>JAOWBL010000013.1:9358066-9378758 GCA_028564865.1 Zenarchopterus dispar
ATATATATATATATGTATGTATGTATGCATAAGTACATGCATCATATGAACAACCAATATACTGAATAACCAATATATATATTTAATTTCATTTTTTTATTCTCAGTAAAATCAGTTTAGAACACTGTGAAATCCTTTTCCTTTTTTTCCCCCCACCCAATCAATGAACACGTCATGATGACACAGTCTGTAGTGCAGGTTGTGGAAGTTTTTTTTTTTCTATTTTTTTTTCACTGTAAGTACAGAATGGCACTGTACTGTAATTGCATTGTAAACCATGCAATTAAAAAAACAACAATAAAAAATTCCTAGTGGAACAACAACCAAAAATATTGGAGTCGCTAAACTTAATCCAACACTCGAAACAGAATCACCATATTGAGGATGTGCAATGTTCTGATGCTAAAAAAAGGTTCAGGGGCTAAAAATAAAGCAAATAGATTGTGCAGCCTGCAACCACTGCTATCTTTCATTATTTTAACACAACTTAATGGATGCAGCTAATTTATAGGCCTAAGAAAGAAAAATGTAATTCACCAAAGTTGATATTAGCAGATCAGACCTTTAAATGAATGAGAAATCAGAATCAGCATAGAAAATTGTCTCTACTCTTAATGTTAGATTTTTTTTTCCTGTGTAAATACAGATTATATAATTTCTTTTTAAATGTTGTCACTGGTAACAACCTCGAGGGACGATGGGAAGGCTTAACAATAGGTATGAGCTACAGGAAGAGCACCGGGGCACAGCGCACCTCATGAATATCATTAACTGTGAGCTGTATTTGTATTACTCTGGGATTACATCTAACCCTGTAATGCAGAAAGATTGTGGTTGTGAACATGAAAACAGGTCACAACATAATCATATGTAAAGCAAATGTACAAATACAAATCATCTTGTAGCTTTAAACTATCCAAGTTGGTTGGTTCGTGGAGAGCAGGCAGGGAGTCTCTTTATTCCCTCACAGGGCCATTTAAGTAGTTTTCAGTGCTGTACTCAATGTGTGTGCACAGAATGAAAAATGAACAAGGAATAAATACGTTTTCCTGTCTCGGAATTAAAATTTGAAATTACATCTGTACACAAGCTCATTTCTCAATGGAAGCACCACCAATAATGGTTCCTGTCTTGCATTTAACACTATAATCAATACCACAAGGTGGAAAAGGGTCACATATTTTAGTCAACCGTCATGTGATAAATGAAAATGTTTCTTAATGAAGGGATGCTTGTGTTCCTGCTCCCACAGCTACAAGGAGGCCAGTTACCCAAAGACACTGGATCCCACAGTAGCAGAGGTGCCAGAGTTTGGGTGTCAAGTTAGGAATTTTAGACACGTTTTCCATCAGTGAGCGTAACAGGATTTCACACTCTCACTTAAGACGGTCCACACCTCCCATTAGGTGCAAGAACCAAGACGAGAGATGATGGCATGATGTTGGTTTAAAGACTTGATGGTCCCCAGTGACGGATAATGTGAAATTCCTTACTTGATAGTTGGCAGTTTTTAGTCCTTAAGACACTGGAAAAACATTAAATATTTATCAGAAATGCTATTTATGTGCCCAGAAGACATTGAAATCAAATCCTGAAGTTGTCAGTCATATATCTATGAAAAGCAGTCATAAGGATCGCTTCTCTGTATGAATGTGCATCCAATACAACATGAAGGACTACACATCCATATAGAGTTTGTAGCAATATATGGTGTCATAAAACACATAATAAGTCTGCAAATGACAAGAACATCTCTATTAAGTAACCATTTTTTCTTTTATGAACCCATTTTCTTATTGTGCAGTTGTACTCTTTAGCTCTTTTCTAGCTACCCATGATTTGTGATTTAAGTTTGGGAGAATACCACTGAGAGGTGAAGTTTCAGTGAAAAGGTTTGGATTTAAATTAAAAAAAAAAAAAAACTTGCTCTGACACTGACTCGAGGTTCAACTCTGATTGAATTTGAGAGCTGCTGATCAACCCCCAGTTAAGGCCAACCGATCAGGGCGGAGGTGTCTGCGCAGAGCTTAGCTGGAGGCGTAAATGACACACTCCTCCTTAAGCAAGATGAAAGAATGTTCCGCTTGATGCGTACATCTCCTAAACACTTTGACGGAAGTGATAGACCCCCCCAAAGACGTGCCGTGACAACAGATGATCTGCTCAGGTAAGCACCATCTTCCTTTTCAAAGTGCTTTACATTGCAACTCGCCATAAGACGTTGATTTCAAAGTCACTGCTAGTCTGCAGCTCGACAGATTTCCTGCCCATGTGGATATGTGGCGAAGTCACGGATGTCTCGAAGGCACAGGTGATAATAGGGCCTTAATCACCCCGCTGGTTCTGCTTGTCCCTCTCAATGTCACATATCCGGATGAACGTGGTAACTATCAGCCCACAGATGCAATAATGCCACTTTATCTGCTTTTGTCAGACCAAGGTCTTGGTCACAAGAAGTGGGTGAAAGATGAAAGCTGTACATAATACGTTCAGTTTTTAAAGCCAGTGTACTGCATAATCGCCGGGTTAATACTATTTGGATGGTGCAAGTTTGAAACTCTTGGATTAAAAATAAAGCTGAAATGCATATTTTTGCATGCAAGATGTAAAAGCTTTCAAAAAGAAGAGCTGCTGCTTGAGGATGATAGCATTTTCGACAAATACAGGTGATCTAAGTTTAGCAAATCTGCCTATGGTCAAGGGGAGCTTTGTTAAGCAATGATACTTAAGTGATCAGAGATAATGAAGACTGTAGATTAAAGGACATCATTTCAGGTATGTTTAAAAACTTTAATAAATACCTTATTTTTCCTGTTTCATTTTTGTGCCACTGTTCTTATGAAATGAATACCAGTGAATGCAGTCAGCCACCACAATGGTTTTACAAAGAAGACTCTTAGCAGAAACATGGCGCCAACATCCCTCCTCTTACGCCTGACTCTGCAGCCTGTGCCTCAGCCAGCCATGCCATCTCCGCACCCCTGCTGTTCAATACAATTTCATTTGTTGTGTATCAAATGCAAACTTCAATGCGCTGCCCTCGCATATGCCGGGGAAGAGGAGTCTGATGCTCTGGCGGCTGTCCAATCCTCAGCTGAATAAACACAAGGGCCATTTGCAGGTTGGCAGACTCTCTGATGTTTGTCTTTCAAGGCAATCTACCTCCCTCCCTTCTCGCCAGTTTCACCCCGTCTCTCTCAAATACAAAGGTGAAGAGTCGGCGAGAGCTTACCGCTGAACAAATCACTGTGATCCCCATGCACTGGAGATGTCAGCTGTCGCGATTGGCAGAGAAATATGAAATGTACTGGAGTGAGATGACCGATGAAGACAAGGAGAAACTTTAATGGGCACTCTATCAAAGGGACTAAATCAAAAGGGAGGAAATCACAATGGTTAATTACTGTTATATCACATCTAATCTCCTACTGACATTGATTAAAATCACACATGAAAGTGGGTATTTGAGTTAAATGACCAATTACACATCTTTAAAAGATGCTGATGTTTGATCATAATCATATAAAAAGCTGTTCATTTTATGTAAGTATATTGCACATCTATTTTTTTTTTTTTTTTTACTTTGGCTGTAATACACAGACACACACACACATATATATAAATATATATACATACATACACACACATATGTGTGTATGGGGGTGGGGGTATTTGCTCTCAGAAGGAAACTGTTACCAGGCAACCACAGCTATTTCCTTCACTTCATGTAATCCTTGAGCTAAATAAAATTGCTGGCTGTAACCTCAAATTCAATGGACAATCTTTGAAACTGATTTCGATCTAATGGAACTGGTCTACTTTCAAAAAATCCAACAACTTCCCAGGCTACAAAACGGCACTCAGTTCTACGTCATTTGTAGAAGAAGCTACTTTCATGCTTTAAGAAAATGTCCTGTCTTTTATGCATAAAACCATAATAATTGTCTTTTGGCTACAGGTGACGTAAAGGTCAAATCTATGTCTGAAAAGTGAAGGTATGTCACTCTCTTTTAAGCAAAAAGTTTTAGATTTGGTTTCTTTTTCTCTTTTTTACCATTTTTTGTATGTATCCTTTTTTCTCACATTTATTCAAACACTGCTTCATTTATGAGACATTTCACAGCATTGACAAATAATTTCCAAATAATACACACACATGCACACACCAATGTTGTTTTGTAAAATTATGAGGTTTTAAGTTGTGGAGTGATGCAACTTTTACCAATTTTAATTTGAAACTGTCTTAACATGTGCTATTTTTTTCACCAGGAAGCAAGTGACTATATTTCACAATATCTCAGCTGTTTTCTTTTATAAGATCTCATTTTTATAGGCATTGGCTGGAAAACATAAATCTGGCCCAAAGCTCTTATGAGTCAGTGCTGTGTCGTCAGAGCTGATATTATTACCCTAATTTGTGTTGTCTTTAAGACAAATAGTTAGTCTGGTTTCTCTGGATTTGACTTTGAGTACCTCGAGTTGTGCACAAAAGAAATCTACAACTAATCCTAAAAAACAAAGGATGTTACATAATCAGGGAGACAACCAGACTAGTATCAAAAAAAGACATCCAAAATAGCGTGTTGTGGAGTAGGAATGCAGTTGTCGGTTTTACAGTAAACATTTATTGATCCATCTTGGTTGTTTTTGACAGGGGCTCTTGGATGTTTATGTATGAGTCGTATCAATCCCACCTCCATCTCGTTGCCAATGGTTTGGTACGTTCTGTACCAAAGGAAGTGACTATGCACCAGACCCATTTCACAAAAAATTGACCAACATGGTCTGCATATCAGGTGTATAAAAATATTTCAACTTTATTTTTATAGACTAAAGTAATCTGGGTGATTATCTAAACTTCTGGGAGTCAGAATTTGCACACAAGCTCTATATATCATTATAATGATATTTCTTTTTCTGTGAAATCCAGCCTTATGTCATAAACTGAAAAAGTAAATGCTCTTGAATTCACCCTCTTGGAAAGACAGAAGAAGCAGCAAACCCTGAAACAAATGCTAACCCTATTGTGTATTCATGACCAGGCTCTTGTTTGGAGATGCTCTTTCAGTGACACCAAAGGTCTGCTGTTTCTGTCAGTTTAAACAAATAATGATCAACACGAGTGCTTCCGGTGAATGTGAAATGCACTGTTGAATTACCAGTAGAGCCTCACAATAGTTTGCCATGCATCACAACAGCCAGGAAAGGCTCAATATTAACATTTCCTTTGACCTGTGGCAAAAAGGTTTTCTTTAGCCCATGGAGGCTGAATAGGAATCAGTGAATAATAAGAAATTAAAAGGTACAGAGGACACAGGGGAAAGAGTGAGAGAGAAAGCCAAATCCTAGCCCCAGGGCTTAATGTTAGAACACAATGGCCGCCAAGGCAGTAAAGGAGTCCACATTTCTTATTCGCCCCCTCCCCTAGTGCCACCTGCATTACAATTAACCTCATGGCAACCTTGAGGTCTCTGATTAGTGATGGCCTATTGTCTCGAATCCATTAATGCTTGGCCCCCACTCTGCCCTCAGCGCACCCACACCAACAAATCAAACTAGATCTCAGCCATGGTCTTTTACTCCAGAGAGCTGCCAACTAATATGGGATGGCTAACTTAGAGACAGTCAAAGAGCAGGAGCTGCTCAGGGCACCTGCAGCATCAGGTAACCATGAATGTCTAAGAAAAAGTTACCTAAAGGGGTAGATTGAAAAATTTTTGTGCAGCCACATCTGGTTTTTGGTTAACAGCGTTGCAGGACATTGAAAAAAAAACAGAAAATATCCCAACAATGGTGGTTTTCAATGGTAAAACTAATTCATTCAGGTTTCGAAATGCGCCAGTGATACTCAGAAGTGAAAGACACACGAATGGGAGCTTTCGAGGAATTAAAAACACCAGATGTTGGGAACCCCTCAAGGAATAAACCGACACATTAAACATAATATCACCTCATGTACTGGAGTGCAATCACTGGTTCTCTCCGGGGAGCTGTTACACTGTGAGTTGCTGCCACAGTTTAAATCTCAAGAAGTGGAAAGTAATGCGACGCAGACGGGGGCTGGCCTACCGAAAGAGTACACTTGGGAGGCTTATGAGCTCTGCGTAGACTGTGTCTCTATTTGTATTGAGTTCAACAATCGACTCAAAGTAGTTGGAGCTGATATCACCGGGGAAATAAACATAAAATCTTTTTTTTTTTTTAATGCATACTAAACTTGTTGCCATTGGCAAAACAGTTTTTCCTGTCAGGTTTTTTTTTCCCGCCATTTGCTCTACCTAGTTTGTAAATCACACATCTCCATTGTGATGAAGCCAAATCCGTCTTGGAGTAAAAATAGCGGATACGACAAGAGTACAAAGCAGGTGCCAAAATATTTGTGAGTACATGAAGTTACTAATCAACACAGTATTTAAAGAATAATTACCAAAAGCGCCATTTATTAAAAGAAACAAATGTGAGATTTAGCTAATGCATCACTTCAACTATGAATTAAAATAATATACCAGATTAATAATTTAAATCACCGAGCTTCATCTTTTTTTTGACTGTTGAACTTGAGATGTGTGATAAAGCTATTAAGTTAAACATGAAACTAAATTACAATAATGTCATCTCTATAATGAATTGTAATTATTGCAATAATTACAATGTAATTATTGCAAATACTACATGTTTAATTTGTGTGATAATGAACTAGGTTGCGAAGTAATCCGTTAATTTCATTATGCGGCGTCTCGGATTGCGGATGAGCAGGAGGAGTTGATCAGAGCTTGTGTGTTGTAATCCGAGCCTCTTTGTTCAGTGTCTGGTGTGTGGATGTGAGTCCCTGCCTTTGAAATATGCTTTAAACACTTCTGCAAAACAGCTTTTCTTTCTCATTTCTTATGTGTTTGTGAAAAGCTTTTTTTTCCCCCCTTTACAGTTTGTTTTATGGCTGGTATATATTGTACAGTTTTGAGCAGTCACAAATGAAAAATGACCGCAGTGAAAGTTCTTCCGTAGTAGCTCCAAATTGAAGGTCCTACACCATACAGTGTAAGAAGTCCAAAACTGCCTGATAGTGTCAGAAGTCCCAACAGTCAACAACTTTGTCCACAAACCAATTAAAACGCAACACAAAATGATGTATTAACTAATGTGAATTATCTTGATTTCCTATTCCAAGTTGGAAATGTCCTATTCCCGTCCTTCACTGCTTCTTTTTTCTAAATATTTTTGACACACATGGAGGCTTCTACTAAGGCTTTGCTTTTCTTTTTATGGTAATCCATGGTAGCCTACGATTCAGGTGGTCTCATCATCACACAGTTTGAGCTTACCGTTTTTGATGTCATACCCAAGATTAAGCAGATGTAAACTGTACAGTGTGAGAAATAATAATCAAATCTGACTGTAGAAATAATATAGAGCAAAGGATCTTTTTATGTGTTGTCATTGTATATACTGAGATATGTGATTGAACCATGAAGATTTGGAGCAAAAATGGTAAATTATTACATGTTGTTAATGATTAGGGGTGCTGTCTGTATGATTGTGGCATACAACATTGTCTTTCTATGCATAATTTCATAGAAATTATGTTTTGTTATTGGGTAAAATTACTCAAATCTTTTTTTAAAGAGTTATGGCAGTGTGGGTTTCAAAGTTGAATTAATGTTCAAAAATTGACTCTCGTGTTTCTGTAATCCTCTGTGATGACTTGTGACCTGTTCAGGGTGTACCCCATGTTTAATTTGCCGACTGAACCCCCCCATCATCCTAAAAGAAATCAATCCAGTTCTTAAGGGGACTTGAAAGGTCTTAAAACTTTCACCTGACCAGGGATTTTGAAACCTCTAAGAAATGGCACTGCCTAACCAATTTATTAATCCAAAAATGGGCAAATCCACAAAATGAGAAAGCCTGGAAGCAAACTAAAGCACTTTAGATTAGGCAGCTATTTGGTTAACATTGGTTATGATGTCAATAAATGTTACCTCATATTCATTCTCATCAAATATGTCCAAACATCCTCAAAATTCCTTCATCACATTGTAATAAACTGCTAATTTCAAATACATAGGAGTTCATTATTTGAAGTTATGATAAAGGTGGATGAACTTTGATTTTCAGACACCACTTCTGCAGTTTGGCTTTGCTTTTGATCTTGCTTTGAAGTAATTTTTTTTTTTTTTTTTTTTTACAATTTTCTGAGCCTTTATTGTCAGACTCCTATATTTTGCTCTGTAACTATTATTCATTCTGGTGTGAGGCTCTGTTGGATATTAAAACCTCACATGCAATGAGATGGATAGTACTGTACCTTTTTTGCCCTTTTTCTATCACACCTTGGTTTTCCATTAGGTTCCAGATGGTATCAAGTTTCTCACTGTAGTTGATAAATGAACTGGAGGATTTAAAAAATTGATTTAATTTAGCTCTTTTATGCAATTTCATCTTCATCAAGGTTCACGTGCAGCATGAAAATATAAACAAAAGATTCCCCTCTCTAGAAGACGACAGAGCCATTAAGCATTTAATTCAACCTGGCCCAGGTGTGCCTCCCTGTCCAGCTAAGCAGCACAACAGTTACGCCATTTATGGAGTGTGCAGTTGCAGGTGGCAGAGAAACTTTGGGGGCACACCTGCCAGCTGATTCAAACATTAGACCAGGAGCCACACTGTCTACAGGCTTTGTCCCCTGAGGAAGTTCCTCATCATGCAGGTGCAGAGCTGCAAAAGCGGTGATGGATTACTCCAAATTTAGCAATGGGCTCCTTGAAAACCTCTTTTATTGAGTGTAAATGATGCTACACGGTGTGTATTTTCTGTGCATTATGGAGAGCTAGTGTTTTCATGGTAGAATAAGTAGCTGTGGAAGGTTTTCAGTGAGAAGCATTGAAGTCAAATGAGGTGACAATCTTTTTTCATATTGTCCAATAAGGTTTGAATAGCTTCCCCTCTGATATGAACCAAAACACAACCTTCTGACACTTTTATTTGAACGAATAAAATCATAATAATGACTGACAATTGAATATATATATATATATATATATATGAAAAATAGGCATCAACAAAACAAAATTGATACAAAAATATTTTCTCCCACGAAGAATGATTTCTGGATTTACAGTTTTTTAATTCCAAAACACATTTCCTTTCCTCTTTGAGGATATTTGAGGTCACAAAGTTGCCACTTAGCTTATATAGCATAATTCAGCAACCATAACCGCACTCTGACCACATCTTTTAGAGACCCAGCCAGGTCTCACCTAGAGCAGCTCAACATTAAGGATTCATGTAAAAGGCTCCCTGTACTCCCGTCCATAAAACTGTATACCATAACTTATTTAACATCCAACTTCCAGATGAGATTTTTATTAAAATTTGTGATGATCAAACGTTCTTTAAAACCTTGTGTGATCTGTTATGCCAGCCTGGTGTCATGGTAAATCAGGACCCCATGCCTGACTCAGCTGTGCTTGGGTTAATTTGCTTTGGGGAGCATTTCCTTTCATGCCAGCTCCACGTTTTGTGTCATTCACAGATGGTATAAGTCATGTCACCCCAGTAAGCTAGAAAAAGTGAACTTCTGAGATACAGTAGGCGTTATGAGAGGAACCACTTGAAAGCAAGCTATGATTTTTCAGCATCTCCTCATGGCAGTTCAGGAAACAACAAGTCTATTGATTCATGCCCTTTATTGATTTATGCACCTTCCCAGTTTTGTGTCTTGTCTGACCAACTGATTCTACACTTCACAGGATTTAAAGCTCACTTTTGTTTAGCTGCTGCTTACTTTCACTTTACTGGGCTGTCCAGCTATCCTAATTCTTATCCTCCTTGATACAAAGAATTAGCTCCACCAGACTGGGCTTTGATTTCCAGATTTCCAGGGGTGCAGTATCACCAGATGTGGAATAAATAGTCTGTGGACGCCGCTGGATTGGAATGCAACCAGTCAGAGACACAAAGCGTGTAACTTAAGCAGATGGAGTTGACAGCCAGACTAATACCAACAAAATAGCATGCAGTGGAGTTGGACTGACAGTGAAAGACACTTGCTGATTTTATGGTAAAAACTTTTTGATTCAAGGTGTTATTAGCAATTATAGAGTCATTCTGATTGTACTGAAGAGTGCCCTTCGGACCCCTCTTATAAGTTACCGCATAAAGTCCGTTCCTGCCCCACTGTGTCTGGTTCAGTACCTTCTGTACTGGTGGCAATGGCTAGGAATGGGAGGAGTACCAGAGCCATTTCACAAAATTGAATTTTCACAAAGTGAAGTTGTATGGATAGCCAGACTATAGGAAAACATTATTATTCTTCAAAATAAATGCTCTTACAACGTTCATATAAATAAGAAATCATTTTCGGGTTCCATGAGAAAAAACACTAACATGGTGCAGGCACACAAGAAACCTCCAATTAGGAAAATATTACTTTCAAAGTTCAGCTGGATGTATATAATCAATGTCTATCTGAAATAAAACAATACGTTTTTTGATATACATGAAACAAGGTCGCAAAGCACTGCCTCTCAGTGGGAGGTTTTTTTCATGCCTGCACCATTTTTTTTTTTTTTTTTGATGTTTGCAAATGAGATGGGACTCTAGAAGGTGAGAAAATTGAGTTTTTTGCCAGTTATGACTGTGAGTTTCAAAGTAGATGCCCCCATTAAACCATTAAATGTAACGATCAGAGCCGAGACAAACTTCCATTACCTGGGTGATGGTTTAGGTTGTTGAGTCACAAGCTTGATAATTATCCAAACTACAATAAAAAGCTATTTGGTTAAATTATTTTTTATTTTAATAAGGACTATACATATGCAAAATATTTCATAAAAGTACACAGCTAATCATAAATACCACAGACTTCCTAAATAGAAGTAATTTAAGCAGGAACATAAATAGCGGCTGGTCCATCAACTCTTTAAAGGAATGCTTACGTACAGAGTTAACTTCCACAGGAGTGATCATTGTTGGTAGTTATTGTCCGGACCCCCCACCGTTGTGTGACTGCAACTCTTTATCGTTGCTGCTTGCACAATTTAATTAAGAAGAAATTATTCTATTCCCTTCACACAGTCTGCGAGACAGGCTCAAGCAACAGCATGAAAGTGAATTTGCACATTTGATTACTCACTGTGCTTCAATTATTGATTTGGAAATATGCAGATTTCAAATTACCCCCTTGATCTCACACAATAAGTGAAGTGAATCTTGCAAGATGAAGGGACTGGGTATCCATGTGAATCTTTTGATTATCATGCAAAGGATCATGTTATTCTTATTTTCGTTCCTATTCTTGATGCTGTGAGTTTTCAAGCTTTGCTGAGGCCTTATTAATTGTTACATCTGCACCAGGATGATCAGACCTGCTCACTACTAGATGATTTTTTTGCTGTCTGTCTTTGGGAGAAGGGCCTTCAGAAGGAAATGTTCCGAAATGAAAACAAGCCTAAGTCTGTCATTAGATGGTAAGAGTGTGAACTTGCATTACAGACCAAAAGTGACACTGACGTGAATCAAAACTGAAACCTAGTCAAGTTCACACAAGTCAACTAAACACAAAAAGACGAGACCTTATGGGTTCTGCTTTCATTTAACTGAATCAGCAATTAGATATTTATGACAAAATATGTAAATGTTAGAAGTAGAGGCCATGAACTCTTCTTGATTTGCATCTATTGACAGTAGTTTCCATGACATCAGCAATCCACTTATACAGACTTACAACCAAAAAGTAACTGGACAGAGAGGCCTGTAAAAACACCTTTTTATACCCTTTTTGTTCACATACAAACTTAAATTTATCACGGTTTGCCTGTAGAGGCCCTATCGATATGATCACCTAAGAACACTTGAATTGTAGGTCTTATCAGAGGCATAAATTGGCTTTATATTATGAAGTAATTGCCCCCGTCTTAACATCAACTGTCATTTGCTGCAAACACATATTCTGTTATGACTAAAAAGTCCTTCGTTTCACATTGTTTTGGTCCCCAACGGAAGTTTAAACTGCTTCCCATCTGTGTTTTTCTTATTATTTTCATTAGTATTCATTCCATGCCGTTTTATGTGAAGTTTTATGTGAAGTTTTAAATGCTGCTAAAATGTGAAATGAATAGATGACAGTTTGTCATCTCTTCATTTCAGTGTCATCATATACTGTTATTTTGCATTTTTCTATAACAAAATCGCGTCGTGAACAAGATGCTTCGAGCGATTCATCAGGACCTACATGGGAAACAGTCCTAATGGATTAAGAAGAGTTTGTATGAGCTTGTTTTGTAATAAAACCTGTTGGCCTATCAGAACTGAACAGATAATCATTTACTTAAAAAAAAATGTAGAGAGATAAAACGGAAAGATTTAAACAAACCAATTTTCTCTTGATTGTCTTGCATGTCTGGCTTAGTTTACATTTTAAGAACCTTCATGTTTGCGTTGTTTGATATTGAGCAGCTTGCCAACGAAAGCAATTCAAAGTGAGCATTTATCCCAGCCGGAAAACAAGTAATAATTAACCAGTAATAAAAAAAAGCCAAGTGTTTTGTCTTGGTAAAATATAATACCAGGTGAAGCTGCAAGTCTTGACAGGTCGCCATTTTCTTGCCACTAATTTGGTCTCATTCTGGCAGCAGCAACTCCCAGCACAGCAGCGAGACAATTATATCCAGGTGCAAGGATTTGATTCAACAAATTCTAGGTGGATCATTCCAGCTTGCTCCGAGCCCCCCACCAACACCCCCTCGCTGCCGCGTTCCCTCTCTTTTGGGCCAGCTCGGAGCAGATGCCCTTGAAAAATCCACAGCCCTCGCGTGCAACTGAGGACCTTGACAAAAAGCTGAAGCACTTCCAGAAACTTGAATGTCATAAACCATGTTGTATGTTACAATAATTGGAGTGGCAGCAACTGGAAACATTCCCCTGAATATTCGGGAAGATAATAGGACATGCTAATGAGCGTGGAATCACGCCAATCAAAGAAATGAGGAAGGAGAAACAGAGAGGACTGGAGGCGGGAAGGTGCCCAAAAGAAAAAAAAAAAGGGGAAAAAAAAAGGATGCATGCATGTGTGATGTGCATGTGTGTGTGTTTTGTTTTGTTTTCTTGGAACAGCAGTTCTGTGGGGTGGAGAGCAGCGCGGTACAGTCCGCCTGTCAAAACTGTTGATGCACATTCGGGGGAAGTATGATTTGGGAGCTCGCACCTGGCAGACTGAGGGATTTCATGCTACGCTGCTATGCCAAGGCACTCGAGCAATGACATGCTGGACTCGCCGCTGGTCGCCAAAATATGAGAGGGCATGCAAATATTAACCCTTCTGAGTGAAAGAAAATGTTGATATTCTAAAAAACCTTGCTGGATGTTGTTTGGTCTGATTTTATTTACTCAAACAAAATTCCTATTAAATGTAAAAGTAAAGTAATGAGTAACATCAAGGATTAAAGCATAGTCCCTTTTAATCGATGATATTACTTCAGGATGAGTTTCTAAGGTGGTGCCTCATTAAAAATGCTCCACCGCATCTCCGCCTTACAGCAAACTCTGTCATCAGTGACACACTACATCTCAATCCTGCGGACAGCTGATTGGATTTAGTGAAAACTTGGGCTGGAGAAAGTCTCACGCTGGGAGTAAAATTGACTTAGGCCCGTATTCGGAGTGAAAGATGAAGGGCATCCAGTTTTATCATTCTCCATCCTGTGTCTCCCTGCAGCCCCGGCATACTTCCCACGTGCTATTCCTGAGAATTTTCTGCATGTGATGTCAACATCAAGCCGGGATGCAAAGTCAAGGGGAGGTACAAGGAGTTGAATCAGAAGTGGTGCCAGCATTTTATGGCTTTGGAATCAGATGGGTGACAGATCCCTGGAAGAGACGCATGCCAGAAAGCTTAGTGAATGGGACAAATCGAGATGGATCGGAACATTTGTGCGACAAAGTTTGCAAAGACTGGCATTATTGGGGAAATTGAAACCACAAGTTCTCTCACTGCGTTCACGCTGGGGATATTTTGACTATAAATTTCCTGTTCGTATTTGGTACAAAAAAAAAGTATGAGCAAAACATTGAAAACAAATCAAATTTTTATGTTAAGAGAATTTGCTGCCTAAATTATGACTCCACTTCATGAGTGTGTTCAGACCTTCACGCTGCAAAGATGAACATTTTATTACAAGCTGCATTTATTTAACAAACCTGACCCGCGTTTGCAGAGGTGTAATATATAAAAATGCAGACAGTGTAACCAGGGGGCTGCGTATAATTTCATTCCCACTGCATCCTCACTGGGGTGCTGCTTCTCAGGCTTCAGCCAGAACACAAGCCTTTATTTGATTTAGGGAACTCCCCCTCTCATGTGCCTCCTCCGCTCATGAAGTGTCCCAGTATGGAATGTCTGCATTATTACACCGCTGACAGAGATTGATGCTTCTGCAAACCATCTGCACATGCAACAATCCTCAACTTGAATGGGCTTAATTGGAGACAATGGAGATGAGGGAGGGGGGAATACTTTTTGAAAAGAAGAGGAAAATAAATTCAATGATTCGATTGTGCAACATATGTTTGGAAGAGGGAGAGAAAAAGTTTTGCTATGGATGTTTAAGATTTTAGTCAGACTCAATCAGCGGAAGTGTCAGTGATGAGTAATGTATTGATAGGCTGCACAAGGATGTGGCTGGGTGGCAGCAGGATGGGATAAGGGCAACAAGTGATGCAACTTTGAAATTCTTTATGGGTGAGTGGCATCACATTGGTGAGATGCTCAGGTGTCATTAAAAAATGTATATATATGTATGTATATATATGTGTATATAAAATTATAACACGAGAACTTGGTACATCTTAAGGGATATGAGTAGCAGCTGCAGTGCACTCATGGGCGGGGTGAACATCGGCCTAAACGAAGAATGCTCTAAATCCACAAACAGCCACACAAAACAGTTTAAGCAAAACACAGACTTCATCATTTTAAGAACATTGTCTCTTCCCTAACTTCTTACAGTTCTGTAGCTTACCTGCAAATTGACAGAGTCCATTTTATCTTACCTTGAAGTTCTGCTAGTAAAGGTTAAATTTCTGTCCGTAGACTCATTCGTTACCCACAATACTGGCATTACTGCCTGTATTGACTTCTGATGTACTCTCTTGGAAAGTTATGAACAGGACATGCCATGTCATTCATGGCGTTGCACAATCTCCACTTACATCAAAACTGTCAGCAGCAGAGCAACAGTTTAGTCTATGTGAAGAATAACCACATCAATAACAGACAACAGACTATGAAACAGTGTTCTTAAACGCAAACAAACAAACAAAAGCTTTCTCGGAAACTACACCCAACTTCTCCCAGTATGCTCCACTGATTATGTTGGGGGTTTTTTTCTTCTTTTCCATGGGTGAGGCTAAAAAACAAACATTTGTTGTAGTTCCAGCAAGAAATAAAATCTACTTTCATCCTGCTCAAACGGAGACTGTTTTGTTGGACAGGGTTCAGGATCAGAGCATTAATCCACAACATCTTCTTCTTGGTTATTATGAACTTGCGGTGCTTGATCCTAACACTATTTTAAAGGTATGTTTCTGTGGACTCTAATCCTTTTTTCAATCCTGCTTCCTGTGTAAAGTTCAGACGGAGGGAGAAAAAAAAAACTGGGCAGCTGAGTACTTTCTGTGCTCGTCCTCCTCGTGCTTCATACTCGTTATCAGTTCAGTGTCACGGGGTAATAATATGACTCGAGCACTTTCAGGTGAGCTGAGTCTGATCTGGCTTAGAATCAATCAATAGACGGCTATGATGGTGAAATATCTTCATTTAAAAAGGGCAGAACTCATGAAAAGCATGACTACACTGAGAAATTCATTTAAGGCATTTAAACTGAATCTGAAATTGTCACAGCTTAAAAAAAAGCTCTGAATTTCTTTGATTAAAAGCTTTGGGTGCTTTTTTTATTTTAACAAAAATATTCAGTGGCATAAATCAAAACATAAACAAAGCCAGCAGTGCAGTGACAGTTTAAACAGTGAGACTCAATTACAGATTAAATGATAAACCAGTTATTTTCTGGAGTGGGGGGAAAAAAATAATGAAAAAAAAAGATGCACCAAGGAGTAATTTAAAAATAAAAGTGTTAGAATTATTTGCAGAAATGACTGCTTTCAAACAAGCGTCCCACTCACCATTAGACAGCACCATGCAGCCATTCATCTGTGTGAGAGCGGAGCTGCGGTTTTCGCTGAAGCGATGACAGATGAATGCTTACAGCACATAAGTTTGGAAACAACCTTTAGCCAGAAGTCCAGCATGATTTTTTATTTTTTTAAGGATTCATCAACACTTGTCCATTAGACACAAACCACTGCTGTGAGTAGCTTTATGTCTCATGTCTGAGCGTGAATGCAGGGCAGGGGGCTGTCATGCATTTTTTTTTTTAAAAAAGATGGAGAGTAAACAAGCTTATAGTGAACTGAAATCGTGTTTTGGTGTTATTATCTTTTTTTTTTAAGCGTTAATACTCTTGTCTCGCTGTCCGGGCTCCATGCAGTGTTCCTTACATTTTTAAGCTGCCGACAAGTTCCTGTTCAGCCACAAACCTCCACCAAACGCTGTCATGAACACCGCCGTGCTGATGGGGGACTGCATTCAGCTTCACCGCTGCTTTCCTCTCCCCTCCAGCCGGACAAACTTACACATACATTTCAGCAACAGTCCCATCGTTTTTTATTTTTTTTAGTTGCCAGTTTTAGACCATGTCAATCGTTTAAAGCTCTGCTGATTTCCAGGGCTTGATCTCGCAGAGGGACCTGACCTTTTGTGAGTGCTAACATTTTATTTTGCCCTTTTGCTGGAGTGCTTTCATTATTCTTCGGTAAAGCGGGACTCTGAGCAGTGTTCAAACAAATTTACAGAGCCAGAATATTCGAAGGAAAGCATCTCTGGATGAGACAGATTCCATTCAGCAGCAGATAAATGAAATAAATTCAGCACAATTCACTATCAGCAAGCATGTCACTTCCTGAACAGCAGTGATATATTTTATTATAAAGCTCTTTATGTTGTTCAAAGACATTCCGGTCTGGCAGTGGAGTTCTTCCATATGTAGGCATAAAAGAAAAGAAAACCAAAACATACACACACGTATGGTCTTACCTCAGCCGAGAGAATTTCCTCCAGCACCGCAGGAGACGCTGCTTATTTGTTGTTTTCAAAATGTCTGAATCCTTTAACACTCACCGTGGCACACTGCGTGCATGCAGAAATGATCTTTTCTTTTGTATAATCATATTTTTTTTATAAAGGTGCACTGGCTTTCCCAGCAGCATGAGGATTTTGGCCAGAATTGTGGTATAATTTCCGTCGCAGGTGGAAACACCAATTAGTGATTAATTGGAGGGGGAGGGAAAATAATAAACAGCAAACACCTGGACCGAGCAGATTTGGGCCAATCGTTATCAATCAAACCATGAGTGAGGAAAAACGGCAAGTGGAGGGAATGGAATACACGGGAGCAGAAATCCTGAAAAAGCGTAACATTTTGTTTAGGAATTAATATCAGCAGACAAATTGCATGATCACAGCTGCAACTGTCAAACGGTCGGTCACTCTGCTGGAATAGATGGATTTCTTGTGTGCCAGCATGTTCATACAAAACAATGCACCAACACAAGCCGGGAAATGTGGACAAGCTGCACAAAGAGAACAGCTTGTTTTGAGTTAAGTTTGTTTTTCAGATGTTTATATATGGAATCCTTAAAATTCAAACTTGAGGTGAGGCTCTTACCAGTCTTTTTGTGCACAACAGCCTTTTAGTGGGCTAACTTGACAGTTGTGTGTCATATTATGTCTCACTTTTCTGCGGGTTAAACGTCTGAAACAGCTCCAACCCCGCTGGATGTATTTATTATTGCAACACAGAGTTGATCCTTCACCATGTTTTCACATCCCCGTCAAAGGAGCAGAGAAGTCACTGCAGCCTCTGAGAGCGATGTGACACACTGTTACATCACAGATTATCATCTATTCTCAGCCGAACCACACCGTATCACTCCGTTAACTGGAACATCAAAGAGCATCAGAGTCAAATGCATACAGTGGAGTTGTGAGATACTTACAGGAGCAAGCTACAGCACGCAGGTCCCACCATGTGCTGCGCATCAGGGGCTTGTTGGAAAGGATTTGGTACATCTCATTTAGCTGATCACTATTTGGCATCTTGGTAAAGCAGAGCATTTAATCTTTTTATTGCTATTGCTCACATGTACCAAACTCAGTTTGAATTCCTTCCCTGTATTTTTTTTTTATTTTTGGTTTGTTTTTTATGGCCTATAATGTTTGAAGTTGCCAAATTTTTCTGCTTCCCCCTCGCTGACAGAGCGGACCCCTAAATCTATCCTGTGACAGCATTATAGCTAATATCCTGCCTCTTTGATATCATATGTACAGTTGGTGCAGAGTCATACAAACAGAAACATCGAGCGTCCAAGTCGTTCTTGGCTCCCATCAAGACTCGAGTTGCATTTCCACCTGCGTCCTGCTGGTACATCTGGTAAAAAAATGCTCCGCGCCAAGCACACTACCTTGCATGCCACATTTTGTTCAGCAAAAGCTTCTTTAATCACGTTCTGCCTGTGATGCTGGTATGGACGCTTTGCAGGGAGGTGGGATGTGATTTAAGTGTTGCATCAGTTAATATTGTCACCAGGATGCTGTCGAGCTGACACAAGATGTGTCAGATAAGATGTCAGAACGGCTCCAAGGTCAGTGTAAATGCGGAATGAAAACATGTTTTTAACTTTCTACAACTCTTATCCAGCAAGTCATAACATTTTACTACAGGGATTAGAGATTTGGCTTGAGGACCACGTTACAGCTTTATGAAATTCTGAACAGGCTCAAACTTCAATAAAAGTGAGTGGAAAGTCTAGAAGGGAAGCACGGCCAAAGCCTGCAATACTCCACGGTGATGGATCTATTATCAGAATCAAACTGAACAATGCGGGGCCAAAAACAATTGAAAAGCTCCAAAACGCTTGCAGAAAAAAAATGGAAAAAAAAGTTGTTAATATTAACATAGCATTGAGAATAGCTGCAGTTCTATAATCACAAGCCAAGTAAGCAGGGGAATTGTGATTCCTGTTTGTTTCACTGCACACATTCCTTCTCCAGAATGATTTACTCACGAGGGAGGAAGAAAATGAAATCCATTTTTATTTAAAGTATCTGCACTCGAAACACAAGGCAAGCAAAACAACTTATATTTACTGCTCCTTGTCTTCAAAAAAATATTTGAAAGGTCTGGGATTTAGCCCATTGGAAAAATACAACCTGACACACACACACACACAAAAGAGACGTGCAACCCAAATTTTTAAGTGCCTATGTAGAGGATGTAATGGATCTGTTTGCTTTGCTGACGTGTTGTTAATGTGTAGAAACACAGCTTGGTGTTTCAATTTCCAGCCTCTGAGTGGAATTCAAGAGAGCTTCCTTTGTTAAATTCAATTTATGAAACTAAACAGCTTCTTTTCCATTTTTGTTGCTTTGAGACTTTTGAGGAAAAAAAACCCCTACTTGTGTCTTGACCATAGATTAGAAAAATTAAAGCAGAGACGACAGCAGTGAGCCTTCATTATGATGTCCAAATAGAGAGAAAGCATTCAGATCTGCACTCAGCTTACAGTAACACCACATGCCACATATGCAGATATGTAGAACAACAGTTAATGGACTCATCATTAAAGTCTGTTAATTACAAAAGAGCACGCGACAGGATGGAAGCCAAACATCCATTCGTATCAGACTCACTGGTGCAAAAAAAAAAAAAAAGAAAAGAAAAGAAAAAAAAAAAAAAGAAAAAAAGAAAAAAAATGATTCCAGTGATTTATTTTAATTCTTCCATTCACCTTCACTTTTTTTGGAAGATTATATTGTGGAATGGATCAGTGGAAATCTGTCGCTGATTATCTCTGGCTGGTCATCGTCATTGCGAAATAAGGAATCATTTTCAGACTCATCACATAAACAGATGTCGACAAGCTGCTCTGTAAGTGAGAAGACCTCTCCACTGAACGGTGCATTAATGCACCATATGTATGGCTTTTTTCTTCTCTTTCGTTCTCTCTCTCTTTTTTTAAAGCACATTAAAATATGTGGGAATGATGAATTCATTAAACGTTCCTATTTGAGCTCCACTCACTTGGCTACGATTACATTATCAAGACTTCTAAAGCAAGATTTGTGACTGCCATCAAGCCTCATGATAGGCTACATTACTGTGCAAAAGCCCTCACCACCCTTCGTCTTATTGTTTTATCAAAGTTAACTGACCATCCGTATGTTTTCCCACAAATAAAACTGGACACAGACTGGAAATAGATATTTGGCATAGACACACACACACACACACACACACACACACACACACACTGAGAGGGTTGGAACAAAACAAAAAAAAACAAAACGAGGGCTGGGATTGTCACTGGAGTGTGTGAAAGTGTCTGGATGAGGAAGGAGGAGAGGGAACAGGAATTATCCGCCGATTTTCCAAGACCGGACCGATCACTGAACTGGGTCAGACTGAAGGAGGACACGAGCGGACTGGACTGGACTGGATTGGACTGGACCGGAATAGAAATGAGCCTCGATCCTACAGTTTCATTCATGCTGGATACTGCAGATACATCACGCCGCACA
>JAOWBL010000013.1:9378858-9392137 GCA_028564865.1 Zenarchopterus dispar
CATATGTATGTGTGTTTATTTATATATATATATATATATATATATATATATTATATATATATATATATATATATAATTTAACCAATAGGTGAAATGTTAAATCATACATTAATATAGTGTGTTAAAGATTCCCCACAGAACCAAGCATCCAAGCATATTTAACTCATTTGAGAAACGTTGTCACATGTAGATCTTTGTCGTGATATTATATTTAGATTTAAAAGAGTTATAATCCTGAATTTTCTTTTTAGAGACTGGAACATTAATATGGATGTCATCAAAAAAATTAAATAAAAATAAAATAGACTTGTCACAGTATTATATATTGTTTATCTATCTACTATCTAGGCATAGCAGTTCTAATAAACAGATAATTGGTATATATTGTGCATAAAATACATTTTAAGAAAAGTGGGGAAAAAAAATATTAGACTAATTTTTTAAGAGTGGAGAATCTCCAACCGGAAGTTGTTGGGTTCAGTGTCCTCGTTTTAAGTTCCACCATGTTGCCCGTGGCCGCCATTAAAACTGTAACATTTACAATTGAAACATTGTATGTCGAACGCTTTTACAGGAATAACAGATATAATGTGGAGTTTTCATTTTCCGACCTAGTCACCAGACCACTAATTGGAGCGTCCTCGTTCAGCAACACGTGACATCAGCGTGTCAGCGTCGCCACAAATCTCCCGCTCCTATTCCCAACCTAATAGTGTGTCAGACATCACAACTGATGCGACTGGGGTCACCGGCGAGCCGATGTTTCACTATAACGAAGCCTGTCCCACCCCAACGCCGGCACTGCGGTGGCAAAGCGAGATTAATGTCCCAATCAGCCATGTGGTTAAACAGACAGGGGTACCGGAGGCTCCGCTCCGAGGTTATCGCCCGACACATGAACGCATCACGGGATAAAGAAAGAGGGGAAGTCACGTTTTTGCGTTATAAGAAAAAAATCACTTGAAAGTATTTTGACCTCTCATTTCTTAAAGTGGATTAATTTCTGATTCAAAAGAAAAACATCAAGTTGGCCCAGAAGAGTGCAGCTCTGATCGTGATGGGGGAATCCAAACTCAAAATACATGCAAACATAAAGAGGAAGTTTTAGGAAGGAACAATAAATCAGCAAAATTGTGCCAGAACAAATTACAAGTATAAGCATTCTTTTTAATTTCATCTCCAGGCTGGTAGAACGAACTGATACATAAATATATCTTTCATTTTGCTGCCATTGCTGCTGTGGGGAACTCAATTAAATTAATTAAATGAATAATATACAAGACCAACAGCTAAAAGATGCATTTTGAAACTTGTAAATAAGAAAACCACCGTGAATCTGTACATAACCACCAGTCGGTAACAATGCATGACACTTATAAATCATCTGTCTGTAAATTCCACCTCTGGATAGTGGTTGTATGTAAATATGTTACTGTTATTACAGACTTTATAGTGCTAAAATTGTTTTATGGATGCACAACAATAAAATGAAGTGGCCTTAACTTGATTTTGACCTTTTCTGTGCATTGGGCCATATGGAGCAAGTTCATGTTTTGTTTCTTTTTCTTGCATTTTTTAAAAGTTATTTCATGATTCGGAACTTAGGGCGTTACCTCTGAATCTCTCTCCCTCTCTCTCGCTCCCCCTTTCTCTCTTTTTTTTTCATAATATTCCCTTTCCCCTCGAAAAACCAAACAGTTAAATCCAGCTGTAAATATTTACCTCATTGATTTAGTCCACAGTGAATGGCTTCAGCTATTCTGTAACCTTGACTTCCATTTTGGTAGTGTCTGCAGGTGCAGAAAAGAGTATATCCACAAGTTGCATTTACCTGCACGTCTATCTAGAAACGTATTTTACGAAAAATAATGAACTCTTAGATCCGGCGAGGCCCAAGGTGCATCCACGACTGCGCGAGAAACAAATCCCCTCATCATTCGGGTGTTGTTTATTGCCAAACAGACAGCTCGGAATTTTAAACGTGGGAGTATAAAAGAGATATTTGATGCGCAGATAAGCTTCAGAGTGCCTGTACCTCGGTAACACAAACGTCAGACTCGCTTTACCGGCCACAAGTGCTCGTGATAAATATTCATGACGCCGGCGCCTGCGCTTTGCGCGCTATCTGGGCGCCTGTCATTTCCAGACCTGAGCGTAAATACACTTGAAGTGGATGTTTTTCCATGCGCTCTTATTTGATCTGGAATCCCCGGCAGCTCCATAGCTGCAGCCTGTCGTCAACACGTCTTCTGCGAGCATTTCATTCACTTCCTGTGTGCGCAGAGTCGATGTAAAGCAGCACGACAGACAGAACCATGAAGAGGGAATTAAACGGCACAGTCGAGGCCCGTGATTTGAATTCTGTCGCACAGACGCGCCGAGGGAGCAGCAGAATGAAAAATTAAGGACTAAACAAATAAACAATGAAATCAAACAAGCACGAATCCAAACAAAACTCTTAATGCATTCCCCCTAAAATGGTGTTTTTTAATGAGTACTAGAAAGTAAAATGCATTTTTACACTCGAAGACGGGTTTTCAAAAGACGAATGGAGTGATTTGGGGAGGAGTTGACGTCATATTTAAACGAAACGTATGAGTGGACACGAGCTAGTTTTAACACATCCACTTCAAACTATTTACGTTTTCATTTCCATGTGATTTTCTCTCTTTTTCCCCATTTTCTATAAAGCTGCACTGTGACACTGAAAGGAATTGGCGCTGCATGCATGGAGCGCCTCTTTTCCCTCTTGCGGTGCATCAGTGGAGCATCTGCACTGGGACCAGATAGATAGTGTTAAATAGAGTCGAAAAAGTCATTTTATCGACATCCTTCATTTGTCTCCACATTTAATAGTCCGTGAAAAGGAAATATGAATACATTTCAATACATTTTGGACAAATCATCTGAGATGGAGTTTTTTTTTTCTTTTGTTTCCTTTTGTTTTCCTCGTTTTTTTTTCTTTCTTCGGGCTGATTCAAAGACGCAGAAATGTGTTTTTGGGGGTTACGTTTTGCTACCTGCTTGTTTTCAGGTGCGCGCGGCGGCTCTGACAGCTCGTGGATCCCGCGCGCCCTGGCTGCGTTAACCGTGATCACTGGCGGCTGCTGATGTGATCTCTGCCTAATGGGGCGGTCAAGCAAGCTGCAGCCAGGAACAATGAAGGGAGGGAGGGGAGGGAGAGCAGGGAGAGGGGGTGTGTGTGTGGGGGGAGACGAGCTCGCTCCCTGGCTCTCCCTTTGACTCTCTGAGATCCGGGCGAAAACGCGAGGACGCAAAATAAATTAGATTTGAAAATTAGATTCCCGAACAATTAAGCTAAGTAACGCAGAATAGCGCGGTCCGGTTTATCCACCGAGGAACAACCGGCGTGATTAATCGATTTAATTTGCGCATTACTGGAGGGCAAAGCGTTTGATGTTAATTTTGGATAAACAGAAGATGCAGAAAAGGGAGGGGTGGGAGTGGGGGGTGGGGGGATTTTTATTATCGAGTGTCAGGAAAGTTGTGGCAGTGCCTTCAAAATGAAAACACGACACACACACTTGTGCAAACACTTGCAAAAAAAAAAAAAAAATCACACACACACACACACACAGAGAATAACGACTTAACCTAATCTGTAAATCAAAAAAGAAAAAAAGGGAAAAAAATCTATCATTTTGTCTTGGAAACTGGATTTTTATAAGTGGAAATGGTCATTTTTGGTGCACAGATCAACCCAAGCCACTATGAACCCAATAACCTCCACTGCGTTGCATCAGTGTGTTTTTATTCCTTTAATATAGTACGAAATGTATCCAAACAATTCTTTTTGTAAACTAAATTTTACATACGAGCGCATTTCTCCATAAATACCGATCATTTCTAACATGTTGCCGGTCCTTTACATGCGGATAAATATGGAAAATTGAGCTACTTACATGGAATAATACTTCCTTTCAGACAAAGCAATTGACAGATATTTATATTTATCACGTACATAAACAGATTGACACGGATTTTCAGGCTTGCACTACACGATTTTTTTCTCGACATGACATTAAATAACAACAATGATACTGTGTGCTACTCAAAACTTGGACCTTGGACGAAAATGTTGCACTGGATAGGCTACAAAAGCACATTAATACTAAGAGTCGGTTAGGTCGACGTGTAGACTGTAGTAATACTGAATAATTCACATTTGGTACACAACTATAACATTCTCTTCAATCAAATCTGTCCATCGCAATATTCTTAAAACCATCTCGTTTCTCCATATATCTCGAGAGCACATTTTCACAAATTCCCTTAAACTGTAATAGAATTATTTACAAAATAGAATATTACATTTTTTCCCCAACTTGGTGAAATCCTTATGTACAAAAAAAAAAAAGAAAATTAATAAAAATAAAAATAAAAAAATCAGGCCTCTACCCGGACATAGCATGCTTTTTTGGAGATCTCCTCTTTTTTAAAAGCAGTCTTTCAGTAAAAATAAGGAGTCAAAGAAATATTGAAGGAGGGGGGGAGTTTAACATGGTGGCTGTCCGTGCGTCCTTTTTGTCCATGCATTAAAAACGGCCTTTAACTGATCGTTTGGGCCTCCTGGGTTTTCCCAGTCCACGTTTCACAGGCTGACTTTGCAAAGTTCAAGCAGTTTTTTTTCTTTTAAAATTCTGCAGTCTTTTTTTTCCTTTCCTCTTTCTGTTTCTTTTTCCTTTCTTTTTTTTTTTCAAAAATATTTACACGTACCATTCATTGAAATTTGACGACAGCGTGCCGTGGCTGGCTGTGTGGTGGACTGCGGAGGCTGCTGGTGATATGGAGCTGCTGCTCTGGTTCTCTGTGGACGGGGAGACTATGGTGGGGGGCGTGGAGGACTCGTACCCTGAACTGGCCGCTGGAGAAGGCTGCGATCCCGGATTGGTGGATTCGTGGACCTGCCAGGGATGAGGAAAAATAATCATTTAATCTGCTTTGAAAAAACAAAACAAAACAAGACATAAGAATGTCATCAAAACAAATTAAAACAACTAACGTGACTGTTTGGGGCATGTGCAAGAGAAAAGAAGAAGAAAAAAGACCCAAAACATAATTATTCTCATTAAGATCTTAATCTCATTTACCGCTTGAGAGAGAGAGGAAAAAAGAAACGTCAAAGCAAATTAACTTTACAAATATCTGTGGAAAAAAATATAAATGACACAAAAGAAATAGCTTTATCCCATCTTTAAATTGCAGAAGAGTAAAAACGGGAGCTTTACCTTCATGTGTTTTCGGAGGGAGCTGGGGTGTGTGTATGACTTGTCGCACATTTTGCACAGATAGGGCTTGTCCGACGTGTGGACGTGCATGTGTTTCTTGCGGTCACTGCTGTTTGCAAATCGCCTGTCGCAGCCATCAAACTCGCACTTAAAAGGCTTCTCACCTAAATGGTGCAAGAAAAAAAATGTCAAGATTTAACACTGGTGGAATTTTTTTCTTGTTTGTTTTTGTAATTTCATACAAAATTATATTTATTGAAATTATTTAGCAGGTAAAACCGTAACTGGCTGGTCCTCGTCGTGCACAGAGACGGTGTGCATTGGACTCAGGTTGTAAATTGAGTAAATTCAGCCGATTAAAAGTGAATTTAATTTTTCTAATTTAAGATGCAAAGCCTTTGAGATATTTTCTATTGACAACTGCACTGAATCACATGCCAGTGGGGAGGCTGCAGCTGCCCTCTGTAGTATATCTTCATGACATATCGTCAACAATGATTTGGAGGGGTAAATTTTTTAAAAATGGAAAAAAAAATTGCTCGGTCTGTTTGGTTCTTACCCGTGTGAGTCCTTTTGTGAATTTTTAGATTTTCCGATCGTGCAAATACTTTGCCACAACCAGGGAACGGACACGGAAAGGGTTTTTCTCCGGTGTGTACTCTGATATGATTCACAAGTTTGTATTTGGCTTTGAATGGCTTCCCTTCTCTGGAGCAGTCCTCCCAGAAGCAGACGTGGTTGGTCTGCTCAGGTCCCCCCACATGCTCCACAGTCAGGTGGGTCACGAGCTCGTGCATCGTGCTGAAAGTTTTGTTGCACGACTTTTTGGGATTCGTCAGCTGCTCCGGCTCGATCCACTTGCAGATGAGCTCCTGTTTGATGGGCTGCCTCATGTATCTGAAGAAGGCCCCCGCTCCGTGGTGCGCGGCCATATTCATGTTCATGGGGCCGTAGCCGTGCAGCTGAGTGGAAGCGTAGTGATCGGATCGTGGGCTTGTAACGTGGCCGTACTGCTCGGCCCGCCCGTACATGTCCCCCGAGAAGCCCAGTCTCATCTGGCCGTTGACCACGTTGGAAGACGCGTGGCTGGCTGCTTGCTCGTGGAGTCCCGGGAAGAGCAGGTGCCCCGCCGCATCTGAGTGTCCATGTGGCCCTGCGAAACTTCCGGAGGCGAACAGGCTGTGCTGCGCCCCGGAGGCATCCCCGAAGCCCCTGTTTCTGAAAAGAAAGTCCCTGGTGGAGTTGAACGCCGCCGTGGAGTAGGAGCCAACGTGGGTCGGGTGGTGGTGGTGTCCCAGGGCGGCTGCCGCGTAGCCGGGCGCCTGGGAGGAGAACGCCGTCTGTCCGGAGCCGATGTCGTGGGAGCTGTGGTTTATTTTGAAGGCGCCCATCCCATCTGCGAACGGGTTTATCCCCAGCGCCACTTCTCTCTCTGTGACTTCGCCTGTTGAGTGATGCCGCGAGGAGCCGAAAGTAGTGACTCCTATGGTGGGATACTGCGGTCCCGCGTCCAGGAGCATCTTCAGTCTAGACTCGCCGAGACGACTGAGAGCAGAAATCAAAAAACCACGACCAGATAATCTTCCTCCCCCTCTCTGTGGCTACCTCTTAGACCTCACTGGACTGAGCAAACTCGAATCCACCGATTTTCTGTTTACTTTTTTTGCGACGCGCGAAATTCCCCTACAACGCTCATCCGATGCACACGCAAAATCATGTACATACACGCAATATTGTCTTTTGCGGTTTATCTTCCTGTGGCGCAACTTTCACCTCCTCAGCCAGGCGGTGAGCTCTAGACTGATAGTCGCAATCATTCCTGCAGATAAATGAATTGAAAAGACAACACAGTCCAGCCCTGATGAATGGGAGAGGAGGGGGGCGGTCACGTGGCAGCGAGGTCGCTCCTTCATTGGCGGAGCCCCCTTTTTCCCCCCTCAGAAAACACGCACTCACCAAATAACAATCCACGGCGCGGGGCCCACGCTTCTATTGGCCTCTTTGCATCATCAGTCCAAGATATTGTGAGATTGCTGACTGAGAATTTGGTTAAAGGGCTGAATGATACCAAAACAAAAGTTGGGGGCATGCAAAGGAGCGTTTGGTTTTAAACAACATAAACCACAATCTGCAGAGAGTCCACGGAAAGTGTCTCACCGTCTTTGTAAATCTATGACCACATTTGCACACTTGCTCTTTTTGTTGCGTAATTGCTTTTGGACAATTACGCACTCTGACATGTCAGACTCATTTGAAACGTCTGCTCGTCTGTCTTTCTGTCTGTTTACATCAGCCGAAAGACAAATAATATGACACTGATCTGATGTAGCACGCGTGGAACGGACTGGCTGCAGCCAGGACAGCAAACAAACCGCAAAGCGTCTCGTCGCCAGTGTCAGTCACAGGTATCTGGGGAGAAGGTTTTTAGCGTTTTGTTTTGTTATTTCCCTCGAAATCGCACAAGAAACCCCGCGGTTTGACTCAAAGTCCCACCACTGTCATCACTCTTTTAAGAAGTCTGTTATTATCAAACTATCCCTTTTCACCTCAAAGGGAATCCACGTGCAGTTGTGTTGTTGTCCCCCTCTCGCACGGTCTTTTTTGTATTCTCACTCGAGCACACTGCAGCTCACATCTGCACTTTAGATTTCCACGCCACGCTCTCCTGCAGCCCAACATCCTCAAGGCTTCCCTGGAACACGCAGGCCGTTGTTTTGACGTGGATCTGCCACAATACCTAATGTATCCATCACGGTTTGGCCGCGTGCGCTCCTGCAGCTCACTCCTTCTCTCCAGGCCAGTGATGCATGGAGTATACTCGGTGTGCAAAAAAAAACCTTGTGGGTTGTTGGAGTTATCAAGTGGGATTTGCGGCTCTCTCTGCAGGAACCTCCGGCTGCTTGGAGTTCAAAGCCCCACGCACAGTCGTGCCATGCGATCCATTAGTGAAATCTTCTTGGCTACTAGTTTCTGCATGCCCCAACTCAGCCTTTGGAGACTGAGAAAAGGAGAGGGAATTTTATTGTTCCAACTTCACAAGTGCAGCTTGATCAGACTTTTCCCAAAACTTCTGCACTGTAAAATTCGCAGGAATCTGTCAACAGGTGGAAAACTGGGAAAAGAAGTGGAGAAGTTAGGAGGAGAGGTCACACTCACATGTGCAACAAGTGAGGCTTTACTGGAAAATGTGTGCCAACAAAAGTGGAATTGCTCATAATGTTGGAAGCACATGTAAATTGTTTCTAAAGACCATGTTGACTTGAAGGTGTAAAAAAATTAAACATGTCATGATTCCGTTCAATTTAACTCTTAAAACGCTGATGCCAAAACGCAAAGGCGACTTTTTAAAAAACATTTCTCTAAATTATTCTGCCCCTTTTTGTCCATGATCTCTCCCTTCACGTCTCCAAGAGTGAGTGAGTGCACAAGTCGGTCCAGAAATAGCACCTCGGAGTTTTTGCATTACGCTGGCGCTGCAGCTGTGAGCCTCGTGAACGTCGCGCGTAAAGGCCTTTTAATAAGCATCTACGGGATCCGTCACGTCCCCAAATATTGACTCAGTTTCTAACGGGCTGGATGTGATGCTGTCAGCGGAGATCTTGACAAGTCAATTCTCGGAAAACGCCAAGTGGAATATAGATTCAACTTATTTTGTCACACGGCAATATTGCAAATAATCACTATTCTGGTCTTTATGCTCGATCACTGCTTTACTAGTATTTTATTCAGTGTATTAATTCTTAAACGAAGTATTCAGTCACCACAATAACACAGTTCCTTTTTTTTCTCCAGAAAAAACAAGAGGTGTAAACAGGTTTAGAGACTTAGTCTACTTGGGAGCGACTCTGAGTATATGTTTTTCATCTGGCAAATAACTTAGCCTTCAATAAGCGAAGAAGTCAGGTAACTCCTTGCACGAACAAAATATGTCAAATTACAGTCTAGACTTTTTAAAAGAACAACCCCATTCGTTTATTTGATCTTAAACTCCAAATTAAACGTCAGGTTAAAACACTCAAACGTGAATATGTTTGAGTTGAATTCCTAAAAATACAAAAAGTATTGAACGTTTTAGCCTCCAAAGCAATGAAAATATAAATTACACAAATAAATTATTCCAGGATAATTTTTGGAGTTTCACTCGATGTTTCACGGAAAAATGTCAGAATTTAATGCGTAAAGAAGTACGTCCACTTATTACTTAATATTTAATACACTTTTAACTGACATATTGGAAAGATGTATATCAAGGTGAAAATAATTTAAAAAATATTTAAACATAAAATTTGTTTGTTTAAAACTGACCAATTTTCTAGCCGAGAACCGTTTACATATTTCTTTAAAACATTAAAACCTAACCAGATATTAAACATTATGACAGACATTTATGATTTGCGGTATAAGTTTGTAGTGGCCGATACTTACAGTATAAAAACGTTTTATTTTTAACTTTAAGCTGCAATGGCACCACCTCCTGTGACCCTCATCTGCTGCCGTCCTTGGTCTATCGCAAAATTACCCCGGATCATAACAACAGGTCCCGTCCGTGACATTTTTCTCCTCGGGACAATGGCCGCGGCTCGCCCCAGTCACGCACGCAGCTACACAGATCCCACCGGGCAGGGCTCGAACTCGACTATGTAGCGGGAGCTGAGGGGCAAACGCTTGCATACGCAAATGTGGACATTTATCAAAGCGCATATTAATGGTATGTACTCCGGACTACTTCAGACTCCCAACCGGAGCTTTCCTTTGGACAAGTTTTGCTCCGCTACAGCCGATCTTCAAGCGCGTAAAGTTGTGCGTAATTTATGCGTAAAGTTACCCTGCATACCTTGCGGCGCAAAATGAAGATATCATTGCATTATTTATGATCCATAGAACTTTTTATAGTGGCAATATGCACACGTTTGTGCGGTGTTGTGTTTTGTAATCGCACAATGAGGAGTGGGGGATTCTGCCGTGTCTTTGCTGCGCGACATTTGTTCACTTCCTCAAAAGAAAAGACGCCCGTTTATCTGGATCGACTTTTTTAAGGACTTTTATTCTACAATAATCTTTGCATAACAACTATTTTTCTCAAGCGTTGCCTCAGGCACAGCGCATGCGCGCTGGCCGCTCGCTGTCACCAAGACATTTTTCATCACGTTGGAAACTGTCACTGGTGACGTCAATCACGGAGCACTGACCAATTAGAGCGCTGGGTGATTGTTTAGCTCCACGGGCTGCAGCGCCTACCATGAATCTCTATTCAGTATCAGAGCGTCCTGCTGCTGCCTCTCAAGCGAATGGGATTCCATGTTGTCTGCAGATAGACTTAACTTTATAAAGTTTTTTCCCCTTTATTTTTCATTGCGATTAAAATATATTTGTCATCATCATTATTATTTTGCCTGCTGTCAAGTTATTCTAAAATTAGGAAGTAATGAGCGTGGATGCATTGGGAAGCCCCGTGATGGACCCTGCGTTTTCCAAACGGAACACGGCGCTGAGATTAGTTGACTTGGCAGGGGCTCACCACCATCACCATCATCACCACCATACCCCTCAGAGCGTGACAGGCTTCCCGGGGTTCAGCAGCCATCCACACTCAATGGCTCACTCGCACCCTGGGGAGATTACTGCGGAACCCCGCCTGGGGCCGAGTCCATTCGGGCCAGAACACATGGGGCACTCCGCGGCCCTCAAAATCAGCCCAGCCCATCATTATCCCCACCACCATCACCACCACCACAATCATCATATGGCAGGCCACAGTGAAGTGGTCTCCAGTCAAACGGGAGCTTTTGGCCCGGTTCAGGCGACATCCGTGCCCTATTCCATGACTCACACGGCCCAGGCTTTATCCGCAGGTAGGGATTTCCTCATCCGGAGAGATCTGACAGCTCAAGCCATGCCAGTACTGACTGACCAGACTGCTGGTTCAGCCTCTCATCACGGAATGTTTGTCTCAACAACAGGTAGCTATCCCGGACACTATGCTCATCACCCTGACGCTGGGAACCATACCACCCTCTTCTCCGGACTGCATCACGAGCAAGCTTCTAGCGGATCACCGGGTGGCCAGGCGCTGAATGGACAAATAAGGTTAGGACTACCTGGAGAAATGTACGTTAGGTCTGATCACTTGAGTCAAGTGGCAAGCTCCAGGGCTGATCCTTTCTCCGGCTCGCCTTTGCATGGCTACGGCGGTCTGAATCTGAACATGAATCTCAGCGCTCACCATCATCACCACCACCACCACGGAGCCGCCGGTGCCTTTTTCCGCTACATGAGGCAGCCGATAAAGCAAGAGCTGATCTGCAAGTGGCTGGAGCCGGAGCACTCGCCCAAGAAACTTTGCTCCAAAACTTACAGCACCATGCACGAACTCGTAACGCATGTGACCGTGGAGCACGTCGGAGGACCGGAGCAGGCGAACCACATTTGCTTTTGGGAAGAGTGTCCGAGGGAAGGCAAGCCGTTTAAGGCAAAATACAAACTTGTAAATCACATCCGAGTGCACACCGGGGAGAAACCGTTCCCGTGCCCGTTCCCCGGCTGTGGAAAAGTGTTTGCGAGATCCGAGAATCTAAAGATTCACAAAAGGACGCACACAGGTCAGTAATATTTTCACTCGATAAAATGTTGCAGAAATATGGAACCTGGAAATTTATCTTGCTGCACGATGAAATCCACGTACTATTCTTTGTACACCTTTCTAGCCTTTTATAGCTCTTTTTTTTAATGAGCTAAAATCAAGTTTTATTTGTTCTGAAATACTCTAATGACTCAGGGCGGTTAACCGGTCAGCGTTGTGTACGAACGCGCAACAGCTATACCAGCCACCTGTTTGTCAGGAGCTGCATCAGCGCTCCCAAGTTTCTCAAAGGTCGGCTTTGGGGATTGTGGTACAGCTCACTCAGGCGTTTGACGGTTCAACCTCTTGTTTACACCACAGCACAAAGAATGAGGCCCACGTCATGTCTCGTCCAAGTAGCTTCGTGCCAAACATGACTGAGCGTTAAAAGTTGGAGAGGCGCATCTTCAAGTTTAGTAACCGATATGATTGTGTTTTTCTGTTTATGGCTTTGTATCCACAGTTTTCAGATATCCCCACCCCTATTATCTCGTTTTAATTTGTATGATTTCAAATAATCATTTTTAACATGATAAAGTATTGATAAGAAATGATAACACAGGGGGATTTCCTCCCCCCACCCCACGCCCCCTTTTTTTAGCATTCACAAGTCACAATTGTGTGTTCGGAGTCTTGTATTCCTTTCACATGCCCTCACAGTGTTATGAGTGTTTTGTGTGCACGGTGAAGTCATATTTTTGCGATGATCCTTTGGTCAAAGCAACAAGTGAGATGGCCAAAAAATGATTTCCAAACATGTAAACAATTCTGGCTGCCTGCACGTTGACTGGTGTGCCTGCAGTGCAGCTGAAGGCCGCTCTGATTTAACACTAAAAACACATAACAGTTCAATATGGCTGCCTGCCTGCCTGTGAGCCAGTGACGTGCCGCAGATATGGGAGGGAGAGAGAGGAAAAAAAGGCCTCGAAATGTCGAGTCAGACTTGTAAATGAATACAGTGACAGCAACATTCCTTTTTTTATTGCTGGCTGCATGGCGCTCCCCTTCTGCGCCATTTCTGCGCCCCTATGTATTATTCATATAATTTGCTCACATTACCTAAGTACAAATCTGTTAAATTATTTCTGCGTGCCGACTCCCGAGGGGCCTGGTCTTTGGTATCATGTTTAAAACCTAACCGAAAGTGTGGTTATGACTGGGGCTGCCCCTGGGGTCTGTTCCTCGACGGTTTCTTGTACTACACTAATATCCTTGATTGGCCCTCTCAACCCAACAGCTGAAGGTCAAATTGATATTCAACCCGCAAGTGTAATTAGACAGAGCCAATTACAGATTCTCAAAAGCTTTAATAGGAGGAGAAAAATCAGTAGCAAATGATTTCCGTGTAATTTATTCAGATTGTCCTCCCCCCTCCTCTCTGATTGTACTTTGTGTGGGTCATGTTTCCTCA
>JAOWBL010000013.1:9396536-9424189 GCA_028564865.1 Zenarchopterus dispar
GTCTGTCCCACGAAACCGGCCAGCCCATCTGCATCCCCCCCCCGTTTCCCCCTCATGTCCACCCCGCCCACCCCACGCTCCAACTCTAACCATCAGCACCTCCAACACCAACCAGGTCACAATTATCAGAAGGGAAGTGGCCGAAATTGGCATGGAAATGGAAAAAAAAGAAGAAGAAAAGAGAGAGAGACAGGTGCAACAGAGAAGGTGGAGACATATTGTAAAAATGACTTCCGGAAAATGTTTGAGAAAATAGTTGAGATTCAAATTATTACGTTTTAAATTAAAATGCTTTTGACTCTTTAAAAAAAATAATTTAATATTTTTTAAATTAGTAACCAAGAGTTATCCTAATAATAATAATAATAATAATAATAATAAATAATAATAATAATAATAATAAAGTAGTCTGGCTTTCTCTCAAATGCGCCTTATACAGCTCTTAAAGGCGCCTATTCTGGACTTTGATAGAGTGGGTAGAAACGAGGTCAAAAGGCAACAGAAGTTAATCACAACCATAAAGCTTGTCACTAATATTGAATATTTTCTAATAAAAATCATGCAAGATTAGTTTCCTGGGGGATTCGCGCTATCACGTGGTTGTGATATATTGTCCACCACGAGCTTCCGTCATAAAGATTTATGGCAGCCTTTAGAAGAAAATTGGGCTAACTCTATTCCACAAGTTAATAAATAAATAAGACTCAGAGTGGGTTTAAGGTGACACTCGTGTGGTGGCTTTGGTGTACAGCAGGAGGAAAAATGCACACAAGAATTCAGGAAACGAAGTTATTTCGTGGGCGAATCAGCCCTCCCTCCCCAGTAGCTCCTCCGTAGGCCTGAACACGGATTTTCTAACAACCTCCACATTATATGGCAGAATGTGCCACATACTTCACACCTGCAGTCTGAATAGCAGCTTCTTTTCAGCGTACGTAACGCCTGTTGGCCCTGCTCTCAATGCAGCTGCGTGAGGGAACCAGCGAGCCGCTGCCTCGGCTTCTTTTGATGTGCGACGTCTCATTTGATGTGGCAGTCTGAAGGGAACACTATCTAGTTAGCAGCAACTCTGATGACTTCCATTATGACCTGGAGCCTTTCTAGCTCTCGCACAAAAACTTGTTGCAGCAGCTTCTCGGGTAAAATTGTGAAGAATTACAACATGCAGTTTTTTTTTAAAATTAAAAAAAATAATAATACAGCAACAAGCTCAGTATGAACAGTAATCTCGCAGCGCATAGTTTACTTCCCGTTCCTTGCAGCTCTCTGACAAGCCTACATGACTTATTCTCTCAAACATTTGGCTTTTATTTTAAACAAAAGAAAACTGCCCATTTTTAGATCTAAAGAACGAATTCAAATACAATAAGTGAGACATTTTAATGTATAAAGACTGCATGGAAGAAAAGGGTTTCCCAAACATCCCTTTCATAAAGGAAAGCCATGCATCATAGCATCAATGATTATGAATTGAAAACATGCCCTTTGGCAGATAAATCGATCTAATGCACGCGCAGTAATTCATCATATCACGTGAATTTATCATAATCTGCCGAGCTTTTTGTGATTTTAGCGTGGCAAAAAAAAAAAGAAAAAAGAAAAAAAAAGATTAAAAAAAATATCGTTGCGAACAATATTGTTAAAGTATGTGGGCATCAAAAATTTAATTATTATAATTATTTTAAACCCAGACCTTATGATAAAGACATTTTCAGGCCAACGGGCTTCATCCATGAAGCTTCCAAAAGCATCCTCGACTCCAGAAGATCAACCAAAATAAAATAAAAAAAATAGAAATAAATAAATAAAAGATCTTCACAAACAGGGAAATGGACCGTTTTAGGACAGAAACCCTCCTACTGATTTAGCCAGAGCCATGAAGGCAAAAGAGCGCTCATACACTCGATAAAAGAGACACTATATCATCATATATCAAAATAACACAGAGTATTAAGGGATGCAAATGCTGCAAACATTATGAATCATTGGTTTATCTGCACTATTTCACCCGTCAGATGGGAGATATGCTCCAAATAGACAAGCAAATGCACAGTTTGAGAAGAAACATAATGCACGTGATCACTCTAGCAGTATCGAAGAGTTTGGGTCATTTCGCCATCTCCCGCAGGAAACACATTACGCCTCTCGTATTTACATACTCTTTAATATTTGTCAAACATTCATAAATTACACACTAATGAAATGTTCGACGGTCCTTGGAGATGGAGCTAATGAAGACTTAGACTTTTTGCTTTTTGACACATCTTTGTTAGGTTCTAATACCAGTCTTCCCATCACGCTCTATTAAGTATTATTATACTTATGTCAGGCCACCGCTGACACGTTGCGACATCAGGATCACCTTCCGGAGGTGGGCGCGCCAGGGGATGCAAAGGACCTCCATCTATAACGCCAATGGCCTAGAAAACGCGAAACATCTGAAAAAATGTGATTTTCTTTTAAATGTGTTGAAATTGCTAAGCTGTTTTAGGTTGTTGGTAAGTTTTCTTCAAGTAGATTTGGAAAAGTAAGATTGCTACACTATAGTTTTTTCCCCATAAAAATAGGCGCTCTGAGTGTATGATTAGTTGAAATTGTATTTTTGATTATTTTTTTCCCCCCAGTGTGTGTCCGCTACGGCGTTAAGAGGCACTTGGAGGACTGAACCTGCAAAACCAAGAGCGGAGAAAAAGAAACAGAGGAAGAGGAGGCGCAAAAGGGAAAGGGAGGGGCGGATATTAATTATGGAATAGTGTCAGCAGAGTGAAGTCCATTTCCACTTATAGACCGAGCATTTATTTATCAATTTCTGCGACTCAAAAACTGCGATCTTCATCATTACCGACCCTGTACGCGGCCCGAAAGCACGCACGAAGTTGAGAAATGGGTGAATGGGAGGTTATTGTCACTGCAACAAAATAGATCCTTGGAGACGTGTTTATTTGACAGAGCAAATCCCCAGCGTGTCAAGCTTGTCATATTCTCCTCAGTGTCCGATGCAAATGCCGTGGCATAATCAGATGCAGCAGCATGACGCGTTTATTACTTTGTCAATCATTTGGAGAGGAGAGGACTGAAACAAAGCACGTCCGGTTATGGAAAGAGGAAACTCTTTCAGTATAATAATAATAATAATAATAATAATAATAATAATAATAATAATAATAATACAATTTGGAGAAAGAAATAGCGTCCAAAAAGACCCAAAGCAGGACTTTTTTCCTACTTTGGCACAGACGACGTTCTGCGCGGCTTATCCTCCTTCTCCATGAGTCACTTCATCAAAGAAAAAGTTTCAATAAGATTTTTTCCCCCTTGGATTCAATAATAAGCCCACCACTGCGACATTCTCTGAGCTTAAGCTATCTTCATATACTGATTTGTGTAGCCTAGGAAACTCAGACCAGCGCAGAACCAAACTCCAGAGGATTATTGCCCACTTATTCCACGAGAAAAATCATCCTTAAGGCTGGATGCATGTTAGAAAATTGATCACACGTCAAATAGCAGTTTTGTTTTTCACTTTTTTTAAGGAACACCAAAGGTCCCCCAAAAACAGAGCAGAAGCAGAGAAGGTAAGTACCGCCCCCCCCCCACTTCCTCACATCACTGCAAATGCATGACTGATAAGCTACGTGAGAGTGTGTGAAGAGTTGTCAGGAAATCAACCTCTCGGTCCTCACCGACGTAAAGGCTGTCTAATTTCTGGGTATAATTAACTTTATGCTCAAAATCAATTGTTTCCTGTACACAGCCAGGGTCCAGGACTGCAAGCAGGGAGCAGCCTATTTGAGCATGTGAAAAAGCAGGAAGCAGCCCTACCTGCCACTCATTAAGCCCACAAAAACTCAATACAAAGAGGGGGGAAGAGGGATTAGACCTGCTCGTTATACCTGCCGCGCAATTAACACTACTTATTCTTCTAATCCCTCTCTTCTGCAAATTATTGAACTGACAATAATAACACACACACAAAAAAAAGAACACGCACACAAAATGCCAAAATGGTAGACAATGGATCATTTTTGGAGAAAATAATAATAATAATAATAATAATAATGTTTTGTTTCTTTTTAACGACTATCCTTAAGTGTGCTGAGCGATAAAGTTGCACAAAAAGCGATTTTGTAGCGCGCACTGATCCAGACAAAGTTGTACAGGCCACAAGCATATTCATATTTAAGGTAAATCCTGTGCTTTTTTTTTTTTACCCCTTCCCTTAAGTAAGTGGATCTTATTTGAATTCTTAATCCTAACAGACCATGATTGACAGGTGGAAAGTGTACAGGACTTGAACGGTATTGGGTCGGATGGGACTCGAACTCGATCCTTGCGCGTAGCGATCCGCAATCATTTATAGGCGATTTTAATCAAGGCGTTTGATGACAGCATTTTAGAAGCTTTTATTGTGAAAATGCTTTTGTGTGTTAATTTCTTTATCTAATTTTGCTCTGAATCAGGCAGAGAATCAGCTTTATCCTTCCCCTCATCCACAGAGCTGGCAACCCTCCCCCCAACCTTTTCTCTCTCTCTTTTTTTTCTTCCTAGAAATAGAGGTAGCTTAAAGTCTTTGTCCCCGTTGTGTTGTAGGTGAATCGGAGCACACTTGAACTGAAAGAGGACTTGACCTTCGCCTTTATGTTTTCCTCGCTGTTTGCCTAAATCACAATTGTCTTTTGTGCTGGGACATGCGCGGCCGCGGCACGTCCCATTCAGCGGATGGATGTTCGAGGTCTGACACAGCACAGAGGACAACAGTGTCTCATAGGTGTTTGGAAACTTTTTTCTTTCGTTTTTAAAAAAAATACGCGTTCACAGTAATGCACAGAAATAAATAAGAAAAAAATTAGACCGGAAAGAAACCCCTGTGCAGAAACAGTTTCAGGAACCTGCTGGTAAAACAACTGGCAAAATGTACAGCAGATGCATGAACAAGCCAGCATTCATAGGTGATTAATTTCTCGCTCCTGTTTGCTGTTTAGAATGCATTTAAGGACCCCCAGGAAGCGTCTAGACACACGTGCTTCTTATTGAAAGAGGTATAAACTTTTTTTTACCATTCATGTCACCAAATAGGTACATTCCTGCTGGGTCGGTGGAGCCACGAGAGGTGGGATTCATCCACGTTTCTGCCTATAAAAAGCAGTGGACGTACAATCTAAGGGGGCTCAACTTACATATGGAGGCAATTTGAAAAACATAGAAGTAGACTACATAATATTAGAAAAATAGAAAAAAAAAAAAAGGAGAAGTCAGTACTGTGATGGTTGGATTGGATTGCGCATAGATGGCTGGCAGTCTTGCTCCAAATGCCATTTTGGCGCATACAGGTCTAAGAGTTTGTGTTGCGCTCATGGCTTAAATGAGTTATGTTGTACATAAAATTTGTGGAAATATTTTTTTTAAAAGGAAGAAAAAAATCGTCTAAAAGGCTGCTCCACCCATTTTTTATGCATGCGTGCTCCACTACAACTCCATCAAAGCCTTCCAAATAAACGACGCCAATATAATACATTATAACTGAGAAACACGTGCGCGCAGATCGTAGCATAACTAAAGGAGTGATTTCTACGCACATCCACCCACCCACCAACAGCAGAGCGGTTCTGACCCGCCTCCCAACAGGCTCTTGACACGTTGTAACACTCGACTTGTCACTTTTCACAGTATCTTTATTCGTGCGTTCAGCCTTGTTGCAGTTATTCTCCACTCGCTGGAAACTGCGGGACAGTTGCTTGGGAGTGATGGCAAAACTAACGGAGTCACTAAAGCGCTGCTGTTTATGACAGAAGGGACATGATGGCGATGCTCTGAGCCTATAGGGGAGCAGGAGGGTGTTCATTTATCAAGCGTGGCAGCATGTGAGATGACAGAGACAGCAGAGCCCTCTTTTTTTAAAAATTTCTTTATCATGAAGCACATCGACTCCAGATTACATCTCTATTGGTGTGTCTTATTAGTATCTTTCTAGTAGGGAATGAGGTGGGGTTATACCCTCATAGGACTCTGCATACACACAATGCCAAAGGTCTTGGGGATCCCTTGTTATTCTATCAAAGTATAAATGGACATCCATATTTATTTTTCAGCACATTTATTACGATACAAACTTTAAAAAAAGTAATGATATCAGGGATAAAGCCAAACTTATCAACCTCTGGATAATATGGACACAAACTAAAACCACACTATCCTGAGCACAAAATGCCTCTGCAAGCAAAAGTCAGTATTTAGTGTGACCACCCTTGACCCAAACCTAGATTAAACTCTTTTTTCTTCCTTTTTAAGATGTTTGCAATGATATTGACTAGAATTTCATTTTTTGGGTTTAAAAAAACAGGTCATTGCATTTTTTGTTTGTACTAGAAAACTGGAAAAAAATTCATTAAAATGTTGACAAAACAAGAAGAGAGATTTTTGCACATACTTTACATGTGCTGCATTTGTTAAATAATCGATTGATAAATTAGTTGAGCATTTTGTTTTGACAACTTTTGATTAAAACCAAAACCTAAAAATGTTCATGTTCTCACCTCATACTGCATTTCTTTACTCTAAGACACTTATTAAACTGGCCAAAAGTGCATCTGTGAAAACATCTACTGAACATTCATTCATAAGTATATCTGCCCGTGGCCTTAGAGAGTTTATGTACTGTACACCAGACACCCCTCACCTGTCAAGAACAGATTTCAAGAACACAAGTGTTTGTAAAAAAAAAAAAAAAAAAAAAAAAAAGGAACTCTCTTCACTTTTCCTTGAGATCTCTTCTGTACCTTCTTCCTCAGTGGTGAAGTTTAGAGGGGGGTAACAAGGGTTACGACTTGACTGCTAAATCTTAACAGGTTTTGGAATATTTTTATTAATGTTTGGAAATCTGGAGACTCTCTTGGAGTCGAGTTGACTTTCATATCTTCCATTAGGCCACAAATTGAATTATTTTATCATGATTTTCACTCTCAACAACAATTAAAGCACTGCAGTCTGCAGAAACTTAAAAAGGTTATACTAAGTAAATATAGGCCATAAACACACTGCACTTCTGCAGGACTTCGATGACACTTTTCTCGTGCTTCAAACAAGACTTTATACTTTAAAAACATTGTGTATATTATATTTGATGGAATAAAACAAAAGATTAACTTAATGCCATGCACATTTATTCTTTTAGCCTTGTCAAAATGGAATTTGGCGAGAAAAAAAGAAAGAAAAAGAAAAACATTAGGTCCTCCTCTACCATCGTCTCCTCTCCATAACTTTGTTCCTTTTCGCTCCGTGGATCAAAGACCTCTAAAATTGGTGTCCCGAAGATGTACATTGTTGAAATGACAGGGCCACAATGCCGAGAGAAAGCGTGGTCTATCAGACATGTCAGCCCGCAGAAAGGAGAGGGAGGAGAGGCAGAGAAAGGCCCGGGTGTCGATTTAATACCCCGACTGGAGGAATTTGAAGCTTAGCTGTGGCCAAGTCGGTTTCTCCTGCAGGATTCTTCCAGTGCGCATCTGTGATCCATGTCCAGTGGGAAATACCTGCTATACGTGGCGAAATCAGGGTGCCAAAGTGCATAAGTGAGTCGTGTTATTTTTTTTTTTAATTTTATTTATTTATTTATTTTTTAATTTTTGCCACAACAGTTTTGGTTAAGATTTGGAAGTCAGCTTAGGTGGGGAAAAGGGATTCTTTTGATTTCCTAAAGATTGCGTCAAAACGGAACTCAAATCTGACAGTGGATGTAAGGAACACAAAGACAGAGACCTGCCTCACACGCTGGAGCGTCTTGGCGTGGCAACCTGCTGCTCCAACAAAGACTTTAATAGTTGAAAAGTATCCAAAGTGACTGCAGCGCAGACATTCTCAGAATAAATATTTGTATTCATTTGAGAAATGAGGATTTGAACAAGGAGGCAAAACCCGACAAAGGGCGCAAAAAACAAGCATGAATGCAGGTATTGTTCCCCGCTTTCAAATTGTGATTCACCATATCATAACCCCCGCGAGGAAAAAAACATCAATATCCCCGCGGAATGGACGCGTTTCTATGGGAAACTGAAGAACTTTTGCGCACAACAGATCTGGCGCAGGAAAAGGGGGGCAAATCAAAGGGATCAAAGGCTTCAGTGAGAGGGCTTTTTCTCTTTTTTTGCGTGAAGAATGGAGAGACGGTGTTGACTTTTTAGTGTTGGCAAGATTTTGGAGGCACGTTTTCTGCAGGTTAAAAGCTCACAGCGTCCAAATTTTTCTCAGCACTGTAAGGCGTTATTTGTTGTTTCTGCATTTATTTTTAAAGTTCACTTTCAGCCTCTGTTATTAATCCACATCTGTTACTCACTATAAACACATAATTGAAGAAAAATAGGGAGCTGTAAGTTACCTTACTTTATACAAATCGATGCCAATTCATTTTTTTCTCTTTATACACAAGTGTAGTGGGTTGAAAGCAGACGGGGCACAACTGGGAGAGAAATAAAGTCATGTTTTACTTCCTACAGTTGTATTTTTTCCAGTCTATAAAACCCGACTGCAGCCGGAAAGCTGATGGCTGAAACGTCTCAATTGTTAGGCCCACGCACATTTGATCCACACCCTTTCAGGTACTCTGACACGCAGGCGGTACAGAAAAAAAACACTAAAATAAACAGGACTAACAGGAGACTAGTCCCTTTGTTGTGCCAAAGGCAGCTGGCCGGCCCTCCATTATCGCGGAGCACACTGACCGCATCCTTCCCACTGCCCCCTCACCAACCCACTGCACAAAAAGAGAGGGATGTTCTGCTTGCATGGGTAACACTGTCGTTCCAGCCCTTAGCAGTCCTCTTACACTCCATTGAAAGGAGTGGGAGTAAAGGACACAGCCTGATCTGCGGAGTACAAAGGCTCTCCGTAGAGTCCCATTGGAGTGAAAGGAATGAAGAGGCTGAACATTTCTGAAAGTGGGTCGGAAGATTTAGAGAAAGAGCGGAAGTTTTGTTGTTGTGCTTGATTTCCCCTTCTAACTAGGGATGGAGTGGAAGGACAAACCCACTTATACTCCGTTTACTCACATTTTTATATGCAGAAAACAGCTCATTGTTAGAAGGGATGCCATTTTTCCGACTAAATTATACTTATGCCAACACAGATAAACCAAGTAAATACAATTTGTCTCAGGAGTAGAATTTTTCAAAAGTTCTAAACCAAATTATGAAAAATTTAACACAAAAAAACAAAACTTAAGATTTACCTAAAAATGTTATATCAAGTGGTCTCACAAAGGCAACTGATAAGATATTTTTAAAAATACAGTCTCAGTTTAATTAGTCAAATACTAATTTAAAAAAAAGAACCACTTGACACAATACTTTTAGGTATATTTTAAGTTTTACCTTTCTGAGAACTCCATATCTGTTTTGCAGGGCCCAATGAAAGACAGTGAATCAGATTAAAGATCAACAATGAGGTGTTAGAGGGTACAATCATCAGAATCAGATATTAAATGCATTGCCAGGTTGAGGAAAGAATGGGAGGCCAGTGTGCCCTCTGGGGAATCCCATGCTGGCAGGGTTTATGTGGACACACACACACTTTCAGCAAGGATTGAATATGACCCTGTTGTTTCAAAATGGCCCCCCTGATTTATATCCATCAAGGTTTAAAGGGCCAGTCATGTCTGCTGAAATAGAGGTGTTGACAGCCACACTTGACAGCTTCTGGCTCATACTGTTTTAATGCTGGCATGGTATTGCTGTCTCATGCACTGTACTGCATGCGCACCATGTCCAGGCCCTTCTGAGGAGAAAAGTAATACATATGTTGGATATAGTGCTTTGAGTTATATATGGACAAATTTTGCATCATCTGTGTGAAATTTTCCAAAGAAATAGTTGAAATTCATTTCTTTGCGGGCATTGGGTTGCGTTGGTGGTGGCTGTGATAAATCAAATGAGTGTTTGGGATCAACAGTAAAGGAACATGAACAAATATAGTCATCTGCGAATGTTAGTGTGTCCTCTTTTAATTCTTTGTTTCATGTAGAAAACATAATGAAAATAATCTAATAGTAGTGGGTCTTAGGCTAATGCAACCTCAGGTGTACAACAACAAATAACTTTTGTCACAATGCCATTACTGAAATTAGAATCATAGGGCAATACTAAGTACTCCCTTACAGCTTAGATAGGATTGAAGAGGTTAAGTTACAGTCAAGTGTTGGTAATTATCAGCCTTTTGATGAGCTGATCATCAGCAGGTGTGCAGGCCTCTATCATAGCAGGTGTTTTGGCACTTTGCTGGTCTGGAGCATTCAGCTGTGTGTTAACACACTGCTTGGAGAGAAAGACATAAGCAATAACCTTTGAGAAGTCAAACTGACTGATCTGCACATCAGTCTGGAAGGGGCTATAAGGCCATTTCCAAACAGCCTGAAGTTCGGGATTCTACAAGTGAAAAAGATTATTCACAAGTAGAAAGACAATTACTGATCATCCCTGGTTCTCTGGAGTGGATGTCCCAGCAAATTTACCCCAAGGTCAGACTGTGCAATGCTCAGTGAAATGCAATAAAACAAAATAAAATAAAAGATAAAACAGACCTCCCCAGACTCTACTGGTCCTGCTAAAAGTTTTAAGTCCAAAACAATTTACACCTTTAAACCTTTGGACTCAATAAGAGGGTATGTAGTATTACCCCCTTTTGTTAATTTCGGCTTCCTTGTTTTAATATGCTGGTGCTTGTCTTAGGTTGCAATTGCTCAATAGTAAGACCCATACAGATAAATGGTGTAGCACAGTGCCAGGGTACTCATATTCTCTGAGACAATCATGCAGCCCGAGAATCCTCTTTAAAGGCAAATTCCATAGGTCACAGCACAGACACTGCACAGTTGGGCCATTTCATCCTCATCAACATATGTGTGGGCCGTGCAGCCACCCTGAGGCCAAAAGAAACGCACTCGGGATTTCTCCGTCTATAGTTAGCAAAAAGCCAGCTCCGCTGGCTCCACTGAGCAGGAGCACAACTGACACCAGCACAACCAGCTCCCTGATGGCCTGAGCCAGTGAATAAGGCACAAGATACTGCCCGATTATGTTTAAACTTATCTCATTTGCTCCAGCTGAACTGTAAGAAAGATCTATTGATAGTAAGAGCACACAGCAGGTTTCACACACTTTGCATAAAGGAAGGGGAACCTGTATTTTGCTACTGGGTTAATCCAGACTCAAACATATGCAGCCTGTTGTGTTATAATTACATCATCTTGAGCCTTGTCATTCAGACACTGGCATGTGAAGCATGTAAAGAACATTGCTGGCCATATATCAGCCTGCTTTGCTTGACATTTACACACAGCAATGGTCATGTGTAATTATGAGCTTACTGTCAGATATTAAATGCCTTGTAAAACAGTCAGCAATTTACAATGTACAGTGAGTGGAGCGATGCTATCTGTGTGGTTGGAAAGGCCACGCATGTGCATAGTAAACATGATGACAGTCGTTGCATTCGGTTTGGACTGAACAACCCTCACATCGTGGTTGATCTCACCCACAACAAGGCTGCACTTCAAAGCAGAAAATATCACAATTTTACGAGTGTCTAGCATTGCGCTGCTGTAATCGAATTAAAAGAAGCTACAGCTACAGCTTGCACAGTGGAGGCAGACATCCTCCTCATCTGTTTTTTTTTAATTCATGAAATACAAAAAAATAAAAAAATAAATTAAATTAAATTCTCAGTTATGAGTTAAAACACTTAGCATTTAAATTTGCATCACATTTTTAAACCTAAAGAGCACATTGTAGAGAATTGTTCTTATACAAAAGACATAGCTGTGTCAGGACTGGTCTGTATCACTGGTACATCAGCATTGTTGTATGTGCTATATGCAAAGAAACTGGTATTTGGGGCGGATAATACTCAACAAGGTTATTGGGGTTATTAAAAATAGTTTAATGTCACCACAAAAATTTTTTTTTCCTGCAGATTGACTAAAATTTTATTGTGAATGAAATCCTGCAAGACTCAAAGTAGTGCGAGCATCACAGCTGAGTGGGAGGTGGAGTGGAGACAAGTGGTGTATGTGTGTTCACAAACTACGTGTTGGAGATGTTAAATCTCAGTATTCTACTCTTTTAATGTGACAAACATATTAATTGTGACATTTGTCTTATACAACAGTTTTAGAATTTAAATTGCAGTTAGTTTGTTTTATAGAATAATTCTTTTTGTATGTCAAAGGATTTTCAATTAATCTGTCTGCACAAAAAAAATGAAAGAGGGATTGATGATGACATTTTCTAATCACACACTTTAATTCATCGTGTACTGATTTACACACACACACACACACACACACATTTTATATATGTATATAAAATGACCATTAATGTACAAAAATATCTCTTTATGCAAATGTTAAAACAAGTTAAAAGTGCATAATTTCCTGGGCAAAAGAAATTAATTTAATTTATTATGTTATCCATACGAAGGTTGAAGCAAAGGTTGGAGTCTTTTTTTCTTTTTTGTAATGCATAGGAGAGCAGCGTTTAAGTACTATTATTGGAAATTTTAGCCCTTTTTAAAGTGGTAATGAAGGACATAAAATAGTTTTTGTAAAGAAAAAGAGGCATTTTACGTCAGTGTTTCTAGTTTATTATAGTTCTACGTTTATACAGCAGATCATGACCTGGTATTTATGCCTTTACATTTATTTGACTATTAACAATTAGAACAAAATGGTTTTACAAAATGACACACTGGTGCTGACAGAAAAAAAATAGACAGTTATCAAAATAAAAAGCCACCATGAAATGCTTCTTATGAATTAACATAGTAGCAGCAATTACATATCAGTAAATTATATAAGGACACTCTCAGCCGAGATTTCCTTTTCTAAAAAATAATTTTTTACTTTTGACACTTCAAAACTACATATCAGGATAGTCAAGATGACATGCACATAATTTTAAGCAATATTTTCAGTCAAAGATTGCCACTTTTAACAGTGATAGTTTGTGACCTTGTGATGCTCCATTTCTGTTAAATATTATTATATGTGTCATGCAAAAATATAAAAATGTTTTTGAATCTTTTTGAATGAAGTTGGGATATAATATAAAATTTAAATGAAAATAGAATACAATGACATGGAAATAGTCAAAACAATATCTTAATTCTAGGTTGTGATAAATATTGCAAATAATTTGATAAAACTGAGAACTTTTATGCCTTTTTAGCCAAAATGAGTCTGATGTCAGAAATACAGCTTAACAGAGAAATGTTTACCACAGTATTGTTTCATCCTTTCTCTTACTAATAAGCTGAGGGAATCATTTGTATTGGGTTTGGCGACTATATTCTTTCTTGATATAGATTTTAAGTCACTCAATTATTTACTGTATTTTTTTTTATTACAAACATTTTCAGGGCTGCAACAAGTCTGGACTGCAGGCAGGCCAGTTCAGCACTTATCCATTATTACAAATACATACTGTTGTAATGTGAACATGTTGTGGTTTGTCATTATTTTGCTGAAATAAGCAAGGCCTTCTGGTCTGAGTGTCAGTTTTGCTACAGAATCTGTGGATATGATGTTATGTTGGTATAGGGGGTTTTCGATTTCTCTTCAGTCCATCACACATGAGGTTAGGGCCAGACAAGAGGGCAACAACTTCAAATATAATTCAAGTTTTTTTTTCTTTGCATGGTTGAGTTTGAAATTGGTTTTATGAATGTAGTAACCATGGGACTAACATTTGCTCACAGTGTATCAAATATTGAAGTTGTTGTCAGACGTGTTCATACAGTGAAAAACACTGCAGAGTAATATTTGGTTTTCGTGCAGTTCTGACAATGAAGAATACGGAAATGAATGCTATGTATTTGCTCAATGCGATGTCAAAAGCAAGACATCCAACTGGTGTATTTATCTGGCTCAGAGAGACTGTGGCTTAATGAATGTACAAAGGCGCAGAGAGAGTGGTTTGAAGTAATGCTGAACACATGGTGATTGAATGTGTTAGCTCAAAGCAGTGTCCGCCTCAACTTGTCTGTTTATCACCGTGGGGAACTTGACGTGTGGGAATAGAGGCTCCATGCATGGTTGCCATGCATTGGCCCTTACGCTTCGCACATGTAGGTAAACAATCCTGCCTTGTCTACTGAAAGGCCTGCGTTTATACATTGGTGCAAAACATGTGTTGCAGCCAAAGTCGCATCAAAGGTCACTAAGCTATGCTTTGAACACTTCAAAGCTGGGGGATGAGACTGTAGCTTTTAAGTTTTATGGCAGGTGTAAGCAGGGGTTGCTGACCAGCTCAGGGTGGTCTGCTCCCTGGTCTGAATGAGGCTGCTGGTGGTTAGCTTGGTAAAGATGGTGGTGTGTGGAGGGCCATGCTTCGGGGGCAGGGATGTACCCCACCAACCAGGCTGTGTCCAAAATGTCTCCATGCAGCAAGACATATTTGGAGACCTTGGATCTGAAAGGGTTTCTGGGAGCAGACTGGACACAGGCAGACGTCCACTTCAAGGGTCTCTGGTTTCAGAGGACCACAGCAGGGTACATCTAAGGCCTGTCTCAGTCCCATTTGGAAACAGATACAGTGGCAGAGAGCAGTAAGGGGGCCAAAGCCTGATGACCATACCACAGAGTGACCACAATGCTGCACCCTCCCCTGACAGACCAGAAACAGACCCTATAGCAAGTTCAAAGGATCCAGAGGGGTCTTGCCAAAGTTCATTTGCTGGGGTTCATTCATCTCAGCACCTGATGTGGTTCACTGCATTAGCTTAAATGTGAGACTTCAAAGGTGGCAAGATTATTAAGAGCTCTTATTCTTAATGAGTCATTTGGTTGCAGCGAATGCAGTTTGATGTTTTTGAAGTGCTGCATTAGCGATGACAATCATTAAAACTGATTTTAATAAGGATCTATTTATTTTCAGATATTCCACACTACCTTTCTCTGGAAATTGAGCCATCTTCCCCCCATTGTTCAAAATTGTAATTTGGTAAATTGAAAAAAGAGAATATTTTGGGATGTCAGATGGCAGCCTTGTAAGGCTTTCTGAACCGTTGCTGATTTTGGTCCAAACAAAATGCATATTACTGTATTTGATAAAATATTGTCGCTAACAAATATGTTTTTATGCTTCCTAAATGAAGATTTACAAGTCCATGTTCAGTGGCATATTCACAGTTGGGAGCACTTTAATACACCACATTACGAACATTGAAATCAACACAAAGTGGCTTAATAACTCCTCTGGTGACAGAACCAGCTGAATTGATCATTTTGAATGCTTTACAATATTCATAATTATGCAAGTGGTATACAAGGTGCTGTGCGTCTGGCTGATGATCCTGGTATGACAGGTCTATAACAGCCTACCTCCTTGAGATAGTTGGAGACCCAAATGCACATTGAGAAAAGCCATTACAAGCCCGGGGTGAAGCAGGTGTGTTTGCGGCACTTCACAGATGGCTGGGAACGTTGTTAATGAGAGAATAGTAAACACCAGAAAACTTTTATCTTTGATGTGCGATTGTTTTAACAAGTGCATGGCTCTAACTTGTCAAAACAGTGGGATGTGAGGTCAACTCGCATGTATGATTTGATTGATCTCTGCTGATAAGGTCCTGCTTCAGCACCCAGTTTGTGCGGAATTAGAAAATGAGTAGTTTTCAAATACATGTGAGCATCTTTGTCTGACTCAAACACCCTGCTCACAAAGGAGCGATGCATCAGCACTCGACAGTGAGCGTTTTTGGCACCCTTTCCTAATAACCTAAGCAACCAATCAAGTTTCTTCTCACTCGCTAGATAGGCAAACCTTATGCTTAGAAACAGTCCTGCATACTTCTGCGATTTCATTAGCTAGCACTAGCCGTGTAGCTGCAGTGGACTGGCTGATGCTCAGGTCGAGGTGTGAACGCGCTGCCAACACGTATGTGTGAACAAGGAGAACCTGAACTAGATTAAATCTATCATAGTTGGCCTAATATGCCAAGATAACATGGTTCTAGTCACACTAATCCTCTGAAATAAAAATTCAACTGCACAGACGCTTCTCTATGCCCTCAGTGCATGCTCCACAGTTTTGGCCCCGGGCTTTGAGTCAGAAGCCCCACAAGAAACTGATAGAGAAAAGAAAAACTTAGCTAAACTGTACAGAATGTATGAAATGAATGGAGTTTTAAGTCTCTCTTGTTCACCTTTGTTCAAACTTGCATCAGGTAAAACCAAAGATGTACCTGTTGTTTTTGTGTCTTGCCTATTAGGTGACATTTTTCAGTTGACCTATTGTGGGTGAGTGTGACTTCAGTCAATAAAATGATGCCCTTCACATACAGGGACAAAGAAAGGAGTCCAATTAAACTCCATAGCTCACCGAATTCTCCATGTAAACAGACTGAATGACATACGCTGAATTGGAAGTATTTACAATCCGCATATGACCAGCTTACTATCTTTCTAGCTGTTCGCCACGCAGTGTGAGAGTTGCAACTACACCCAAAAGATGACAGACCTCTTACCTTCCCTTTATTAAATGTTTCCCATTAAAAAGGAACACTTTGCAACACCCAGAGAAAGATTATCCTCTCAGAGTGTGAGACTTATTTCTGTTTTATTGTTGCACTGAGATGCAGCAGCGAGATGATTAAAAGTACATTACCTGGTGCTTCTGTGGATGAGCTATGCTAAATTGGCTGTTTTCTGTCCTGTGATAGATTGAACTTCGGAAGACGCATTCAACACGCTCTGTTTTTCTGTCCCCACTCATCACCTATTATCAAAGACAAATTTTCAATATCACACTGGGAGTCCAATTAAGGATTTACATTGTGACAGTATTTTTCACTTTAATTACTATACATGGTGCAAGATTTGATGCATTTCCTTATTTATCAAATAACCTGGTGGAATACAATTAATCAAGTAAACAGATAGTTGGATTCTGTAACTGCAGTTTCTTTTCAGCAGAGAGAAAAACAGAGACCAGAAAGCTGGTGAAAAACTGGATAATATGTTTGCTGGAAAATGGCATGACAGCATATCTATAGTTTGGCTCAAAAGATATATGTTCATATGGGGATAAAAAACAAATGAAAAGAGGATTAAAATATTACAGTTTATAAAAGCAGTAGCTCAAAAATGGCTGCATTACTACACCACAGGCTTCTGAATCACAATGGGTTGTGGGAGTTAGCAGAAAATGTAAGGTCAGAGATATAAATTCAATTTTACCTCATATTGGGCAAACAGTTGAAATCCCTATTTATCTAGCAGTGGGTTAAAACATGAGTGGATGCCATGCCATGTGGCCATGTGCACTTGACTCATGTGTAGCGTTTGACACGGGCCTTCTGGGATTCACTCGTAGTGTTTAAAACTTAAGTGTCTCATTGTTGGAGATGACTGTAATAGTGTTGAAGTTAAGTGGCTTCAAATTGAAATTTCCTGTGGGTTTTCAGCATGCATATGAAGCCAATAAAAGTCCTGTGGCCACAGATAAATGTTAATTTTTCTTTTTGTGGGTCTGCAGGGTAAGAGAAATGATGACAGTTTCTCTACTAAGCATGCAGATGTTCTTTGAATAATCATCTCATTTTATGAAAAAAAATGTAATAACTAAAAACTAGTATGGCAATCCTCTTTCTGTGATGGTTCCCTGGAAGCAAGGCCTGCAGTAGTTTGAAGCTACCCATGGCATCCTGCTTAATGCCCAATTTTCATTCAGCATTTCTACCAGCTCCTTTGTGTGACCCTGCAAATATCCTCTGGGCCTCTTCATTAGTCTGTGGGGCCTGTGTGCAAAGTCTCTTCAGTTAATTTGCCCTGGCAGGACTGTTTCCTACTGGATATCAGCGAGAAAAAAAAACATCTGCAGTCACTTGACTATTCACAGAGACACACTTGATATATATATATATATATATATATATATATATATATACACACACACAAACATGCACATATACATAGCAGGTTTCTGTTTTTACATTTTTTAAAACACATTCTCCTCATCTATTACAAGTACTTCAACAAATCTCTCATACAACTCATTGGTTTGTTTATTGCCAGCTTTCTGGTCTGATCTTGTCATGCACTGGTGATGCGAGCACGGTGGTGGTTCTTCTCTTTTTTTTCTGCTTTGTTTGGCCGACCACTTGCTGCTACAATTGACCTGCAAGTGGAGCTGATGACCAAGATGACTAACCCCTGGGGAGCCCAAGTCAGGGAAATCATGCGAGAGATGGGGAGAGACAGCGAGGGAGAGCAGGAGACCAAGACCAACTCGGAAAATACAGGCATGCAAGCTCTCACTCACTCACACACTCACACACTGTACTGTATATCAGTCGCTGGGCTCTTTTGGTTGAAGCATTTGCAGCAAGGAAAATCGTTTCTTTTGGGTTCAGGAGCTCCTAGTGAGATGCTGGCATGATGCGCCCGGCTATGACAGGTGTTGCCATCTCGACAGCGCAGCTCGGCCACCAACCAGACAAGAGATGTCTGCTCAAGCCGTGGAAGATTCAGACCCGTGCTGGGAGCGTGATCCCAACTTGGCACTGACCACAGCACCAATCACTAGAGCTGATTTAATTGTGTCACTCGTGGGGAAAAAGAAAATGGAGAAAATAGAAGCGAAAAGTATGGTTGGTCTATCACACTTCCCCTTGAAACACAACATCCATTGTTACATTTTGATCATACAACCCCAAAACATCTCTCCTGAGGCTTAAACTGTCAAGGCAGGATGCATCCTCCAGAGTGTAACATGTGATTTGAGGAAGACGGGGAAAATTAAGGAGACAAACTCGCTGTGAGACACCCGCAAGCATAACTTTCTGCACTGCAGGATTATTTAGTTGCACATGGAAAGCTTTTTGCAGATTGATAAAGATGGGCTAAGGAATATCAGGAATTTCAAAAGAAAGAACCAAATCAAAAAGTGTGTGACTCCACCCGTAGCTTCAAATCCAGTATCACATTCAACAAGAGAACAAGCATTTGTCCCCATCTCCCATCCTACACCTTGGTGTTTGCAATTAGTTCAGACAAGACATTGTTTTTGTGGAAGAGATGATAAAGTAAAATATAGTCCAGGTGGACCTGCTGATTCTTAGTGATGCTCCTCTCAACACTGAATGGAATGCAGTGCGACAGAAAAGAGGAGAAAATCTGTCTTTCAAAGAGATGAGATTAACATCATGGTGCTGTAAAGGGATCAGGTGACAGTGTGAGAGAGACACGTTAAAAATGCCACATTGACGAGATTGGATCAGTCCGCTTTACTTTTGGGATCTTTGGCTTAGCTCCAGCTCCAGATGACCTAGTGTATACTTTTGTTGGGCAGTGTCCAAATCTATCTCTGTGGAAGAGCTTATGCGACGCCATGGGACTTGGTCGAGACACCCCAAGGAAGACAAAGATGAGCCCCATTGTGATTGCTTGAAAGAGTGGAAGCTTTTTGGGTGGTGGTGGGTGGGTGGGGGGGTATGGTCATATTTTCAATGTCTGTAAAACTCGTCTCTCATTTTTTTTGCTTATTTTTATTATTTGTCCACTTTGATTTTAAAACATTCATAACATGTGATATTTTAAGCCTGACGATGTGCCTGTCCAAGCATGTGATAGTGGACAAGATGCTAATGAATAATAGGTTCCAGTAAGCTTCTTGCAGAAAGATCACGTCCTCCGTCTGCTTCCTGCCCTATTTACTCATTCAAAGAAGTTACTTCTCTATAGTTTAACTTTGAAGAGTTTAGATAATAAAGTTGCGCTCACGAAGTGACCATTTTTTCTGCTCATCCCTCAGCTCCAAGATTTACAGGGGGTAGAACCGTCAGAGTGAAATCTTAGGTCTACAGATGTTTTCAAGATGTTTTTTCTGTCAGTTGCAGATTATCCCCTGTAGCAAAATCTCATTAAAGTGCAATTTACAGAGCTGCACTGATGTTGCCATCAACTAAAATTAAAGGCATTAATTTTTCAAGGAAGTTCACCGAAGTCCTCACAATAAATGATGTAGCACTTTGTAAGAATGATTTGCCAAAGTATTATTTCGGAGGAAGAAATTAACTCACATTAACGGAGCGAGGGGATTGGACATGGGCTGCAAAAAAGATGTGCAAATGTGGCCATTTAGTCAGAGCGTGTCGGTACGGAGACATGCATATTAAGGCTACCATGCTGGGATGGATGAGGGAAGAGGGAAATATGAAACCCTGATGGAGGTTATAACACAGACACATAGAGGGATGTGTACACTGGAGGGCTGAGGCGCCCACTCCTCTCTTTTCCCAGTGCAGAAGGAATAAAACAACCAAATATTACATTTAGGTTGGTTAAAGGAGTGATGCTCTTCAAACTCTCAAAAAAAAAAAAAAAATCAAATTTCAGGGTGACACTGTGAGATGATTGTGTGAAAATGATTAAAATAGAAAATTATTATTTCCACATTTACAAATAATGTTTACTTATTTTAAAATACTTTTATATGCAATGATACATTTATTTTTTCAATATGATGACATAAAAGAGGTACACAAGGGAATGTTTTTGTTGTTTGGTTTTCTGTTTGTATTGATGTGAGAAGTGTTTGAATTTATCAAATTAATAAAATTTGAAAAACTGAGACTTAGAGAAAAATTTCAAAGTCTCATTTAACATGTAAAAATAATATAAATGTAAAAACATACAATATTAGGACGTTAAAATGAGGGGAAGACCTAAATTTAAAAACTTTTCTTTACTTTTGTAATTTTGAAGCGCAATAAATAAATAAATGAATAATTTTTTTTTTAAATTAACAAGGATGAGAAATGTACAAAAATAATAATAGTTTCTTTTCTTTTTTCCCCACCACTGTTCAGATCATCTTGAAGTCGTTTCAGTTACTTTTTACATACATTTCCCTGGTTTAATTTTCATGTAATCTAATGCACATTTTAACGATTACTAAGGCGACACTGAAAATGAAAAGTCAATATTTTATCTACAAAAACGAAATGTATGAAATGGTGTCCAGGATGGGGAAAGCGCGTGGACAGCGCTCTCGCCCTGCAACAGTCCTGCAGGTCTGCAGGGATGTGATTTATTCTGCTGCGGATGCATTCCTGCAGACCACGCAAGGGACTTTAAAAGTAGCGCGTAATATCAGTACAGTCCGGTGATTTATGGTTGCATTTATGATTCCAAACGGTGTAATTAACATTCCCAGACTTGTCCGAATAAATTCTGAATAAATGCAGCTTCACATACACCTTATCTGTTTTCACTTTATCAAAGTTGATTAAAGAAAAATACAAAGAAACCTCAAAATTTTTTGTTCCTAATTACTGTTGGACGTCGTTATTATTATTACAAATTTAACTTTTTCTTTTGAAAGTCGTGGACCTGACAGGCCTTTGTTTCAGAGCCAGTCTGGAAAAACAATGCTGCGTGGGTATATGTTTAATTAAGTTAACTCGTGAAAAAGATGGCACAGCATGCGGCGACCAGCCTGACCACAGCATATTCTACAGAGTGAAGTGCAAAAGCCCGACTTTTTCAAAGCCGACGGTCTCGGAGACGTTTGTTTTTGTCCTCCGCTCACTCCGTCGGGGCGTCGTGTCAGAGCCGATCAGCCAAACAGCAAAGACGCAAAGTGTCAGATCTTTCCACTCTGCATTTTTACCTTATTTCATCCAATCCCACCTGCTGTCACGGGTTAAGTTATTTAAATGCAGCTTCTATTGGGACGTTGCATATGCTCAAAATGCCTTTGTCTTTTTTTTTCTTCCTTTTTTTTTTTTCTTCACCTTCAAATGCAGAAATCATTTGCAAGGAAATTATGGGCCTTGCCAGGACAGGTCTTTTGCATACTAATTTTGTTAGACTTACCTCCCATGGTCAATGTTCTATGTGACCATAAGTGAGAGCACCAGAATGTGTTTTATTCTGTTGCAAAGATGGTGTTTAGAGTAATTTGGTGGAGGCAGCATGTGCCAACTTAAGACAAATGGGCGAGAACTCTCTTTGTCTGGATCTGGACTCAGGCCTGCAGAAGATATACCACACCACCACTGGAGTGATATCTTGCAGAGATTTGAAGAAACTGCATGGCCTTTGTTTGCAGCCATGGTGGGATGCTTAATATCATACATTTTCATTTTAATGCAGTTTTTGCATTATTATTTTTTTATACTGGCTATCCTCAATCATATCTGCAAATTTTTAAGGTATAAGTGGACCTTTAATTCTGCAGCCCCACCCGTCTACACCCTCCTCTGTGCTTGATAGAATTGCACAGGCCCATTCTTCTGCTCAAAAATATGCAGAGACAACAAAAAGAGCTTTTTAAAAGGTGAAAGAAAATATTTTTAACAGCCTGAAAAATAAACTCTCATCCCGGTCTGGTATTTGGAAAAAAAAAAAAAAGGTCGGAGAGTGAACCTGAGGCGAGAAGGATTTTTACTGCTGGTGCTTATGTGTGTGTGTGTGGATAGAGTGGGGGGTGAGGGGGTAGTGTGGGGATGGGAGGTAACTTGAATGGCAGAAAAGGGGAGGGGGCGCAGCAGCTTCAAAAGCTGCTTACCAGCAGGTGGCGGCAGCATAACGTTTGAGCAGCCCCACCCCTTCAGCTCCTGGGTGCTGTGCACTCTGCTAATATTGACAGGTGTTTTATCCTCCAGCTCAGGAGAAATTAAAACTGTCAACATGTCAGCAAATATGATATTATTGATCACCGATGAGTAAAATTCAAAGCTGTGACAACATGTTGTCTGCGAAGTTTAAGTTGATGTGTTTGTCAGTAATGACCATATATGCATCGAAGACTTAAGCACCCACATGTCTCATTTCTTTTCTGTCAAACATATCATAACAAGATTAGAAGCAGACACCTGGACAGACAGGATGGCCATTAAGGTCCTTTGTGGTGACTTGTCCTCTGTGGACAGGCCCCCCTCTTTGTGCATCCTTTTTTGTACATTCAGAAGATGAATCACATGATGCATTTTTAATTTCCCTGCCATGGCCCTCGTCCAGGACTCAGTGGGTCAGATGGAAATGGGCGCTGGACAGGCCAGCGACATCAGCCGAAGAGGGCTGCAGCACTTAAGGCATGATGTACGACGGTCATTACCGGAGGCAGGTCAGGAGGGAGTCCAGGTCATCCTTGACACCAAAGAGAAACAGCATATGAGGCACAAAGTGTCTGGCCGGTTTAGAAAATGCCACATCTCCTCAGCCCTTCCCTGGGAATGCATGCAGCGCCCCTGATGGGTGAATGGTCCCTGAAGACAGCAAGAGATTATTACCCATCCTCACCTCTGCTCTTTGTTCTTGATCAGCGTACGGCAGAAGCACAAGGCCCACTCTTTTGCTCTCAGTTGCATCACAAATAATGGTTTGACATATGTGCCACTTATCAACACGTCTGCAGACAAGTTGGCAAGTCACACATCTATTTTAGTTAGAGGTCGGCTGATTAGCGGTGCAGTTGCGGGATTGAGCATATGTGTCACTTTTGCACCGTTCATGCTGGTGTAACTCCAGCACAGTGGAAGCTCGGGCTAATTACCAACATCTGACGGCCTTTTCTTTCACTACCTTGATTGAAAGCTTGACTTTTGCCTCCTAAGTCGTGTTGTGAAATGGCTCTTCTTTGTGAACGCTCTTCTGGGTGGCGCAGAGAGCAACTGACAGCAAGGCTGGGGCCTCGGTGTTGTATCTGGTGTCACAATATTTGGGGTATCAGAGAGACCAAATAGATTAGAGCAAAGCAAGGTGTGAATGTCACTGAATATCACCACACGTATCTCCGTCACGACGTTTTATAGCTTACCTGTCATGAGGGAAGGGTTATTCAAAATTAAACAAAAGCGCCTGACAAGAGGAAAGTTAATTGCATTCAAAGCAAGTTCAAACCTTGCATCCCTAACGCAAAGCAAGGACAGCATGTCAAGGAGATTAAGAAGTGAATCGAGCAAGGAGAGAAAAAGGGGAGGGGAAAAATGAGAGGAAATAACCAAAATGAAATAATGTGCTGGACCACCTCTTGAGCGAGTACAAGCATGGCATCTGTGTCAGATGTTGTTAATTAACGTCAGTATGTTCCTCGCTGGCACTCGGCTTCCTGTCCTTCGTGCAGGGCAGATACAGGAGAAGAAGTGCTTGTAGGGAACAAATGTGCGCGTGTGCGTGTTGGGGGGAGTTGAGGAGAAGAAACAGCTTTGGTAGGGGGTGTTAATCCCACTCATTATAATTCCTGTCTGTGGCCTTTCTTGGGAAGGGGACTACAGGGGCCCGCCACTCCATCTTATCAATATGTATTTCTTCTTTTTCACCTTTCCAAGTGGCCCCTGACTGCACTGTGGGTATCAAGACGCTTCTACTGTCTCTTTTTGTTAGAAAACAATACAATTCATCATACAAGATAAACCATAATATAAAGCATTCATTGAAGTGATCATATATATATATATATATATATATATATATATATATATATATATACACCTCTCTGACAGCATTAGTAAAATCATCTTTAGACATTATGAACTGACCTTTGCTGGTGGATCCTGTGTGCACCTACAGAAACAAAACAGGAAACAGTCAATAGAGACAAATTTATTTGGATTTTTTTTAACTTACCCAACACCATGTTCAGTATCAAATTTAAATTTTATAAGCTTTGCAAAAAGAGGTTTACTCAAGGCCTTTTCTTTGTACTGCCTTTATTTTGTTTGTGACAAAACAATAAACCCCGTGTCATGCTGTTGTACATTTTGTTATGTTAAAGAGATCAAAGTCTTCAAAAGACAGTAAATTATTTTTAATGCTTGCACAAAAATAATAGGCCATTTCCTAAATGATGTGCCATGCTGGTGCCCTGGATCATCAGGATGCCAGTGCTGCCTCCCTGTTGATCGGCTAATTTAGGAAGGAGTGCACCTGGTGTGTCTTATTGCGTTGCACAAGTGGCGAAAAATGGCGCTTCGTCTACTGGGTTTGGTTATTTCCATGCAGAATGGCGGTGCTGACAATGTTGGCATTAGCAGCTCATTAAAGTACAGAAGGATGAAGTCGCTGCTGCAAATGAAAAGTTGCCACACCTTGGTAAATGAAGTACAGAAAGTGGCTATGTCATTACAGGACAGAGCCTCCCTGTCCTGTAATGATCAGTGATCAGCTTTTATGAGTCCTGTGCCGAGAAGGGTCTCAGATTAATGTAGACGGTCATGACAGCAGAGGTCTGAGTGGACTGTTGTAGAGACCCCTGGAGCTTGATGCAAATGGCAGTTATCAGATGGGACTTTAAAAGTGAAACATTTATATAGATGGCAGAGGTATCTAAAAGTGTTCAATATCCTAGAAATACTCTACAAGGTTTAACATATCTATAGTGTGTGATGATTGTGGTTCTGTATTGAAGTGTGTTGGGTGGTTATCACATCCACCTGCCATGTTTGGTGTGCTGGGACGTCTACATGGCCTCCGCTTCTTTGGGATGGCTTGGGGCTTATCTTCTCAACAGGTTTTTCTTTTTTTTTTTTTTGCGTTGCTATGGACAGCAAATCAGGCTTAGAGAAGGAGTGGAGCACAGTTTGGGGTGGCGCCACACTTCGGCACTAATTTCAGGGTTAGCAGAACGCCCAACAGGAGGACGGCATCACCATGGCAACTGGTAACAGCTACAATCTGATAGGGGCCCCAAATAATCAGTCATCATGACACACAGCCGATTACAGTTTTTTTTTTTTTTTTCCCAATGTGGAAAATTTCATCAACAGCCAGTTCTGTGTTTTTATACCACTGTGGCATCTGTTCTGCACGCAAAAAAAGTAGCACTATTAGTACACTTTAAATCCCTTTATGTTCAAGCTTAGGTTTGTTTTCATCAGCAGATTTTGTTCCAGAGATCCTGTTATTTAGCATTAACATACTATCAAAAAGTGATATACAAGGACAATAGCTTTATCCATTTGTCTTTTCTCGTTTATTGTTCAGCAGATGCACACTGTAATAAAAACACCATTACAACTGCTTTCAAAGCCAACCAGGCAAATTTACTCCCTCCACGTCTGTACTTGATGTTTGAAATTATTATTATTTTTTTGCTCCTAGTGTACAAGTGATATGAAAAGCAAATGAAGAGTGTGAGAGTAGATGGCAAATCGGAGAAACGGCGTGATAGTCAGTCAGGGGCAACCGCAATGTACTTTCCATCAGGATCTAGTCAATTTATCAGCAGAGAGATGTTATTAGCTTCCAGATAGCTGCAGCAAAAGCATGTAGGTATTTTCTTCCCCATCAGTCTCCTTTTATATTTTTAGATGTTCTTTATGTGAGTACAATGGCCTCAATATCAAACATTTTAAATGATGCTTGAAATACCAGTCACTTGACTTTGATGTCACAGGCAATTAAATCCAACCTTACCCCTTCCCATCGTTAATAACAGCAATCTTGCCCGACCTAGTGCCTAATTAATATGTGCTATTTGTCACTTTGCCTTGACACATGTATATCAAAGCGGGGGTGGGGAGAGTGGCTGGAGGGGTGAAGAGGTGGTTGCGGAGGGGGTAGTGGGTTTTGGAGGGCAGTGGCGGAAGAGCAGCGTGCCGAGCTTTCATTAGGTGGCAAGGTAGCTCTCCCCCTGTCGCCTCCTGACGGCAGGTGTAGCGCCACTTGGTTCGAAAAGGGAGAATAAAGCAAGAGGGACTAAAAGCCAAGTGTGACACGCATATACACATGTGTATCTCCGCTGCTTATATGAAGAAAAAGGTTTGGTAAAAAAGGTGGAGAACCACTTGGAATGTTTACGGTGCACAGGAAAAGGAACATTTTCTCCCCTTTCCTGTGAGGACACAATTTCCTGCACTTTTTAATGAAATGTCTGCAACATGTTTCAGTGAAAAGACCACAGAGTTGCAGTAAAAAGGCTCCCTGTTAAACCGCTATAACAGCTGATACCTTGGGGGGGGGAGTGTGGTGGTGGAGTCGGGCACTTCTCTCCACCCTCTCCTTCTTGGGGTGAGCCTCTTTTGAAATCCATTGTTTCAGCTTTGTGTACTTGCTGCATGATGGGAAGGTGGGTGGAGATAAAGACAGGGAGGCTGGCTGGATAATTCTGCTCTCCTCTGGGTCTGTGATGTCACAGTACCCGCCAGATTTGATTGGCTCTCGCTGAATTAGAAATCCACAGATCAAGTTGCCCCAGATGAAGTGACAGGATTGTGTATTGATGCTTTGAGTTGGTAACTGACTGAAAAGACAAAGACGCAAACAGCATTCCCCTTTAAGATGAGCAACGCTTATGACTCAACTCAGTCAACAATTAAAGACTACTATCCTTGCCAGTATGACGTCATGGGAGGGAGCTCAGTTTATTGCCTTTACTGAGTTCTACTCAGATTTCTGGTGTACTTATGTTGCATACCAAAACAGTTCACAAGAACAGCAGAAGGAATTCACCTTGAAGCTAATGAGCTTATTTTAGTTGTCCTAATGTGTTAACGTAGGTTTTGAAAGTCTGGTTTTAGTTGGACTTGCACAACTACTTAATCAGTTAACTTCCATGTGCAGACTGACACCTGAAATTTTCTCTCCATGCTAATATATATATATATATATATATATATATATATATATATATATATATATATATATATATATATATATATATATA
>JAOWBL010000013.1:9424289-9521062 GCA_028564865.1 Zenarchopterus dispar
TATATATATATATATATATATATATATATATATATATATATATATATATATATATATATATATATATATTCAATTCATGACACCATTTTTCATTTCACTTTGCAATGAAAGTCTTCATCTCATTTGTTTGTCCATAATTTTGTGCCTTTTTGGATATCATCATCCTTCACTGGAGTTTGAATGTGGCAAAGCGGTGCCTATAATTAGGCATGTGTTTATTTGTGTGCCTGTGTACATGTGTATTGCGCATTGTGCTTGAGCACGTGCCTTGTCATTGCCAATTTCCGCTATGGCTCGGCGGGTGGGAGGGCAGCGCTGCAACATTGCAATAAAATCAATGATCCATGGTTCTTTAGATGTGACCAACAAACTAAGTTGTCATCTCGTTCTTAAACAAAAGCGCTGACGGTGGGGGGAAAAGTTGAGAACACCACTTCACCAAAGCTGCTAAGATTACATCCTGAATGTACATGGTTGCCTGCCAGTGCTGTTCTCAGTGGGGTCAGCAGGCAAACACCAAATATTCATATACACATGCCCACTGTACAGCTCTTTATTATCCCCCCTCCCTTCCAATGTCGCCCTGCTGCCCTCCCGCCCTCCCCTATAAACTTACCGCCTGAAACCTTCTGCCTAGTGCTGCCAGACTCTCACATCTGTGCTGAAAATGAATTGTATCCCAGAGCCCTCTGAGTCAAGGATTCACTTGTAAAGAATGCAGTTTTATTGGATGAACAGACTAATGTACCATGCAATGTAGTTGCACTAGCATTTTATGCCACATTGAAAGAGTCAATTAATTTGCATAATTCAAACGAGCATGTACCGCCACTCTGAAGGCATGGCTAGGCATCTTGGCTAGTCACATCAGCTCCTCTTTTTCTGATAAATTAATCATTCCTGCCATACAATTAATTACATTTATGACAATTTGAACCTTTGTCCCACCCACCGGCCCGGCAATTTTACAGCCAGACTGCAATATTGGAGCATCCTGATGAAACCCTGGTGATTTAGCGAACACCTTAACAGAGAGCTCTATGCCTACGGCTGAATAAAATTAATATTTTGTTTCCCATCTGGTGGAATCAGCAGAATTAATGAGGGAAAGAGGCCTGTAGCAACGTTGAATCCAGGGATCAATCTGCCTCTCTCCGCTGGTTGCTACTCTTAGCTGGAGGTATGAGTGAAGCTGGGGGGTGTGGGTGTGGGTGGGTGAAGGAGATAGTGGTGTGTGCACATGTATAATGTGGGCATATACAATGCACCATGGTGATCTCTACTGTAAGTGATTAAAGCGGTGCCAGTCACTCCTCCGCAGCTCTGACAGACAGCACGCAGCTCTTTACCCGCCGCCGCCCTACTGATTCATTTTCAGCTGTGGCTGCCAGTCTGTCTCTCTTTGGCTTTGTCACTTGTTTACAGCCTCTAATTGAACTGCAGCGGGCAAATGTTTCCGAGCTCACTGCCATGGAGCTCTCGCAACAAAGTGATGTCATGCCGAAGCAGAGGCTGAGGCTGGCGCAAATGGCTCAGCATCGGGTCTGCATGTGGTTCTTGTCGCCATGGGGACAGATGGGGTCAGAGGGTTTTGGATGCTTTAGTACAAGAAGTGGGAATGTATTAGTCTGTAGATTTATTAGGATTTTTGCAGGTGGCTGAGCCTTGTTGTTTTGATGACATGGGATTTATTTTCACCTTAATATACTTTTTTTTTTGGTCTTTTTACACAAGTCCACATCTGCAATCCGCTTTTTCTGTATGCTTCTTATTTTTTTAGATTTTTCTTGGCAACTGGGGATTTGACTGTGATAAGGAAACATTTAAAGGTTTATAGCTTTCCACTGTTTTCTGGTCTATTTTGAGTCTGTTTTTTCCCCCCATTTTTTCTGAATCTCTCACACATTTACTACATTTTCAAAGTATATAGCACAGAGGATTAATTTTCCAGGGTCAAGAGTCTGTGGGAAATGAAAGAAATGCAGTCTTTACCTTTTTTTTCTCCTGTTTTTGTATTTTACTTTGTCCTCATTGTTTTCTAAATGTTACATGTAACAAAACAAGGACATAAACATGTTAATTATATATGTTATAATATAATTCCTATATTTTCATCCATCAGTACATGCTCAGGATGTATTAATGATAATATATTAGCCTCTGAAATGATGAATGAATGAATCATAGTGACGTGTGTGACCCCATTTATTGTTGGGAACAAACAGTCATTAATAATTGTGGATGGTTGAGTGAATGTTGTAAAAGGGAGAAAATAAATGCAAATTCAAATGTTTCAAAAGTTTGTATTAGTGCAAAGACACCTAAATTTGACAAAACTGTCAATATGGCCCCTTTTTTAAATTCCTTTTTTTTCTTTCTTTTTTTTAAATTTTCTGCAGCTGGACCAATACCATATTGCACTTCCTGATGTTATAAAACAGTAAAGAGACACATTCATTCATTAACTGTGGCTTGAACATAATTTCATATTTGCGCTATTGATTTTTCAGGGTACAGAGGGAAAATTGTGACAGTGGAAGCACGTGTAGGAGAGAATAGACCCAGTGTCATCCAATCTGGGCACCCCATTACCTCCATCTCTCACCCAGTGTTCCTGCATTAGTATCAGTCTGTGTCTATGCACATGCATGAGCCAGCGCCCCCTCTTGTCTGCCTGGTTTGCGCCATGCAGCGTTTTGCCGCCGAGAGAAGGTGCTGGTCGTCCCTTTGAAGTATCACTTCAATTACAGGGTTTAACCTCACAGGTCAGCGCTTGATTATTTACACAAAGCAGGTGTAATTCTGCTGGAAAGCCTCGCTTTTGCCATGAATGGAAAGCCGGGGTTCAGTCTAATGGAGTGAGTTTCACATCAGCACTCGCTCTGTGTTGACCTGCGTCTGATAGGGTTGTATGATGTAACAGAAGGTGCCTGTTTGCCTGCAAAGACTCAAACACGCTGTAATGCTAAAAGCGTGAGACCAAAAAGTGGAAAAGCTAATATTATTTTCTTTAAATAAGCTATTTGGCTATGTTTGTTTTTATGATAATAGTTACGGGCAATGTGGCACCACCAAAGATGCCTCAGTGTTTTGTTGACTTCACAGAGAGCTTCTTGGCTTGTTTTATCTGCTTGGCTTGCCTTATAAATTGGAGCCATGTAAAAACTGATCCTGCCAAAAATGGCATTGAATAATAGATTGTTTTGTTGATCAGGTTGCTGTTTACTTACCCTTTTAAATCCCTATTCTATCTCCTCCCAGCTGGTGGCCCTCTTGTTATTTTTTTATGAAGTGAAGTGGAGACAATACCAAGTACCTCTATCACTCCTTCTTAAATAATATAAACAAGAGAAGGACAAAAAAAAAGGTAAAGTCTAAGTCATCTTCCCTGTTAGTTCATTTCAGCCTAGATGGCCCTCGTTCGCTGGAGCATGATGCGTGCAATGAAAATACGAGGGTCCTCTTCTTTCCGTGGCCCCGTGTGCACCACCCCCATAAAAGTTGCAACTGCCAGCTCAGGTGGAAAAATGTTGCAGAGTAAAAGATGTATTCAATAAATAGAGAGGGACAGCATGGGGCCGAGGGAAAGTGTGCATGAGACGGAGGTTTGGAGAGTGGAATAATGGAAGAGAAGGTAGATGGGGCATGAGTGTACATTAAACAGCGGTGCTTGACGCCTGCGAGAAAAAGCATACCGCTGGGAATATAACTCTTAACTAGTATTGTCTTCTTTCAATTTCTAGGAAGAACAAGGACTGGCATCTATATAATTCTTTCTTTTTAAAGATGAATATCCCAATTCATTGCTATATATTATAGTATTAATAAAAGAATTTTACCTTCTGAATTTACTTTTTTCTGCCTCTGGCAACACATCAATACATATTACTTTGTCTTAAAGAGACAGAGTCCCTTAGTTGCATTCAGAAAAAAACCCAAAACAAAACAATAATAACAATAATATCACCCACAATGCATCTGCACAGCATGAAAAAATGTATAACATTATGAGATATACATCCTTGGAGTTATATTAGGATTTATACAGATTTAAGAATTATACAGTGATTTGTAAGTAGGGTATGCCAGCAGCTGTAGACACAAGTGATTACACAAATGACTGCTAAACCCATTAACAATTTTTAAAAGACTGAAATTCTAGAAAAATATCACAAATAAACCCAAATGTGTATATGTTTGGATTCTACATATAATAATACCTACTGTAAAACATTTATGATACAACTGAAAGCAAAATCAAACGATTATTATATTTGGTATGAGTCCATGAGTTTGATAAAAGTGTAAATATGGTTCTAATCTAAGTGACAATTAAACTTCCTAATATCTCAAAGATGTTTTTATTTACATGTTATGACTTGTGGGTGTAGCTTGTGTAAAATTTGACACAAATATCTTGTGAACAGAAGTGTCAGGTTGATATATACTCAGTTTTGTGAGTCATGCATTGTAGTGATTGTTATAATTAGTTCTACTTGTCATGGGGTGTTTTTTATATTATATTTTATCGCACGTAGATGCAAGATGGATTATAGCTGAAAATTATGTGGTTATGAGAACGTTAGTGCACTCCCTTGCCATTGATGGCAACACCTGCTCACATTCGCTGCAGGAAAGACACTCGATTTCTGTTGGCTTTGGGTCGTCAAACTCCTTATTTACAGTTTACACTGTCACGAAGCTGAAGTTAGTCTCTCGATTTGAAGTTTTTGATTCTGCAAACTAATTCATGTCACTTTTTTTTCCTTTTGTGTCTTTCACAAATAAAATAAAGATTTTAGCTATTTCCAGCTGTGTTACATATATTTTTTATTATCTAAAAGGACCATTTAATCCAGGTTTGAGAACTGGATGCAACACATGAAAAGCCAACTTCAGTCCAGTATCCACAGATTAGAAGTAGTGGTTTGTTTAAAAGTTATTGTATTAGGATTTGAAAATGAGCAAGCTTTTAGTGGATCTCAGCATTTTTATTGGATTTCCACAACTAATTGGATCAATTTTGGAAAAAAAGGATGATCAAATCAGCTGATAAACTGACAACATAAATTGTTACACGAATTGCATACTCAGTCCATGGTTTGTGACCATTTTAACTGTGGGAATGTGGCCGTATGAGAAAAAATGTTCTCCACCAATGATTTTGGACGCAGAGAATTTAGGCAATAAAAATACTTTAAGTTGGGAACACATTATGGCTGTGATTAAAGTTTTTTTTTTTTTTTTTACAACACTTGCAGCATACTCCAAAGGTTCCAGTCTTTAGGTCTTTAAAGGTGAAATAAGTGATGCTTGAAAAATTTACAAGACCAGATTCTTTTTAAAATAAACAACCCAAATGCTCCGCCTCCCCCATTTCCATTATAAACTGCACCATCAGAATCCTATTACACACAAATATGCACGACCACCTAACAACCGTAAAGGCTGGGGATGAGATCCAATCTAGTCCACATTAGCATACAATACAGCTGGAAAGGCAAACTACAAGCCAGGAATAAATACGTTTTTAAGTCACCTTTCCTCTAAGTGACAAGGCCTTAAACCACCTGAAATATATGTAATATGTGGAGAGATAAAATGACATGTGCCTGCCCAACAGCAACACAGCCATAATATTTTCTTCTTCTTCTGTTCCAGAGACAAATGCATGCAACTTCCATGAAAATGAGCAGAAAAGTCCTGTTGATTGACAGAAAAGTTTAGACATTATTTTCCTCTGCCCAAGTCAAATGTTTGGGCATGTTTTTTTACAGTGCCCCAGCCTCCACATATGTTTTTCATATGAATCTCAGAGTTTAATTATCATAAAGCAATAACATTTTTAAGCATTAAAATGAAAACGATCATTTACTCAACCTTACAGGTCACTTGCTTTCTAAACTATACTGCACAATATCAACTTGCACAAATGAGCTACAGTCGTGAAACAGAAAATTCGAAGGTTTTATGCATCAGTACATAACTGAAAACATCTGGTCCTCTTCAGGTCTAAAATGAGGTAAATACATTCTCAGATGAGCAACAACTCGGGACATATTATACAATGTCATTATTTATTTAAAGCAACCTAAACCAAGTCGCAGAAGCACTGTTTGGAAAACTAAGTGGAGCCTTACTGTTTCCTTAAGAATTAAAAGGGTAAGAAGCAGCCAGGTGCTGGAAATATCTGCACATCTATAAAAGCACAAGCGTTGCTGGTTTGTTGTTCTGAATCTTAAGGGTAAAGATAATTACAGAATTTATTATCTGATTATATACCTAAAGGTTTATGGTGACATAAAGGTGTCTAAAGGCGGCTTGACATGTTCATTTGAGTCATGATAAAATCAGATAGACTGTATTTGTGTCAGCATGTCCCAAATGGTTTTATTGAAGTAAAGAACAGAGTCAAACAAGAATGTTCAAATGCATAAGGTGACATCTGTGATATCCTGTGAAGTTAAAAAAAAGACCATTCAATGATTCCATTGAATGGTTCCATGAAGTTTTTTTTAAAAGCCTTGTTTCAAGAAAATTTGAAGACTATTATATTTTGCTTAAATAAAGACAGTTTTGACTAGATTTATGAAATATTCAGCTTATTTCTAGAGGGGCTGTTTTTGCAGTATGATGCAGCCTATAAATGACAAAAAAAAAAAAAAGCTCCTAAAAGCTCTCTCAGATGAGAGACCAAGCAATACCCTAAGTGTGTAAACTACTTACCTTTTTTTTTTTTTCATCATCTTAAAGGAATTTCCACAAAATCATGCAGACTTACCCATTAGGCCGAAGTAGGACATTTTGATGAATAGAATATGTCATCAGAACACCAGAAATACTAGAAGAAGGAAAGAAAACAAAATCTAAAGCAAACAGGACAAATAAAATGTACAGAGCTTTAAGTCTGCTAGTTCATGGTTTTTCTAATTTGCAGCCACCAGATACATGAAAGATGTGTCTGTTGTTTTGCTGTGGTGTGAAAGGTCAACCAGTTCAAATAAACTCTGTATAAAGATACTGACTGATATAGATACTGTATATTGCACATGCACAGACTTCATTACGTGACTTTCTGAGGTGAATGTTTTTTGCTGGCTCTCGAACCTATAAGAAAACATCTGTGTGCCTTTACGTCTCACAGAGAAGGTGATTATAGAGGATATTTTGGTCTTCATTTTCTCTAGTTTGTCAAGCTGACCTGTACTTGCCAACAAAGAAGGCACAGAAGTGTGCCATTGTCATGGTGATGATGGGGTTTTGAGTGACAGCTGGTCTCTTGATTGTCAGCTCGGCATTCTCATGACCTCCCATGTGTATTTTTATAATCCAAACATACAGTGACATTGTCTCCTGCCAGAGAAAGATTTCACATAAATAAATCGACTCTGTTCATAAGGAGGTGACAACATGAATCATCTTTGTTCAAGTTTCCACTTTTTTTTTTAGAAGCAGTTTGACTAAAATGGGATGAAAAGCTGCCTTATAAATGGTTTATCTTGTCTAAACTATTATCCCCGGCTGGAGCAGATAAACACAAATTTTCTCCAGCCTTTTACAATTTGAATAACCTAAACAGCCAGGCATCCACACAGAAAGCCAGTCAGAATATTTCAGAGATGAAATCCCACAATGCCCCAACGGCATATCTTTGTGCCACCGAAGCACATTCATTATACCTCCTTCTGTCTGTTTTATACAAGGCATCAATTTGAAGATGTGACGTTTTGCGATGTGGAAAATGGTGCATGTTCTCCGTCAGCTGAGCCTGTGTTTTATTTTCATTGCCTGAATAAAAAGGAGTACCCTCGCCACGCATCTCTACCAATCCCTCCATATCCCACGGAGATGCGCAAGAGCGCGGGATGAACCTCCCTCCATGCTGTGTGCACACAGCAAAAGACAGAACTGGTGAGGCCGCGCACAGACTTGAGATGGACTGCAAATTTTTCCAAACCAGTAATCACAATGCAAAATTATTTAATTTGCAACATCTGCTACAGTTCAATAATTTAATGCATTTCAATGTTTTATAAGTAAACAGTGTACTCTTTAGAAGGAAGGAAGTGGGAGCCGCTTTTGTTTTGTGGTATCTTTTCTAAACAAGAATAATAAAAAGTGTGGGAGTCACTTCCACTGCTTTCCTACTTGACTCCTAACTAAGCCTATTTTTATTTTTTGTGACTGAACACATTTAAATTTGGTATTTCAAAGCACTGGATTATTTAGCTTTAGATGCCAGAATGGAGTGAATTATGCCATTACCTCCGCACATCATAGCTGTTGTCATTACAGCCTGAAGACTATCACCTAATAGGATCAACAACGAGGCAACAATGATTTCAGCCATGCAGTCCTGCTTTATTAACACATCTTTATCTCCGATATCCTCAAAAGGCTATCATCAACAAAAAGTTAACAGCATAAACCCTGAGCTCTTCTATCTCCTCAATGCGATGCACCATCATTTGCTGTTTTTTTTTGTCTGCCCCTGTGACTGATTATCATTACCTTTTCTTGCAAATACCATGCTCATTACGTATAGTGTACAGCCAAAACATTAGTAGAGGGAGCCTCTCTCTCTCTCCTGTGAAGGGAGAGGAGAGGAGAAGAGCTATGGAGGCAGATTTTCCCCTAGCCTCAGCAGCCAGCCCTGGCGCGCTTGGCTATTAACCACAATGAACATGGGCTTTGTTATTAACATCTGTTCATCAGGGATCGGGCCCAGGCCTAATCACCCCTCACACCTTCTGTTTCTGCACAAGAAGAGAGGCAATCAAGGGCATCATTTGGCAGCTGGCTGGAACTACTAATGCTTTTTCTCCTGCTCTACTCTGCACCCCCCCTTCCCCTTTTCCCTTCATCGCCTTTTCTCTCTTCACTGACATCATTTTTCTCTCTCTCTTTTCTCCCCTTATCCTCAAAAAATGTCTTTTCCTCTCTCCCCTCTTATGGGATTATGTTACTTTAGAAGAAGACACACACACACACACACACATCCCGACAAACAAACACACACAGACATACGCAGAGGCAGAGCGTGAACATCTGATGGCGGTGAGATGGTGGATTTACCGGTGGCCGTAGCAGTCCGGCACCGTGGGTGGTTCACATGAACCTCATCTCTGCCCCTTTGGTCCGCTCCTCCCACTGCATCACAGATGTCCACAGGTTCATATCAGCCTCGAAAATACACCCAGACAAGGTGTGAAAGAAAAGATGAACACAGGAAGAGATAGAGAGAACGATATGAAAACCATTAACAGTGAGAAAGCAAGAGATAATAGCAAGATTGACATGTGAAGAAAAAAAAACATTCTAATAGATTTATTCTCAATGAATGACACTCAGGGATATAGAGGTCCTTGTTAAATTTGAAGATGCGTTCATGATTTTTATTTTGCTAAATCTTTTTATCTCTGCATGTTTGTCTGTGGCAGAGTCAATGTGATGTGACATATTTTTCTTCCTGCGACTCATGCCAGAGATTGCAGCATTTGTTGTCATCGGATTAATCCCATTGTCAGCTCGGGCCTCTTGAACACATTGTGTCTCCGTCTGTTACCCACAGGAAGGAAGGACTTTGGCATCTGTGTTTGGGTTGGCTATATCTAAATCAGCATTCCTTGTCTCATGGCAGAAAGGACACACACATATATCCACACACACACACACACACACACACACACACACACACACACACACACACACACACACACACACACACCCGCTCTCTTCCAGTCCGATCAAGAACAGTGTGTTCTTTTCTGTCTTGGTTGAGCTGTTCCTCAACACAAACCTTTTCGTGTGTGGGTCCGTGAATGCTGTCCTGGTACAGACCACAGATTCGTATCGGGGTTTTCAGCTTGAGATGATGTTTATCAGAAGATTTTTGTCAGAAAATTTAATATTCTAACAATGCTTTGCCACCAATTTTTCCTGTCAAAGGGATCTGTTCTCAAAATAAAAACAAACAAACAAACAAACAAAAAACTGGGATGACTAGCTGAAGAAATACACATCATCATCATTCTTAAAAAGATTTATGTCAGTTAAAGTGAAGATGACATGTTTTTCTATGTTTTTGGACTTATCCAAAGTGTTGCAGTGATGAAGTCCTCCTGTAAAGGTCATCATAAGCTCCATTAAAAAAGAATTTAAAAAATGGACTTGAAAATGTATGGCTGGATCTCTGATGTATGTTGTCACTGTTGAAAACATACATCATCTCTCAAAAATGTATTTATTGTAGCTTTGTTTGGAGTGCTGTGTATTTGACGGGCACCTCAGCACCCTTCACAAAAAAAAATCCTGAAATTCAACTAATCAGAAAATTTAAGGAAGTAGCTTTACTAATGACATTTTCCTTTTATTGGTTTGAAGTAATTCTGAATTGTTTGGAGATGTAATTGGTGCAAAGGTGATTTAGAATTATAGTACCCCAGACATGGTTTAAAAAAAAAAAAAGAGAGAGAGACTTCAAAGGACCATTTCCTGTCTGCTTTAACTAAAGAATTCTACTATTGTTAACCAAAATTTCAACTACTGATGCATTTATATGAAACAGACTGGTATTTTGCACGAAAATTAAATTTCTCTGTGTCTGATCAGAGGCAGAAACTAGATCATTTGGTTTTGAGGAACCAACATAAACTATAGGATTTATTGTTGAAAAGGCTTTGGTGATTTACAAAAAAATTTCTTTCTACCTACTTGTTCATTTTTGATTATATCACTCTCAAAGCATGGTATTACAAGATGTAAACAATCACAGAGATTCAGATAAGTTGAATCTAACTAGGTTTTGAGGAATTTCAGCATTAAGTCAACCCTAGGATTATTATTAGATGGGAAAAAGTGTAAACTGTCATGAAGAACAAAAGCCACTTGAACTAAAGTGTTCAGTGAGAACACAATGTGTGTTTGCAGCAAAATAGCAATTAATGTCAGCAGTTGGGGCAATCTACCTGCTAGTGCTGGGTGATATGGACAAAAATTCATATTCTGGTATTTTTAAGCCCAGTACTGGTATACAATAAACATCTGTATGAACTGGGTTAAATGGTAAACCCATATGATGTTTTAAAAAAAAAAAAAAAAAAAAAAAAAGCACATTTATTTTAAGATTTTTGCCCTCTACACAATATTTATTAATACGTCATTTTAATGGTAACTCAAAAAAATTAAAAATGCATAGCCTAACGGAAAGACATAACATTATCTCTGCTCCAACAGAATAGCACATTGGTTCTTTGTAATTCTGACTTAAAAAGTCAGAAATACTGACTTTAGAAAGTCTAAAATTCAGTCAGTCAGTATTTCTCACTTTTTTCATGGCATTTTGCCCCTCACCTCACAATTTTATAAATATAATGCATTTAATTTATTAGACACTTTTCAAGATGCTCAATGTTTCTGTTGAAGCAGTAACAAACATGGTAAATAAGTAAATAATGACTAGCACATTTAAAACAGGTCTATTAAAAGGAGTATGCTGGTTCAAATAAATGAGTTTTCAAATGTCCTTGCCAGATGGACAGAGAGAATATTTGAGTTTTGGGTGTGTTGTGGGTGGGCGGTCCATGAGTGGGTGGCTGAGTAACTTAAGGCTCTCAGGCCCATTGTTGTCAAACAAGAAGGCGGTTGAGTGAGTTGGATGGCAGAGGAAGACCTGAGAATAAGGGTGTGTGTGTTGAGGTGGAGGAGGCTGGTGAGGTACTGAGGGGCGAAGTTGTTGCTGACCTTGAAGGGGAGGAGCCTTGAAGGGGGGAGCAGGCTCCAATACATGATAAAGAATTTGATAAGAAGCCAATGGAGTTGCTGTAAGACAGGTGTTATATGACTAATGTAGGAGGTTCTGGTAATAATGTGGAGTTTTGGACCAGTTACACTTTATGGATCATGGACTTAAAAGGTCAATCAAACAGAAGGGAGTTACAATGAGCAAGATGCAACAAGACCAGGCTGTGAAGCAGAATGGCAGTACTTTTAGGTGAAAGGGATGAACGGAGATAGGAGATGCTGCGCAGGTGGAAATAGGCTGAATTGGTGACATTATTGGTGTGAGATTTAAATGAGAGCTTGTTATTGAGGATGACACCCAGACCCTGTACACTGGGAGAGGGGTAAACTGAGGAAATGTCAATGGAAATAAAATAACTACAAAATTTTGATAGGGTGGATTTGGTACCAATGAGTAGAAATTCAGTTTTAATACCTCAGCTTCGGAAGTTGAGGAAGAACTAAGATCTGATTTCCTGTAAACAGGAAATCAGGAAGAGACAGGAAGAGAGGGAAGTAGGAGAAGGGAAGTGGAATCGGTGGACAGATCAGCATAGCAATGCAAATGAATGTCACACCTGAAAAATATATGGCCAAGTGAAAGCTGGTAAATGATAAATAACAGCTGTCCAAGGTCAGATTCTTGGGGAACACCAGAGGAGAAGGCGGATAGGTAAGATGTAAATGCTTTTAATTGAATAAACTCAATGTGACCAGAGAGATAGGATTTGAGCCAGTCCAGGGATATGTCTCAAATATCAATGGAGATGAGATATTGATCAAAATGGTATGAGAGATGGTGTTCAAATCAATGAGGATGAGGACAGAAAGAAGTCCCGAATCAGCAGCCATGAGAAGGTCACTGGTGGTCTGTTTCAGTGCTGTGTAGTGGGTGAAAAACAAACAGGAACTGATCTTATAGATTATTGTCAGAGAATTGGGCATGAACCCGGGATACAACTTTTTTTCAAGAATTTTGGAGAAAACAGAAAGATTGGAAATAGGATGAAGGTTGTTGAAACTTTTTCAATCTGCACCAAATTTCTTAAGTATGGGAGCAACTGTTTTGAAAGATGAAGGGCAATAGCAGAAGTCCCTCAGGAATGAAAAAAGACAGCTTTAGGAGGGTCAGAGAATGAACGGATGCTTTCACAAGGCTTGTTGGAAAAGGATCTAACTGGCAGGTCAATGGTTTGGCTTTATTAATTGAGGTCATATATGTTGGAAGCAGAGGGAAGTTTGAAACTAGAAAGTGGACACAAGAAAGACATTCGAACAGGTGGGACAGTTGAAGTGTATATACTGTGAACTAACTGTTGGTGGATACTGTAAATCTTTACATTACAATGTTGGTATATATGGGTGCAGGGCTTTCCTAACCCCTGAGAAGAGTACTTGTGTGTTACCATTACCTGATATGATTGGGTTTGAAAATATTTAGATTTTGGTTAATTAATTTAGTTAAAATGGCTCTGATCACATATGAGGAAGAAGTCTGGTTACAGATTTGGAGAGTGTCGATATGTCCCCTACAGACAAAACCAAAGTAATTTGAACTTTTTTTGTGTGTACAGAAACCATATTATTTCTGTAAGCAATTGTTTTGCTGAAATCGCTATTTGGTTGCTGACGCCTTCTTATAAGCCCATAAAAATCAATTACCAAATATATTCCTGTAATGTTTTTTGTGGTCCATTGCCCTGTGTTGAGTAGTGCCACCACTGGGCATTAGAGTCAAGTGAACTCTAACGCCCAGGATATACTTACAGTTTGACCAAGCATTCACGTCTGTTCGCATACACAACCAGTTGTTTTGTCAGTATACTTTATTTTAGAACTACGTGGACAGTACGTGTTATACCAGAGGTCTCCACCTGGGGGAAAGATTCAGACCCAGAGTCGAAAATACAACCTTATTCAACACTGGAAGACAATGTTATTGTTTCACTTGTGTTTTGGTGGGGGGTTAGAAAGGAACAATGAACCTATAAGAAGTGGTATATTAGGCCCATGAAATCAATGTCTCTGGACTGGAGTTTGGTTCTGTAGTTTTACCAAAATGGGAAATTGATGAAAAGACACACCAAAGATATATCCAGATGTCCTCAGTGAGCTTCACGATGTCAGATTGCTGGCGTTGTCCAACACAACACCACACACAGCAAACCCGTAATTGCTGCAGGGCTCCCTCAAATGCTGCTCTAGTAGACTGAATATGGCATCTGCCGCTCTTGTGTTTGAGTGAATGTGGCATCTCACGAATGAATCACACATGTTTTTGAGGATGTGTACAACCAATGCACTGAACAAACGCAGGATACAACGTGGCAGTCACCATGTGCTCAAGTACGCATCGTAAAAGGGAAATTCTGCCATGCCTGTTCAACGTGTGCAAACAATTATAATTCATGTTTCAAACATTTCAAGAATGAAGTCATTCATAAACTTCTGACAAAATTTTAATTTTAACACAGTTGTGCTTTCTGGTCACATATGTAAATGATTTTGGATATTTGCACCTAGACTCAAAGAAAGTACTTTTTCCCCCTTTTTTTCTTTTCCTTACACATTTAACTGGCACACAAACACAATTCAATCTCTCTCACCCCCCGCCACGTGTACTACTGCTAAGTGTGAGCAGGATTTGTCTAATTAGCCTGTTTGCAGGCTTGGAACATCACTTTTAATGAAGTATCAGGTCCTCAAGGTCATTTCCGTTTTTCCTGAATATGTGTCTGTCTTTGTGTGCATTTGTGAGTGTGTGTTTACACTTCCCTTTCGCTTGTTTGTATTCCCTGTTTTTAATTGAAAATGTTGACTCAGGTTCTCTCTATTTGAGGAGCAGCATGACTGCAAATAATTATGACCTTTGCAGTCTGTCTTCTCCCGAACTGCCGTGCTTTCATGAGCACTGCTCATAAAGAAAAGAGAAACACTGTTGAACTTTCTTTGTGAATACAAATATATTACCTGAGAATGTTTATACTGTGCTATTATTTAGAGAATTGGCTCAGAATGACTCATTTCTTTTCTTTTCATTGTCCTACCACCAGATGTCTGTCTGTAATTCATATTTGCTTTCTCCATTCACCCTCTTTTTCCATTTCAAACCACAGGGGTCAAAGATAAAGCACACAGTTGACGTTAGTCAACAATAGCTTTTTGGGCATGGCTCACAACCTCCACACTTTGCTTCTAAAGACAAGGGTCGTCAATTTTATTGTTTAAAAGTCATTCTGCCTAACCTCTATGACTCCATTTTCTTTCATTTCTTGACCTAACTACCCGTTCAGTTCTCGTCTCCCTCTTGCACGATGGCTTCAGTGAGTATGTATTCACCACGCAAGAGCTCTTTCATTTCCAGTGTTGCCTTCATTGTCATCTCATTCCTTACGGACAGCTCTATTTCTGTAATGGTGCATGGTCAGCCATTATCTCTCTATCACACAGTTGTCTGTCTAAGACATTTGCCCATATACAGATTGAGATTTTCACCTTGGTGTCACCTAGTTCTGCCAAGTTGGGAGTATTTCTACCTGTCTGAAACCTTTTTTACTAAGCCAGGGCTTATAGAGGTACCACCACTGAGCTATAAGGCCACTCACATAAATACCGGTGATTCAATGGGAGGAAACATGCCCACAGTGGAAATGATAACAGAGGAACTGGTCCAGGCCCATATAGCCAGGGGAGTGCTGGAGTCCCTCCTCTGTCAAAGTAAAAACAGTGAGGTGCTAAACACCTTCCATCCCAACAGTGGCGGGGGGCTCACAATGCCATTAGAAAAAGAGTGGAGACACACTTGGAGTGTCAATTCCTCAGGCTGGTTTTACTGCAAGAATCTGTGCACCCAAGGATGCTGCAGTCATGCCACGAGGACAGAGTTACGGAGTGGGTGCTCTAGAAATTACACACGGAGGATTAGAGGGGTTATGACATGGAGGTGGGACATGGAAGATGTACTGTGGCACTGCGTATATGGCGTGTGACAAGAATGTGCTAGTAATGACTGTGTAGGGATTATCGTGCACAAGGACACAAGGATATGCATTGAAATGAAACATACACCTACTGACAAACACATACGCAATGGCAATGTGATTGAAAAGGAAAGTAGACTGGGCTCTGATGGGTTAAATGGCCATGTCCCCCCTGTGTTGAAGGGGAATGTGCTCCTGTGCTGTGAGCGATCGCTTCCTCTCTCAGGGCTCCAGCATGGGGCCAGACTGGTGGCTGTTAGCTGGAGATGGATGACTCCTCGTCCTGTCTTGTAACTAGTGGAGTGCACAAGCGGAAAACAACACAGAAAACCTGAACATTCAGCCACAAGTAGAACTACTGCATATGCACGGCAGACAGGACACTCAGCTAGATGAGCTCAATGACGGGGGAAAATACCAAAATGGGAAAACATACTTGGACAACGTAATGCCAGTGCAATCAAAGGGAGCATATTACATTATGTAATGAAAGGGCTGGCAAAACATTCAGATGTGGTTAAGATCTTAAATGATGTAAAAGTGAGGACAAACAAAGACTATGCGACTGAACTAATTATTTTCAGAAAAGTACTGATTTTCATGTCTTATTGAACTCACCAAGTAACCCTGAACATTGCATGACAGTCCTACTGAGAAACATCGGCTTGTGTGGGCCATGCCTTAAGTACAAATGCTTTTGCAGGACCACAGGATAAGCATCATGGAGAATCAAGAACCTGGAAAAAGCTATAAAGGCATTTTCTAAGACCTGCTTATCCATCCATTTATTTGAGACAAATTATTCTACAAATGGAGGAAAATCAGGATTGCTAATACTCTCCAAGGAGTGGGCATCCTGCAGAGATCACACCAAGCGCACAGCGTGCAATGTTGGAAGGGGTGAAAAAGAGCCCAAGGGTAATAGCAAAACACAGACAGCAATCTCTACAATTTGTTAAGAATCTGTACTAATGTATCCACTTTTAAAGTAACACTGAATGAAGATGGCTATAATCTTTAATCTGCATGAGAATACCTGGACATTTAACAGCACTTCTGGGATACTTTCCAAAAAAAAGCACAATTAAATGTTAAACTTTGGGCAAAAATGCACAAGACTACATTTAGAGCCAAGTGTAGAGCATACTGGAGGGACTATTATGGTTGGAAGCTGCTTTGTGATCTTTGTGGACTTTGTATTATTTAGGGTGGGATGGAATTTTAAGGCTAACTTGAAAACCTGACCTTAATCCAAAAATATGATGTTAAACAGGATTGCTCAGCCAAGATGATCATGATAAACTACAACCTACTTTAGTAGGTAGAAAGCATCCTGAATTTTTCCTAATTCTTATGCCACCCTCATAAACAGGACTGGAGCAAGACTGTATGATTTACTGAACTCAAATATTTACTTTTTGTCTTTACAGTGACTGGTTGCACAAGGTGATGCATCCATTCATGTATTAAAAAAAAAAATCCTATTAAATCCTATTCTGAGTCATGCTCAATGTTACCAATAAAGAGATGAAATGTGTCACATTTTGATTTTGTTTTATTGGGGGGAAATTATCTTAGTAGATAATTGCAACTTGAAAATCAGACATATTTTCCTCAGAAATGCTGGTATTTAAAAAATAGGTGGCCTAATACAGAGTAGTAAATTTTAAAGCCAATAGTCATCAAAAACAAACAAAATGTCAAGAAAACAGAAAGGAAGATAGCAACTACCTAGCATTACATGCTATCTGTCCTAGATTTCATCCTAAAATATCTGTCCTGAAAAATTTCAAAGCCAAGATTGGATTCATTATCAACTTGAGAGTTTACTGATAAATCAGTTCAGCAAACGTAATCATTCCTAACGTTAAGGAATTCCCACAACCAATGCCAAAACATCTAAGAAATAATGTGTGGCTGGATTTTACCTTTAAGATCATCAACATAAACATTGTGGTCAAATGAGTGTATATGAGGGTCCAGACCTTCATCTGAAAGTTTGTGGAGGGGCTTTAAATCATCACCAACAATAAAGTTTACTGTAAAATTTGTTGATGTTCAAAATAATTAAACCAAATTACTCAGCAGTCTTTGAAGAAGTGACAGACATTTTACAGCTGTCAATATAAATACTTTCTTTTGCATCATGGTGTTATCATATTGTATAACTCAAATGTAATGCAAAAGAAGTTTAATTTCAAAGAAGCCATTCCCCTTAGTCAATGTGTGTTAACCACATATGCCACAGCACTTCATATTCCCTCAACATGGTCCATGAGTTGAGGTCACCCTCAAAGCCCAGCACAAAGAGCTGACTTATCCTGCAGTGTTGACTTTAACATAATGTCCTGCCTCCCCTCCACAGTGTTCAGAGAGTCCTGAGCAATGTATCTGAAATGAAGTTCTCCCAGCAGGTGGAGGTTCAAACGGGTCCCAAACCAGAGGCACCTCGGGAGGGATCAGATGGCTGCTGCCTTGAGGCCTGGCCATAGTATGACCCACACACACACACAAAAAAGAAACAGGCCTGTTCCAGACCATTTCTACTCCTCCCTCCTCCAGCCCCCACCCCCCACCAAAAGAACACTAGAGAAAGTGTGTGGTATGGACTTGGGGGTTAATGGTGTGAATGCGTGTCTGTAAATGGTGAAAAAAGAGCATGTAAAGGTGTATATGCACCTGAAACCACTGACCCGAACTTGGGTAAACACATAGATGACATCCTTATGGGTTTTCTTCTTTGAACTCATGTGATGAGCAGCTGAATGTGTCAGCGCACGAGCGTAAGAGCTGTGTGTGTGAAGTATTCTTCATGTGAGGTCGGGTATTTGTATATTTATCTCAGTCTGCATCAAAGTGCGGCATTCAAGCTGTTTTTGTTTTACTATTTAACTGAGTACTTTATAAGTTCTTAATGGTTTTGCATACATCAGACAAGGACACGATTTTAATTAAAAAAAGTATTATTGAATATGTTATCCTTAAGTGTTTCTTATTTGAAGGTATACTTTTGATCGAGAAGCTTTAACTATTTTTAAATCTATTATTATGATTACCTACATGTACAATGCATGAAAGTTATTTCTCGAGGTTACTTATGTGATAGAGCTGAGACAAGTGAAATGCCTTAGCAGCAACTGATGACCCCCAGCTGCCAGGCGTTAGTCAGTGAGCAATGGGCCAGACTTGACCTTCTCACTGAGCAGCAAGCAGTATGAAGCTGCAGGATTGAAAACATCCTCTCAGAGTGATGGCTGTTTCAGGAGCTGGAGACACAGGAAACACGGCCTGCCAGTCAGACACTCTCTGTGGTATCAAAAAGAGCCAGCAGTGGCATGCCAGATATGTCACCCATGTGCCAGGCAGACTTTTTGGGCCAAGCTGAGCCAGCGGAATGACACTGTTCACTCACTTTACCAACCACAGCAAAGTTATATTTGGTAGGCTTCTTTCTTAAGTTCTTGATTAGAAACCTGTTTTTTTCCCCCTTTCATTCATTATTATCAAAAATATCTGATGTACTGGAGGAAAGATCTGAATTTTGTGTTCCACTAATTGAAATTCACATTGAAAGCACACTGATGTTTGGCTGGTGTTCTTAATTGTATTATCTCATTGCACCTTCTTCTACTCTTCTGGATGATCAGTAGTAAAACATCTCTTGTAAATCAATGAAAAGAAATATACAGAAATTAAAATTCTGATTAAGTTATGGCTTAAACTACCAATATATTTGGTTAGAAAAACTCAGAGATAGTCTGATGGTCACAAAGGTTGAGAAGCATATTTTTTTGTGTCCATGTGTTGCTAGATACAAGAAGACCACATTTGTTCATTTGTGTGTTGGATTCATGGATCATTTTAAAAGAACCCCTGTGATGTTACCATAGGTTTTCTGAAGAGTGCCTGTTGGTAAGAACTGACACCACCAAAACAGCAAAAAACAGCCCCTCTAGAAATAAGCCTAATATTCTCAAATCTAGTCAAAAATGTTTTAAGCAAAACACTCTGCGGTAAAAACAATTCTTGAGCAGAATTCTAAACACTAGCAAGATAGTATAGTCTTAATTTTTGCTGAAACAAGCATTTTTACTTTCTTAGAAATTAGCAGTGAAAACCTGATTAATCCAAGAATTGGAAAACTGAGTGGAAAGAGAGGGCCTGGAAGCTGGCTGGAGCAGGCCTACCTTAGCTTTGTCACCAGAAGTTGGTTATTTCAGCTTGGCCATCCCAGCTTATACTGATGTTACCTTACATTCACTAAACATCCTCATTTCAGACGTCGCTACTCAAACTAGTGGGGCTCTGCGGAGACCCATGGTCACTCACAAACAATCTCCATCCACAGGTCAACCAAACCTAACGGCCTATGCGACTGAGCGATGGATAGCTGAGTATAAAGAGAGCTATCAGCTACTCATTGGCTGCTGGTCTGGTTAGCCAACTTCAGTGGTTGTAAAATGATCCAAACCTCACTTTAAAGGAGAAACTGGCTGATACGCTAAAGGCAGTTCAACTGGTGTATTCTGGTCAGCAGCCTTTGAGCCTTGGCAAAATAGTTGCTTAATTGCTTAGCTTAATCTATAGATCACATTATCTTTAAAATAACTAAGGTTATGGTGTATAAGGTTTTTATACACAGTACTGCAGCCAGGTCAAAACAGTGCTAAGCGCTACGTAGCTAAAGTGATAAGTTATTCATTAATCATCGCTACCTGTGAATTAGCTGACCAGACCCCCAATTAATGATACATTTGTGGCTTTAAATAATTTTACCTACTGAGCGGCATCAAAACTCAACCAACCCTGTTCAGTTGTCATCAATGTAAAATCTAGCTATGGAGACCAAACTTGTTTTTTTTTTCTTTAACCAGGCTGTAAACATGTTTATTTCTGCTGCAAAGTTGGACATTTCAGTATTGTGGTCTATGGAGATTAACTGGCTTTTGGAGCCAGGCCCTAGTGGTCTGTGGAGGATCTTTGATTTTCTTTACTGCCTGGATTGAGTTAGAACTACATCCAGTTTGCTAGCCTAAGGTTTTCCACCAAAGAATTTTCCAGTGCTGGCTAAGACCCAGTTCCTAACTTAGAAGCAGTTTCTTATTTTTCAGCCAATTGTCAAGGAAGCACAAGTTAAGAGGGGGGAAAACTTCGGCTACTGTGCAGACAAACTCTGCTGAGCTAAATGGAAGAACGTGCTATGCTAGGCCCCATCATGACCAACCAAAACTTTGTGACTATGACTGATTCACATCTGTTTTAAGCTTTTTTGAGAGAAACTAATGAAATATATGAATATATTAAACAGCGATGGTCAGTGGACCAGACTATCTTCTTTGCTTTATGGTTGTTAACTTGAAGTGTGGTGCAAGTATTAGGATTAGCCACAAAATAAAAAAAAGATTACAATCACAGTAGCCTCGATTCTGTTGGATTCAAAGGAGAAAAAAAAAAAAAAGACATTTCAACATGGATCTGTGATCTACAAAAATTCAGAGGACACTAAAGGCTGATACAAATTAGAAGAGACATTGTAATGGAATGGCCTTGCTTTGTGTATTTGGAAAGCTAACCAGTTCTTAAATTGTTCTAAAGTTCAACCAGGTCTGAACTGGCTCCAGCCCAACTCCAGCACCTGGTTCAAGTTGGTCAGAGAGCAGTATATTAGAGAGGTCATGTACTTTTTCCACAGCAGGCACTTTGACTTGTCACAGCAGGAAAAGCACAAGTGAGGCCAATTTCATTAACAATAGCTCAGTTTCCCCATGTGTCACCTTAAATCATGACAGTAAGGCTTCAAGTAGTTCCCATAGATGTAATGTAGTCTCATTCAACTCCATAAATTTCGGCTACGTAATCACAAGTCTCTGTATGCAAGAACAGGATTTTGTGTGACAGCAAAACAAAGGACATCACTTGTCCTGGTATTCATTAACTTGATCATTATGGGGTTGGTATTGTCTGTCTGTCTCTCTCTCTCTCACACACACACACACACACACAGAGAGACATATGCCATTCTGTGATTTTAGGAAGTGAATGGGAAAAAAAGAGGCAGAGAGAAAGGTGAAGAAAACAGTGGGTGTTTTTGATTATAATTGACAAAAAAAAAACTACGGTATGTTTGATTCGCTACTGATTTGAAGTGTCCCGCAATTTTAATCAGCAACATGAAATCTAAAAAGGTATCTGGAGGTGATTGAGCTTTTTTTTTTTTTTTTTGGGAGGGGGGGGTCTTTTGCTTCTGTGAACATGTAGCTGGGACAGTAAGGAGAGACACTTAAACATTCACATTTAGGATTATTATTCATATCAGCATCTTAAGAACTTGGAAACAGCAGTTTTTCTTCTCCTCTGCTGCAAAATGCTTACTCTGAGGAAATCTGTGTATGCAATATGTAAATAAAACTGAAATGAATGAAGAAGCCATTATAGATTATAGGAAGTTGCACAGATTAATACTACCTGCTGCCTCCAGCAGTCAGCCTGGCTTGTCTCTCTGGTTTCCAGGTATTAGTGTGCGCCTCAGCAGAGGAAACAACACCTGTGCTTAGCAGGGAGCTAGCAGGTAAAGTGACGTGTAAACCTGTCAAGGAGCTCTGAGGTCTCACCAGAGAGTGGAGAGATCCCCTCACCTTTGAAGCAGGTGGCACAGTGGGAGCTGCACTGTCCAGACAAATTATGAAAGCAGCATAGGACTCCGGTTCAGGTAGCCACATATAATGTTAAAGGGGGACATCTCTTGATAGTCATGCTTGAGAGGCGGTGTGAGAAAATTATGGGCACCCGGGTGGTCAAATGCTCTTTTTTGTCTCCCAGCAGAAAACCAGTGCTGCTTTTGTTTCCGTCCATCACTTTGAAGGGGGACCCACAGTGGTTGTTTACGGTTCCTTGCTTCCTCTCAGATCCGCAGGCATCCGTGCTCCACTCGCCAGATAAGAATGAGCTTTTATTGTGGGAGGAAGAGTGAAAACTTGCAAGAGCTTCTAATATATACTGTGAATATACAGAGTGACGATAATAAACGATAATATCTGATCAAATTGATCTTCTACCCTTATTTTACACAAGAACACATATCAGCATTTACTTTACACAAAGACTAAAAGGAGATCGGTGAAATTAATTTCATGCCATATTATAAAAACAGTGGTAACCATATTGTGCACACAAGCTGGAGCATACTGTTGCTGGTCCTTATGCCCAAATTAATACTTCTATAGATACACTGAAAACCTAACAGAATGATATTGCCGTAAGTTGGCATCCATAAATTGAGGAGACATAGTGTCACCAGATAGAAGGCATATGGCCATGATAGGACACTGCTTCTTGAGACTGAGCGGCAGAGCAAGCAGTCCATAAAGATGCCAAGACATAGTTAAATATTTATGTAGATGAATGGAGCAATAAATAAATGGTTAAATGAATAATGGCTTGACTAACGTGATTGCAATAAATAAGTCATGTTTTATTCAGGACCTCTAACCCATTTACTCTAATGAGCAGTTTGTTTAAATTGCCACTCAGTAAAAATAAGAAGATGGTACTTTAATATAGTAGGATTTTAGCTCTAAACAACACATCGAAATATAGATATATATTACACAAATTATTTGAGGTACTATTTTTCTTGTAAATCAAGGGCAGTTTCACACACTGGAAAATGGTGGTATTTCAAAAATCTAACTTAAACAGCACTTGAATGACACTGGAGTATTTTTTCCTATCTAACAGCATCATTTCTTCCCATTACAGGCAAATGAAACTCGCCCTGTGCTCTTCTCCCATTGAAGGTATTGAATGCCCATGAACTCACACTGAGCTCCAGCAGATTGCTGATGTTGTGCGCCCTCTACAGGTCACAAATAGAACTGCAATCACAGGCAACGTGGAAAACAGTCCCCTGAGATCAAAGATTAAAAAAAGAAAATCCCTAAGATAGAATATAAGCAGTGGCACTGACGATGAAAAGAATGCAGCTGAATACTGTACTTCAATTTAAATTAAATTATACACCTACGGTGTAAACCCTCCTTTGTTTTGATCTTTATCCACCAAAATCAAATAACCTGAATGTGTCATGTTGGTTGTATGTGCTGGTGCATGATCGTGCTCAGAACCTTTGAAATACTTTCTTGAGTGGACACAAGGGGGAAAAAAATAAATAAATAAATAAATGAAAAGACTGTCAACAGCGCAGACACAGTTTCCCACTGTGAAGTCTGGACCACATCAGACATGAAGCTGTCCTCAGCATGCAACCAGGATTTCACTCTTTTTTTTTTCTTTGGATTTTCTTTTTTTTTTTTTTCTTCCTCCCTCTGGGTAAATCATGTGATTTCATACCAACAAATATAAACAGTCATAACCTTTTGTTGTTAATAATTTTAAAATTAGAAATAAACAAAAATATTGCTACATTGCTTCCAAACATCCTACTGCTTCTGATCATAAATCTCCCTCAAGTTTTGACCCAAAATCGAATTCAAATCTTTTTTTAAAGACAGAAAAATCAAATCAAATAAAAACTGCTCCAGACTATAAAGACATATTTGCATAGGTGTCAGCAAAACCTTCAAATAAACACATTCACAATAGAAACTCTTTAAAAATCTTTTGAAAACCCATTTATGGAGAAATTAGGCAACTGAAGAATGAAGACAGGAAAAACAGTGTGATTTCACGATTTCTCTGCAGACATGGAATTATGGTGTTTGAATCGAATTTTCAGGAACCTTTTTTTTGACGATTATACACCTATTTGCCTAAATCTGAATGTATCTGGCTGTAATTTAGTGCGTGTATTTACCTAGCCTTTGAAAGCGCTGGCTTCCCAATGTGTGTCTTTATTGTGGGGCAGCTGAGACCCCGCTGCAGCTCGGTCCGGCACTAAGACTCAGACACCAGCTGCATTCGCCGTCACAGACCTCTGCCGGCCTTTGATGTCTGCTACGCTGCCGAACCCCTGACCACAGAGACTCCGTGCACCCACAAACCATCTCTAGTTAAAAAAAAAGAAAACAGAAAGACAGAGACATCTCAGTCCTATTTACATGTTTTTATTATCTAAGGGGAGAAGAGAAGTTGTTTGATATCTATGGACAAAAAAACAAGCTGCTCGGGTCTGGGCACTCTGGGGTGTCGGACTGATTGACTGCATGGGCAAAGTTCCCAGGGTCTGTCTTTGTGTCCTACTGCTTTTCAAACAGCCCCGGGCTTGAGAGATTTTGCCCCAGGCAGAAAGATGATAAATTAGAATTACATTTTACCAAATGAGAGTGTTTAGATTTGGACTTGAAATGTGCAAGAATGAAACAGGACAGCCTTTTATCATGTGGACTCAAAGGACAATGGTGTTGATGTGAAAAAAAGTTGTGCGATGAACATGTAAAGTACGAAACGAGGCCTCTTCTTGCTGGGTTGATGCAACTGATGGGACACTTTGTATTTATTTAATATTTTCTATGGGTGGATGGAAAAGGGAGATTTGGAATCTCGTCTGGATCCGATTGCAGCCTGGAATTGCATCTGAGTGCATTTTTCATTCAATTCAAGATCTCAGTCTGTGCCACACCTGCCTCCCCCCTTCCTCTCTCCTTCCTGTAGTTAAGCGTACTGTTCTCTACAGCAGCGCGGTGAATGCAGCGCCTGTCTGCTCTGTGTGCAGCCCATCATGAGTAGAGCACAGGGGCAAATGTGAAAAAGAAAACAATACACTCCGTTCCTATTAATATCTTTGCTTCCACAGCAGAGGTTTTGCAGACAATATTTGCATCATCACCCCTCAGAAATTCCCCAGGTAATGACATTTCCATCAGAGACAGATGACACCGGCAGCAGCGTAAACCCCCGGATGGCGCCTTGCTTCATGAACGTTGTTAGCCTTAAAGCCCTTGCGCAAGCAACTCACAAATGCCTAATGGTCTTTATCATAAATATCAGTAGCGCAAAGGTTATAGTTGGATAGATATGTCCCCGCGCTCCATTTAGTTGCATTGTAGACAGTTTTGAGTGATGCTGCTCTCAGATAGGTAGAAGCACAGTGATAGAAGAGCCTTAGAGTCAAATAACAAGTGGGCTAATCTTAATGCAGGTGAAATATCTGCTCTTGTGTAAAGGTTATCTCAGTATAACTTCTACATTGTTTTCTGAAGTCTCAGCAACCCCGCTATTAAGCTAATTGAAGACCTTGCTATTTTACAGAGGCAGAACTGCAATCTTATAGAAAGCAGTCTTCATCAATGCATGTCCCTCACAAAAAAAGAAACACTCCAGAAACCTTAAAATCAGGTTTTGACAAAGTGAACTGTAATAATTATTGATCATCATTTATTTGCTATTTGTGGACTAGTTTAACCTTGATTTATAGCGGCATACTTGTTGAGTTTAGGCCCATAAAGGGATCATTGACAAGCAACAATGGACCCTCTCAACATGCCCCTGAGGTCCCCGTCAGCAGCAGATCAATAGCTGACCTCTGTAGCTGTTATTTACCAGCAATAGCATTTCAGAATGATGTACAGTAACTGTCTGGAGGCAAAAGGAGGGACATAACCTTCTGCAAATAGGCTTTCTCACAGGAAAGTAATCCACTTTCACAGACGTGTGGAAGAAATAGACATTGTAAATATACTGTTTATATCATGTGCTTATGATTAATTTTACAGATCATAAGGAGAGGAGTTTGTAGTAAATACGTCTTTTAGAGCATTTACTTTCAGTGCTAGGGACAATTGTGCTCTGTTTTTTTTTTCTTAATTTCATTGCAGGTAGACAATATTGGATTTAATACCACAATGAAACTGTAAAAGGTTTTCATAACATGGCAATTCACAAAATAAAGGAAATGCAATAAATAACTCTAAAAGATTTCCCTGTCAAAGATTTTATGAATTATCCCTGACTGACATAAGTGGAAAAAGTAGCATAATCAAGTTGTTAGAAAAAAAGTTCAAAAGGATATTAAAAACAGCTTCTTGTGTGATCTTATAGGACTCACCCAGGTATTGATCATATCCGCAGATATTAACTCTCAATAAGTGTCTGTCTTTGCCAAAAAAGTATTCAAGAAACACCAGAGTCACAACTGAGCTGTTATAATACGATTCTTCCCTGCAAAATATGGGTTTTATTACTTATATGGTAAAAGCTCCACAGGCAGATTACATTTAGACTTTTGGAAAATGTGATCACACCGAGATTTCTTATTACAGACTGCTGTGGTCCTAAATATTTGTAATACAATCATAACTCATCCAATGCAAAGATGGTCAATAACGTGTCATGTGACATGAGGAAGTTAAGTCAGGCTATTTATCTGGAGACTAGACTCTCTTTTTTACTTTCATTGCTTTGGTATTTCAACTGTGTTTGTTGCAAGAAGAAAATTAGTTGGCATCAGCAAACCTTTCCCTTAGTGATGCTAAGATATGTTTATTCATGTTCATGGTGTAATATCAGTCAGCCTTGTGTGTCCCAGCTTATAAAAGCGACTGTGGCTCCACATTAAGAAGGACCTGGGGGGACAGAGCATCTCTCTCCCAGTGACCTTTATTACGAGCAGAGCCTATGGGTCATTGCATTTGACATATATGTATTAGGCTGATTAGGGGAGCAGCCCTGACCTGCATCTGCAGGTGTCCAGCAGCTTGAAACCAGCGCCCTCTCTCTGTCCGAAATAAAAGTAAATGGCTGAGACATGTGACCTTTTTAGTAAAGAAATAAAGTGATTTTACGAGGTATCCTGTGCCATTAAAAACTGTCTGATTTGTATGTCTTTTGTCCCAACTAGTGCAGGGAATCTCTGTGTTTCACAAGTTTTTTTTTTTGTTTTTTTTTTGTAAGTGATAAGACTTTGCAGACTTTCAGTTGATGCAAACTTCCATTTTCCAACTATAACATGTGTGCATGAGCATGCATGTAGGTGCCTGTGGTGAGGGTCCGCCGGTCACGAGAACCTATTCAGACAGGTGACTGAGTAATCCATTAGAACGATACAGAATCCCTTCCTTAACGGTGCACAGTTTGAGCATGCCCAGCAAGACCTTGATGGGCCTCAGAGCCAGGGCCTGTCAAGCCAGGAGGCAGAGTGATGGAGAGGCCCCACCATGGTGCACTGGACCCGAGTTCTCACCCACACGCTGCCTCTGAGGCTGCACACCTAGGGGCCTTTGGTCACTGCAACACAATCCAGATGTACTCTCCTGAGTGTGCAGGGATACATGCATGTGTTCTTCTCACTAACAGTAAGGAACTGTGCCAACAAAGGGTCAATGCAGATTAAGATATTTTCTGCCACTCTGCTGTCTGTCATTATGTCTCAGGGGCTTGAGATATTTCCATTATTGAAGGGTAATTCATTTAAATCTCTCAGCCTTGTCAGACAATGACATGCAGTCCCAAAAGACATTAGACTTTAACTCTGAGGGACGTTAATGAAAAGGCTACCAGTTCCCTGAAGAAATGCAGCATCGTGTAGTCATGCACCAGATAATGCCCAAGGGAGACTGGAAAGTTGTCATCACTTTTTTTGTCTTGAAGTCATGATTACTATTAATCTGACACAAAAATAATGTTTTTCATAATAAAATAAACACATTTGACAAATAGTCTGGTACTTTGGTAAACTATTAATGATTAATCTCTTGCAACATGTATTTCTGCTTGTGTTTCTTGGCTTTCTGCAATATTTTTAGTGTCCATACCTGTGATATATAATATCCTGTTTATAAATAATTTCAAAACAGAAATAAGCCAGGACTAGATATGTGTGTCCTGTTGGGGAGGGAATGGGTGAAGAGTGCATGTGCATGAGCCTGAAAATCACTTTGGTCTGTGAAATCCCCACAAGTGCCCAGGGCTAAGGCATTCTGATCTGCTTGGGAAAGCTGCTACACTAATAAATGGCATTAAACTGGAACGGTCACATTGTCTTGCTGTAAATTTTCTATTCTGGTCTTTCATACTTCCCCTGTGCAGCACATTTACTCGGACCAATAATTTTTCTCTCCACAGTAACTGCAACTGGACTGCATTTGACATGAAAAGCAAAATCATCATTTTACAACAGAACATGGGTACTTTCTGTCTGAAGGGGCTGTCTGGCGGTTTGCAAAATACTTATAAAACCGGTCTCATTGTTGCCTCTGCTAAAGATGCGTCCAAGCCAGCGATTCAGTTGTCATTTTATAGTTTTGTTCATTGTTTTACTGGGTGTGAAAATATGACACCACTGAAAAGTCATGGGGCAACAACTGGGATGTTAAATACAGCAAGAGTAAGGTTTACCAAAAATATCTTGTTGTAATGTTAGATTTAAAAAAAGAAAAAAAATCATGTCTGCAGTTACATAGCATAAGGGAGAACAGGTTAAAAAAAATAAGAAGTACCAATCCATGTGCAGGAGCGGACTGGCTATGGTATTCTAAGGTGCTCCTGAGCTCAAACGGCTGTACTGATCATGATGCTTGATGGGTTCTTGTGTAGGGTCGTCGTAGGACCTGAGGGTCACTTCCATCCAGCAAATCCAGTCTCCATCGTTGCTTGGAAAGACTAGGGACTCATTCGTGGCATCCATCTGCAGCAATCTCACCTCACACAGAGTGAAAGGTTTTGAGTATTCGACCGATGCGGAAGGGCTTGTGTGAATAGCTCTGTGAGATGAAACAATGCACAGGCGTGACGCTAACTGATTTAAAGTTAGCTTTAGCAGAGAGGGGGCTGACGACGACTGATTAAATCACAAAGACAAAGTGAGATACTGGATATAAAAAGCAAGAACAGATGAATAAAAAGAACAGACAATAGATGAGAAAGCTATTTGATACGTTCCTTCCTGGAGGTACCTGGCCACTTGGCCATAAAAGATTTGATGGTACACGGCCAACAGCACAGAGTTGCACATTTACCCTGTAAACTTGACAAGCCATATAATTTGGGAACCAAATTATTCTTCTATCTTAGCAAACAACTCAAAAGTTGAACAGACCGCCCGTCAGATTCAACGACTTGTGGATGTGTTCATCAGAAAGAGAGCTAGCGCAAGACTTACAGGCAAAGTAAGACACTGTAAGAACGTTTAGGCTCTTTCTACTAAAAAATAGATCTTTGTCTGCCAAGTCTACTGTTTGTTTCACAGCAGTGCAAAACTAATGGACCAACAAAAACACACTGGTGCAAATAAGAGCAGTCAAACCCTTACATCAATCCAGATGATCCTGAAATGGACCCCCAATGGCACCATACAATATTTTATCATGACGTAACTTTGTTTCACTAACCATCTAACCCCCATCTACATGTTCTCCTAACTGCACTAATGCTGTAATTTCCTAATTTTTTTGAGTGTGGCACCATTGTCAAAGTCTAGATTTACTAGACTTAATAGGATTTTTTTTGTGTAAAATGAAATCAGGGAATACACTAAAAATCAATTATATTCTATATTATATTCTGTATGTTAAAATCATAATTTGAAATGGATTTAGCAAGTGACTGTTTTACGTTTATATTGCAATCTAGAAAAAAAAATCCAGCTTTTCTAGAAGCAATCTTTGTACACAGAACTTCAAAGATATTTAGGATGAAAATATTGATGAAAGTATTTCTACCACTTATAACCATTTTAACTTAAGTTACTCTTTTTTGTGGGAGTTTTCAGTAGCAATTATGCTTCCTGTCAAGTTAAAGAAAATTCCTTTACTTTAGAAGTAATGGAAGAATATAACTGTCCAAACATGACCAAAGTAAAAGCTATTTTATATTCACAGCTGCTACTGCTGCTGAATGGTACACAAAGAACTATGGAAATCTCAAAACTGGTCCAGGCAGACAAATCACCAGTTTCTAATCATACCATGAAAGTTGTTTTCTGAATTTAAGCAAGCCCTCAGTGATAAGCCCCAGAAATACAGACACTCTCCAACTGGGATCTGATGCAATATATGTTGAAAAATCATACTGCTTCAGAGAAAATATCATTTGGAAAAAGAAAAAAAACAAGCAACAAAAAACAAATGCTCTTTTTGTTGTCATTTACATCAGATCTTTGTTCATGGAGCGAAAAAAATGAAGACTTCAAAGAAAAGCAAACTGTCCCCACTGTAAAACATGAAGGAGGCTCAGTTGTGATGTGGAACTGTTTTTTGCTGCATCCAGCTTTGGATGTGCTAAATCTGTGCAGGGTAACAGAAAATTATCAAAGCGTTCTGGAGCGAAACACACTGCCCTGTGTCAGTGGGGTTACTCTCAGTTCCAGGTCATGGATCCTTGAGCAGGATAATGACCCAAGATACACAAGAGCACATACAGAGAGATGAGAAGAAAACATTTGGCTTTTAGGTGTGAGTTCCGAGCTGAATCTCACGGAAATAGCTGAAAACACACAGTTCAGAGAAGACTTCCACTAAACCTGAAAAGAAATGTTTGCTCAAAAAGAACTCATTAAGAATTGCTGAAGTCCCATTAAAATTCAGAAAATGCTGAAAACTCTAGTATTTGGGTCTTTTAACTTGTGTTGCGTTGTTTTAAATAGGAGGGCATGGTGGGTAGAGTTGACTAAATGAACCAAAAGGTAGATCCCCAGGTTCTTCATGTATCAAAGTGTCTTTGAGCAAGGCACCACATTGCTCCAATTGAAATCTGAAAGGGGGTGAAAAAAGTGAAAATAACAAGGAACATTTGGAAAGGAAAGTTTGATTAATGGCAGCTTCTGTATATGCCAGTTGCTTTAGTGAATATTCACTGATTTCAGAGAAATGTGATTTATATTTCATTGGATAGATTTGAAGCTATTCAAAGGAATGTTTTTTCCTCATTTGCCATAAAGCCAGGCAGTGGAAAAGTTTCTTTATGATGCCAGTCTTGTGCTTGCACTAAGCAAATATTCTTCTTGGACTCCTGGACATAGCAAAGACCCTAAAAACACTGGACCATATTTTTAAATCCTTTTTCCATATTGCACATTTTACTATGCTGAATATTTCCCCTTCAAATATTTGTACAGCAGTATACTGATGGCTGCATAAGTTAACCAGCTACCATCAAAATATCATTAACAGTAATTGAAACTCTCTGTGGATCTCTGCCCTCTAGGTTGGGGCCGTCAGAGTTTGTTATGTAAAGGAGGGCAAGATGACAGTCGATGATATGTGTGCATTTGCATATTTGTGTACGTGTGAAAGGTGAGTGTTGCTGGTAGCTTGGACAGTTCGCGACCCAGCGGGGACATTGGCGCTCCGGCTGGGTAGCTAATTATATCAGATGCCACACTCGACAACAACAGGTGCCTTGGCACTGCCGCCATCTTCCGCCACGCTGTGTCAATGACATCAACACCAACCCTCTGGTTAATTATAGATCACCTATCCCGCTTCTCTTCAGTGCCCAGCAATGACAGGCGTACAATGTGATGGGGATGATGCTCTGCAGAGATGTCTTGACAGGTCTGATAAAGAACGTGACATGAAAAGATTAACTTTCCCCAATTCTGAGGAGTTCTGTTATTCTCGCAATGTCTTGCAGATGCAAAATGTGCAAAAAGGCAGTTTATAACTGTCATAAAACAACTGCAAGCCCTTATTAACATTTAAAGGCATGTTTTTGTTGCCATTGGTAACCCAGACCCAACACACCAATGTTTTATTTTAGTTAACAGACCACAACTTGATGATACAGCCTTGTTTTTTTTTTGTTTGTTTGTTTTGTTTTTTTGTAAATGTAACAGACATGGTAAATGAAATGAACTCTACCAATGACAAAATTTTTTTTCTTGAAGGACATACGATTTTTGTTGTCTTGCACTTCACATGTTTAGAAGTCCTTGGGACTAATTCAGTAGAAACACTCAGCTCCGGGGTGGAGATTGGGAGCAGATTTAGGTGCAGCATTTGGATGACCATATGGAACTCTTTGTGGCGCCAAGAGACCATGCAGCTCGGAAACCTGATCACCATCTCCCTGGTGACAGCTGGAGCCTTTACACCATCAGAGCATTTGTAGACTTCTAATTTGTCATAACCACCTCCTGTGGCAAAGAAATATGCTGCAAAAATTAGGTAAGCAAAGTTTGGAATTTCTGGGACGGAGCAAGATTTCAGGAGCGAGGCCAAGGGAGATGACAAGGAAGAGAGGGGAGGAGTGTGTGTCAGCGCATGCAGGAGTGTATGCAGAAATCTTGCTGTTTGCTTACATAATTCCACCTACACTATTAACTGATTAAATCGGTGATATGAGAGTCTTTGCATTGCATGAGAGCAGAGAAAAAAAATGGACAATTTCTGTGCTCTCCAGATATGCACACTGACTACTCTCCATGTCCTCTGGAGATATGAGAGGGCTTATCCTTGCTACAGTCCACTCATCACTTCACAGGTGTATATATATATGAGTGTGTTTCTATGTCTGAGCTTGCAGTTCATCCTCATGTATGTCCGCTCCTTGTAGTTGTCAGTCAAGCACAAGCTTTCTCTCAGTGTATTCCCAGAAGATAGCTGCTGGTTGTGGTTGCTCCTCCGTAAATATACCTCATTAATATTTCATGGGGCTGTTTTTTTTGTTGTGGCTTTATCTCAGTGTACCGTGTTGTTTCTCCCCATTTGTCTGAATGGACCGTGTACCTTATGCTCATCAGCCAGAAAATGCTCCCCTCCTCCTCCTCCTCGCATTCCTCATCTCCAGTGTATTTGATGTTTTCTGCCTGAAGGCACAATTCCATTGTCATTGTTGTACACTCTGGGCCTTGTTGTGGTGTGATGTAATTGTTTTGTTATGAGACCTTTCACACTGCGAGCTGAAAAACAAAGAATGGTCCCATGATCTGTACAGCCCTAAAGCATTTAAACTCACAGTTAGAGTTTAAACCAATTGCTTTTGCTGGGGGAAAAAAAGTGAATGGTTCTCTTACGAAGACTCAAACTAATAGGAACAATAATTGCATGAACACAACTCTTCAATCAGCGATCGTACTGGTGCTGTGGGCCTGTAACCCCGGCAGGAAACTGAGACTTGAATTCTCATTGCACTTAGAAGAGCTTTGGGAAAGGTTTGTATGCTAGCATTTTCTTGTGGGAAATAGCCTGAGTGTATTTTTTGTTGCTCAGTGGTAATGCTCTCTAACATTGATGGTTGACTCTCCACAGGAAGTCTCATAATTCTCAGGTGGGCCTTCCTAAAGCACAAGCTGAATTAAGTGGATATGGCTGCGAGATTTTTAAAGTGCGTCACAGCGTACAGACTGCTGGTCTACCGTGACATTAGTTGGTGTTTAAGTGTTCTTTAGCGGATTACAACAGACTTTGGCATGTGTCTGACAAAGCAGAATGGGGCTATCAAATCTAGTTGGTCTGATTGTGCACCCGAGAAGTGATATATTCTGTTTCTGTTAATTTGGTATCAAGCTGGCACCTCTGGGACAACAGACAGACAGAGAAAAGTCCAAAAGGGCATCAGGGGTGATTTTGAAAACAACGGAAGGGAAGCCAGGAATCAGGGAGCATAAAATGGAAACTGCGTGGTTGCGTTTGACTACTGTGAGTGAGATGGAAGCTGTGTAATGGATAAAGCCCTGAAGCCAACCACAGTACATCTGTAAAGTTCATTTTGCCAAGAAGAGACAGCTGTATTTTGGAACAGCAAAAATGTCTTACTTCTCCTTCAAAAAGATAATAATGCTGCACAGGCCCAGGAGCTATACATGATCTCATGATAACCCTGAGAAGGGTGGAATTAAACAGATTTTAATCTAATCCAGTCATATAAAGTTACACCAGGTTGAATGCAGAAAATGACCCTGGTCTAATAAAATGGTGCCAACTAAGTCTAATAAATAATATCAGCTGTGGCAATTTCTTAAGCAATTTCCTAATTTCTTTGTAATAATTACCCAATGCATGTTAAAGGTGAGGCAAATACTAGATTAGCGCTAAACTGGCTTGCTAAACTGATGCCATTTTCCGCACCATAAGGTGCACCGGATTGTAAGACGCAGTCTCAGTTACAGGTCTTTTTCTGTACTTAAGCCAAACATAAGGCACACCGTATTATTCGGCGCATGCTAAAACAAGGTAACGGAAGTAAAGCAGTGACTTTGGTTGAATTTTTTTCTACTACGTATTTAAAAATATACTCACATTATTTTTTGATCAATCCTTTGTCACAAATCCAATCGAAGTCCTCATCTTCTGTACCTGAATTGAACAGCTGAGCCATAGATTCATTGATTTGAATTCTCTCGCGGCTGCTCTATTCCCATTTACAACCGCGTATAGTTTGAACTGTGCCTTGTAAGCATGTCTCTTCGCTGATGCCGTTTTCCGGGGTCCTTATCCAAACAAATGTTGTTTTGCCGCATATCGGTAGTACAGAATACCTACCTACCGGAAGCGTGGCGGAGGTAAACGTACGTAATGTACGTAGCTTTACGTAATGTTTTCTCATTGGTTTATCGCTGCCAGCGTACGTAGTGTACGTATTACGTCCCTGTGTCGGCGGGAAGTGGTCCGACAGTCGATCAAGCGAAGCGCTTACTAAAATCGCACATTTTTGCAGATTTTGAAACTCAGTGCACAAATAAGGCGCATCGGATTAAAAGGCGTACCCTCGATTTTTGAGAAAATTAAAGGCTTTTAAGTGCGCCTTAAAACTAAACCAAAATACGGTACCTAAATCTGCAGTTCACTGAATGACCACTAGGGGTTGATTCAGAGAACGAGTCAATATCTGTTGACCAACACATAAAAATGTCAAAATTTACAGCAGAAATATGTATTCTGTAAAAGTTCCAGTGTGACTTGTAAATGCAAACAATACATAATTGAAAATATATTAATAGTGTGGGTAAACACTAAAAAAATACATTCAAAGTTTGTTAAACAGTAGATTCTTTCAAATCTGTGGTCAAAATGTTGTTTTTGTGCACATGTGAGCTGTTGTCATGGTTTCCAGACACATACACAAGGTGCCCTTTGGTGTCACTGCTATGACACATCAAACGGGTCAGTATTTCAGCTGGAGGGGTGGTGTGGTGTGGCGGTTGGGAGTGGATGTTCCACCATAACTGAGGGGTGTCTCATTCTGAACAACCTACAAACCACAATGAGCTTCGAAGACTTTTAGGATGCAGCTTTCTAAAAAATGAGACCTGACATTTGTGTCGTCTAAAGCAATCATTTTTCTCTCTTTTTTAGGCTTAATTTTCTTTTAATTCTGGATTTAATTGGATTTTGAAACACCAATTACTTGTTTATGCTCCAGAACAAAAAAACAAACAAACAAAAAAACCCCACTAGCTTTGGTTTAAAAATAAATCATTGTTTGTCTTAAAATGCATAATTTTACAAGTGTAACTTGATACCTTAGATAATGATGTGAAATATATGCATACTACTTTATAGCATTTAAGATGTGGTGTAAAAACCAGAGTTTCTTGAATGTCGACTTGAGTGAGTCCTATGATTACAGTGGTATGTGAAGCCGTGAGAATGTGACCAGACGTCTAGATGTGATGCATAAGATGATTATAGAAACACTTCTGAGACTAAGTGAGGCTGTAAGCTGTGGCTGGATTTGTTCCCGCTTTTGTTGGCTTTCTAGTTTCTGAATAAAAACAGTCAACCAGTCATTATTTTCATTTCCCAAAAAGAAAAAAAAAAATCCATGTCAGCAGCCAGGGACAAAAAGGAATGAGTAGTACAGGCTTTAGAAATGCACAGGCTAACCGGACTGTAACTTAGATATGTAGTTTTGCAGAGAGAGAAGGCTATGGATTTTAATCCGTCAGTCGATAAAGGTCAGTGCTCGAAAAAGGCTTTATTCCTCAGCTCCACATCAAAGTGTAAATCCGCTGATTGCAGGCCCTGAATGCGGAGACAACAAGGCTCCATTTGTGGTCTGTTTCTATGGCTCAGTGTGTGTAAGACCCCGCGTGTGCAGACCCATAATACAGGGGGTTTCTATCAGGGGCCCCCTAGATCAATGGGCCGCATGACCTTTACATTGTGCTGCCGGCTGGGCCCGTGATGTCATGCCATCTATCCGGTGGCTCCACTTAAAGGGGAGAAAGAAAAGCAATGCAAAGTCCCACTTCTTCCTCCCACTGAGCCACAGAAAAGACAGAATTAAAGGCATCATCTGCAAATGTATCCAACTGAAGCAGGATGTAGTCCTCTCAAAACACACCTCCACAGATGACGCGGTCCTCTGAAAAGTGCGTAGGTTTGCAGACTGACATGGTTAGCTGCTGACTGTCACAGTGACAGCTGCAGGTTATTGCTCGGTCACCGTTTGAATGCATGTTTGCTGATGTTAACAAAAGTCTTGTGGGCTGTTTCGGATAGTCCTATCACTTCTGGAGTGTTGTTCAGCATTGATCTATGGCTACTGAAATTAAACACGGTGGAGCAGAGACTCTGTGCCAAGAGAAAAGAGAAACCCTCTCATTGTTCTCGAGTGAAAGGTCCTCTTTGTAGTGAGGAGAGACGATGGCAGCTGGTAGGTTCTTCCCTCTATAGAAGATAGAGCACTTTCACAGAGTTGTGGAGTGCATTTGAATGGAAATCTAAAGAGGTAGGCGTGAACCATTTGTTTTGCCATGTTTGTGTTTGCTGTCAACATGTCTGTCTCTGCGGCCCCCTTTTTACTGCACAAAGTGGCTAAACCCCCCAACACACACAGAGAACCCCACCAATTCTGCATTTCCACCTAAAAAAAAGAGAAAAACCCAGGCATAATCACTGGGGAGGAAGAGTTACCCCAAAAGAGTGCCAAAGCCATCTTTGTCACGGTGACAAATTTTGCAATTGCCAACTGATGGATCACTTGTCAAGGCCGTCATTAAGATTTTGGTGGCCGAGCCTTTTGGAGGAGAAGAGAAAGGGTTAAAGGAACAAGTGGGAAAAGACGGAGCTGGCTCAGGCGGGCATGGATGGCAGACCAGGTCATATATATTAGCCTTTTGACTGCAGCCATGGAGATTAATAACGTGATTGGCCACGCGTTAGAGGAGACACCATCGAGAATAAAAGAGTCTCTACTGCTGCCTTCTTGTGATGGCATGAAAAGTCTAAAAGATGGCCTGTCTAAACAAAACATGCCCTCTATCTTTATTTAAAGCCCTATTTCGTACTCTGGCTTTGTGGTGCAAGCTGCAGACTTGAATTGACAAATGATGTGCACATGTACATTCTCCCACAAATACTCATGACCATTCTATGATGGGATCCAAAAATAGTTTAAAATTTTACTCTTAAACAGAGCCTTGGTGGAAAAGAAACGAGGACCCTCTCTGAAAGCATGCAGAGGCTTCTGAGGGGGCCGACCCGGATCGGGGCTCTGTTCTCTGGTGGCATATTCACTGTCACTTAAGCAAAGTGTCATCATGTTCTACAAAGTGTCACTCTATACCAAAGTAAATTGTCAGTTGTTTATACTTGCCATTTAATTGTATAAGGGATCCCCACCCCACACACATACCCCCCCAGTGCACACACATGCACACCCCACAGACACATATGCACACAGCAAAAGCTCCCCAGAGGTCAATTAGGATAGACAAGGGGCTTTCAAACAAAGGGTGCTAGTGGCCCAGAGCAGCCGAGGGAGCCACATAATTAACAGTTATAAAGTACTTTACTCTGTTAATTTAATTAGTTAATCCTTTTATCAGTGATGCTTTGTTGAAGTGAGTCATTACAAGGTTCCTCTTCCACTGTTGGGGCTGAATGGCTGGTAATGGAGCTTCACAAGTGATCTGATCTGCGAAAGGCCACAGGGACACTCGGAGGACTGAGAATTGAAATCTACGGATTTTATCGGGAAAATCTCGCATTAGTTTTCCCCTACAGACCTTCAATTGTTGTGAAATCAGTGGATGTTGTGATAAATTTGCGAGCATTTCGCTTTTGATCGTATACACCTCGACAACAAAAGGAGACAGACTTGTCACAGATCAAACACATTTGCGCATATGAAATTACAGGCTTCTCATGTCCGATTAAACGGGGAAGTTTAAAGTCAAACTATCATTTTCATGTGCTGCAGAGCCCTGTCTCTTTGTAACTCTCACAACTACCCCCTCATGCCCCCAAAACCCATATCAGTCTCTTTGCACTCTAAAAATTATTCAAATGAGCTGTTCTCGCCATTACATTTATTTTACAGCGCCACTTGAAGCGTTAACAATATGAGCATGTAATCCTATGTGATGTAGCTTCCCTTGATGTCACCTCCTTTCAGGTGCAGCACCTTTTGAACATCAAATCCTTTTTGAAAATATTTAAATAACCATCTCCGCTGCCCCCTGTAGGGTGGAGGACCTGAAATCCAGGGTTCAGGTGCAGCTATGAGATACACAACTTCTGTCCCACACCTTGCTGCACTTACACAATCATTTAACTCACACCTAAGGATAACTCTGCAAATTAACTTTAGATCGCTCCACAAAATATGCACAGTAAAAAAGAAAAAAACCATCAACCAGCTCTGTGTGATCCGTCACCCCCCATTCCGCATTAAAGTGAGACACAACGTCCTGCTGATCGCTACAAGCTTTACAGTCACGGCATAACGCCATTACAGATGCATGTGACAGGCTGGAGATAGAGTTCATAGCTACTGTATGTAAATATTCTGGCACACAGTTTGTGTAACAGCTTCATATTTGCTACGGTGCATTTTATTGATAAAACATGAACAGTGAATAAGGGTTGTAATGTGCTTTTTGCTGTAGGATGGACTATTAAGCATCAACATTTGCTTTCTGATGCACCTTAGCAACAACTTAGGTATTCATACCTAGCCAGCATTTATATGAAGGCCCCATGTGGGCTAAGAGTGAGCTGCAAAGTCTGTTCCAGGTGGGTTTGTGTGCAGGTTACATGGTGGCCCTACCTGCATTTGTCTATATGGACTCGAAGAGGGATCTACCTGGTTTTCCCTTGTGGAGTCTATGTTTTTAAAACAGTAAAGAATCCACACAATTGCTCGATTTTTAATCTCATGCTCATTTAGTACACTTTTATCTCTTATGGATCCCCTTGAATTGGATAAACCAAGTAGTACTTTTAATTAAGAGGGGCCTCACATAGACATGTGGGCTGTATTGGAGCACACAATTCACATACAATCATCCAAAAATATTGGTCCAGTTTCTGTACTACGACTGGTAAAAACTGACTGAGGATTTTTCAAGTGCAGTTGGCCAATGGCAAGAAAATGGGGTATGGAATCTACAATTAAACAAAATTCTTCATCTGACCAGATGGCTGATTGTTTACTTGTGTGGAAAAAATAGCATATCTCTGATTGCAATCATTCTCAACCATCGCGGCTTCATTAGGCAGCGTTGGAAAAAGCCGGACGATGTAGGCACAAAAACACCTGTTAGTTAACACGTTAATGCTAATCTGGACCATGTGCATCTTCCCGACATATGAAGATGAAGTCTGGGGACATGTCATTTCTAACACTGCAGAATTAGCCTCTGGTTAATTAGCTGCACCTGCTGGAGCTTCCCCCAGTGCCCTGGAGCCCTTTATCCTCTGTTTAACAAAATTGATGAGCATTAGAAAAAAAAAAAAACAAAAGCTTCTTCGAATTTCCTATTTTGTCATCCACATTACGTAGCCTAAATAATACACAGAAGTAGCTACAGGTCGGAGTCCTAAATTTTTAATAATAAAGAACACATAATGGATTAGCATGCGTCCTGAAGCCGTAATGTTTTATCTTCATAATGTGGGAAAAGAAAAAGGCTGAATCTGTTACAGACATGATGGAGTTGTAATAAAAGGACGTGCTTTAACTCGTAGATATCTAGTAAAAGTGGAACACTGGTTACATTTAAATGTTAATAATTCAAATAATTATGTTTTACTTCAGTGCTTTAATTTGCTATGACAAATATTTCTGTTCAACTGTGTTTCAGAAAAGAAATATGTTTTTTCTTTGCAGTATATTTATGTAGCAGCTATATCGGGACAAATTTTTACATGTTTATTTCTTTTTTTAAAAATTACCTTAAAATGCCACATTTCCTGCACCACTGGAAGTAGATTTGGTTGGGTGCAAAGGGTAAAAAATAAACAATGTCATTTAGTAAGACTATAGGCAGGATAACTATAGGCTATACAATTAAGTTTACAAACTCCACCAACCATGAGGAAATGGCTCTTCTATAATATCTGGCAGTCTTTGATGGGGATTTGTGCCTAAATGAAAATGCATTTGAAATGAGCAGCCCTCTGCGGCCCCCACAGTGTGCAAAGATGGCATACAGCAATAATCTTAAAAAAATGTAATTAAACAGAGATAAGATTAATACAATCAGGGAGAGATGATTGAAAGATGCTGTTGTTGTGTAGGAGGGTGGTCAGGCCCCCAGGCCCCTGGGCCCCAAAACGAGGCGGCTAGCTGTGGGGAAGGGGGCCCTTCGTACTGGGATTAGCTTAGCCAGGTGGGGGAGCTCCGTGGTTGGAGCATTTAAATTAGCGGTGAGATGACAACCCCCATTAGAAGGGATTAAAGGCCTGCTGGCAGGCAGAAATGCACTGGCACTGGCAGGGGCATCCGTCACAGAAAACCCAAGGCGATGTGGCACAAGTCAGTCACTCGACAGCCGCTGTCGTCCTCATTACAATCCATTTTTTTACACCAGCTTTATCCCGCTTTGGGTCACAGGACAATCACATATGATGGGGTAAAGCAGTTTCATCAAATCTACTTGAATCACCTTGTTTGTGTTAAAGTTAAGCCAGAATGGTGCAGACACAGTCCTCTGTGCGTTTCCCTCACCGTCCTGAATACCCTTTTTATTTAATGCTTTTAGCTCCTCTGTTAATGGCTTTGCTTCAAATGTGGAAAAACTGTAGAAGCCCAACTATGCTGCCTTTCTTAAAGTCAATTGAAACGGACTGTGACCACGTTTCTGAGGTGCGACTGCACACAAGTCCAGTCACCACAGAGGTCCCTGCAGAGAATCTGTCTGTCAGTGGAATTGTGCTAACGTCAAAAAGCCACAAGAGGACTTGCTGGCTTACTGCCACCTGACAACGGCGCTTTTTGTTCCTGATGCGTTCCCGAGTCCTGAAGGCAGGGGAAAACAAAGCAAAAAGCAGCAATCCGATTAAAACAATCTCTTTGTGTCTTGATTAGCATACATTTACATGAGAATGGCCCTCCGCGATCAAACAGTGGTAGGTGAGTGTTGCGCCTTATGTGATGTTATGGCCCCACAGAAGGAAGCCCACAATCCACGCCTCGAGCCGGGAGTCTTCAGGGCTGTTTGGCCTGAACTGCTCTGTGTAAATGCGTCATCTCTCCCACTGAAGCTTACAAACAAGAAGTTTTAAGGCCCTCCACCTGCTGGAATACAAGCTGGGATCAGTTTAGGGCGAGAGGACGGTTTCTCTATGCAAACTAACTACTGATAAGTAAGAGAGAAAAAAAAAAACAGCCGAACATGGAAACAAGAGTGTCAAACAGGGGAGACAGATCCTTTTTAAAAATTTCTTCAAAAAACTATCACATGTATGATTTAACATTTTATTGTCTTTTTGTCGTATGCTCTTATCTTATCAGTGCAGGTAAGGTTTAGAAACAAACGGTGACAGACACTTCCAGGGAGTCACTAACAGCTTGAGATGGCGTAAGGGGAGATAAAAAGGAGATGATATAAAAAAAGGAAAGTGTAGATAGACAACGTCAGATGTCACTGTTTGGTATTTCTACAAATCTCCAGAGAGTAAGGCTAGCCTGGAGCCATCACAGTCTTTGAGACAAATGAAGTGAGTGTGCAAGCTCCTGTGCCAACCTGGGCCTTTCTCTTCCTCTACGGTGCGCCAAGCTCTCCAGCGGCAACGGGAAATCAAACAATTAGCAGGAGGGAAATAAAAGGTTTTATTTTGCCCCGTGGCACTGGTAAACACGGTTACAATGTTTGGAAAATGCTGTCGTCATCATGCAAAGTTCTGCGTCCTGCTGTATCTGGCAACCTTATCAAACAAGCACATCCTGACAAAGAAGAAGAAAAATAATTAGAGGTGAAGGTGACATATTAGGTCAATTTCAACTGTTTACAAGATTAAGAGAAATATTGAAAATTTCCTAATAAAAAAAGAGAAATATTTAATGTGAATCAAGGTATTAGAGAACATTAAATGTTTTCACATATGGCAATATTAAAATAATCTTTTAATACAAAGCCAAACCAGATAAGCAGGGATTTAATTGAGGATCCAACATGATTCAAATATATAGATGGAAAAAAAAAAAAGTTCATGACTCAACCTAAATTGTTTATTGTACCACTCAGCCAGCTGGGTATTGAAGCTACATTTAGAGCTACATGAAGCAGCTTTAAAAGAGCGGCGCGAGAACATGAGTCTCCCCGTACTCCGGCAGAGTTCAGCTTGCTCTTTAAGTGGAATTCTTAACTATGGGACCCCTTCACAGCGAGGAGTTTCTGTTTACATAAAAGAGCCAAGCGAGGTCTGGGACATTGCACCCGGGACTGGGCCATCCCAATCCTCCGGCTGAGTGGAACGGACAAAACACGGACGTTAATGTAAAAGCAGAAAACAGGGAACATGTGTTTTCTGCCGAAGGTGGAAGTTTCCAGGCTGGTTTGTTTTCAGGCAAAGTGATGGCATAGACATGTAGGAAAATATACTGGATATAACGTTTGTTTGTATATTTATTGATTTATTTTTTAAAATCTATGAATGTCTAATTTAAATTATTTTTTTTCTCTTTCAGCTATTTTCTATCATTAATTTATCAGGAAAACACAGTAAAAGATATTTAATAATGATAATAATATAGCAAAAATAGGAGAAAGTGATACAGAAGATGACAAATAATAGATGGAAAATCCAAGAGACTGGGAATTCTTTGCACGAAAAATAACTAATCATTATGCATAATGAAATGCAAATATTTATCAAACTGATGCATAATGCTTTACTTATATAGGTATATTATTTTAAAAGATTTTTAAAATTTGTTTTCAGTCATATTTTATACCATTATTATGACGTGATAGAAAACCACTGCTCCTACTCATATAATCCTTTAATAAATCAAGTGGTTAAAGTGATTACTTCACTTTTCTATGCAAGGCTGAGAAGTGCATTATAATTTTGTCTCAATATACTGTACATTGAGAACAGATTTGTGACTTTCACTGACTTTAAATATAGAAACATATGACTACTTTGGTGCATTCTAAATTAATGCTGATGTGTGCTCTGAATAGTAAATGTAACTGTGAAGCTAATGAATATTGGCAACAAATCCTTACAGTACTGAACCTGTATTGAAAAAAGGATTAGAGGATGTGTGTCTGAGTGAAAAGGGTGGAATTACTTCTGACTTTCTCTTTTTTTCTAAAAGGTTCTTAAATAATGGCACTGAAGTGCATTGACTGGTCTTTTTTGATGAACTTTATTGGAATTAGATGTCCATCTGGAAGAATGACAGGTTTTTTTTCCATCAAATGAAATAGAAAATAACTTTATGATTGGAAAACATAAACGTAACATTTTAATGTTGGAAAATACCTGTTATATTTTGAATTATGCTATTGTTATGGATATGTAAAAGGAAAGCATTTTTACTGAAAGTTGACTTTGAATTGTGGACTTTTTCTTTCATTATTTGGGGCATCGATTGCTTCCTTTTCGTGTTGCAATTATGTTCCCGACTCCCTCCGCTCGCTTCATCCTGTCTCTTCACGTGAAACCGAGCACACATACTGCTCACAGTCCATAGAGCCACTGGAGTCCACTGTTAGCCTGACCTGTCCACATTTTCCCAAGCCTGTCTCTGTGCTCCTGACATCCCTCTAAGTAGTGCTTCACACTCCGGCACTCTCTGAGGGCTATGGGGGCCACTTTGGTGGAGATGGATGCACTGGAGCTCTACTGCCCTCCAATGGCAGCTTCCTGTCTCAGCACTACCATGCTTCACTCTGACTGCCAGTGCTGTGCCGTTTGAGCTCAGCACTGAGGGGATGAACCTGAGAGCGGGAGACTGACTGCAGTGAGGCCAAAGGAGAGAAGCATCCACACAGGTAAACCAGTTCAAGCAGATGATGCCATGCAGGAGAGGCATGTAGTGGAAGGCTGTGAACAAGTGTAATGAAGCCTGTGTCTGTGATGGATGCTAGGACCTGCATTTGTTTGCTAATGCATTCCCAACTGGTGATGGCTGTAGTTTAGAAACCAAAACAGTATACCATAATAAATTCTACTGTTACTCTCTATTCTGTTTCTATCAAAGTCAATAAAAACACAAAAGTGTAATGTACACACAGGAAAACATGCACACACAGCTGCATATAGTTATTCATAAAGATAAATGTAGACAGTGTGCTGAGGCCCAGATGGCTTAGTCACAATGGCGGTGCAGGGCAGCCTTTGATGGGTGTGAGTGATTGATTTCAGGCTTGACTGGCTCTGATAGAGTCACCTCAGGAGGCGCTTGGCAACCATAGGCCCTAGCCAGAGCCTTTCTGGAAGAAACAAGATGGAGCTGAAATTTGCTGGATGCCCAGCAGTTTCATTCCCGTCCCCATAGAAGTCCAATACATTCTGGGTACTTACAACCAGTGGAATTGGATAGATTTTGTCACCAGCTTCAGCTTTCAGTGGCAAAGCGGTTTACAGTGGTGTAATTGGTCATTCAATATGTCCCAGCATGTTAGCTTCAACACAAAACACATCTTTTATTTTTTAAAAGTGTTTCTTTTACTTCCCTTCATTCTCAGAAAAGCATAAATGCAACTGTGAAGCCATGATTAACTACCAATTCCTGAGATAAAGCACATATTATGTCGTACAGGGGCCTCAAAAAAGAATTCTAGCTGACTTTATATCCATACCGCTCTTTCTTTGTTGCTTTATGCTCCGCCGAAACGCTGTAATTTGCCCTGCATGAAGATATTGAGCGATAGCTGTAATGGAATATGACTGTCATCTTGGGGTGACATTTTGAGCACTGCCACTGCGCTGCGACTGATTCCGCTGAGCACACTGGGCAGGAGGGCATCGCATTGGCGAGAAATATATTTGCCCCAGAGTCATCTCAGTTACCCGCTACAGTATGACATGATTTGACAATCAATTAACCGTCCCCATGCTAAACAAGGGCCCTCAATTAGAGCCGGTCCATGACGTCAGGGAAGCTTTTGCTCTGCTTGCAGACATGTCAGGGTGAAAAGAGAAGTTTTGACTCACATCTACAGAAACCCTTCTGTCGGAGGATATAAATGTTTCTGTGGATGCCAGAGACTTAAGTTGTGACAAAATAAAAGCCGAATTTAAAATTGAAATGATGTTTTTATTTCTAATCACATCACTTTATTCCCTTAACAAAATAAACCCCACTTTAATTCACCAAGGCAAGAGTGATTCCATGGTTATAATTACTCCTGTGATGACATTAACATCAGACAGGTACATTTGGCCTCATTTGCATAATTAACATCCTAAGACACCCAATCTTTCTCCTTTTTCATCTTTTTTTCCATCTCCATCTATTCCAGCTTTTAATTGTGAGTAAATTAAGGATTGGATTGATGAGGCCAATGCATAATTTACCAATTAGTGCTACACATTTGTAAAATTGCAGATTACAGTTACTAACTCTTGTTTATTTAGGATTAAAGTTTAACGTGTCTTGTTGCTGATGACTGAGAAATGAAATTGTCTGAGAATGTTCTTGACTTGTACCGCAGGAATATGAATTATGTGCACTGTGTACTCAACAGCCTATTGAGGAATCCGTTTCAAAAGAAAGCATGAATATCCACACCTTTTTCCAGCTGTATGTCTTAGTCTAGATTTGTGAGAAAACAGAAATATGGGTAACGCTGCCACTCATGAAGCCCAGGCTTCAAAAAGACATATATCTAACTGGAGACGGAGGGGCGGGTAGCGAGGTGACAGAGAGGGCAGGGCAGCTCTGCCCGCCTGGGGAGTTTGGCATGTGCCCTCCCCGGGCCTCCCGCAGACCTGAGGTCAAAGTAAATAAAGGGGCGATGTGGACCGCCTCTAGCAAGCCCCTTTTCCACCCTTCATCCCACACCCCAGTAACAGGAATCGGTCTCTTTATGCGGTGACCACGCCCTCCTGAAGCTAACCATACCTCTACTGCCACATGCCGTCTTTTCTGCATTCTCCAGCTCCATGTTGAGACATGAGGCCAGGGCCCCTTCTCAACAGTTTCTAACAGTGGAACACTGAAACACAGCTGGGAAGCTAGAATATACGGGATCCAGTGGTGGCGCAAACATTGACTCTCCATGTGCGTGAAATAGGCACAAATGCAAATGCATAGCCTTAACACATACACCGTCACAGCTGCCCATGTACTTGCATTTACAAGGGTAAACACACCAGAATAAGGGTTGCATCAAATGGCATGCAACACATGCAATTTCACATTACGTGACTGCTCCATCTTGCACACATAAAATTCAAGCACATAAACACAAACATATGTGCTTGCAGACACGCAACTCCTCCGTAATGAAAGCCATAGCTCTATTTCATTGGAACATGGCTGGAGAAAGTATGGACACTGGTTCTGAGTAGAAGGGGTCGTGGACAAGGAGTTCACATCGCCCCATCGATTTAGCAAGTGGAAAAATGCTTTACATGTAATAAAATACAAGAGGTAGCCATAGAGCTTGCTGAGCTCGTAGCAGGAAACACAAGATTTGTGGTGCAAGCGGAGAACTTAGCAGGCTTGTCTCTTCATCTATGGTTGTTCGAGAGGTTAACACATTCACACTGTTTCTCTTAAGTTTTATGCACCACTAAATTAATACAAACTTTTATCCATGTTACAAACTTAGTTACCCTCCCCTAAGCAGACTGCAACACCTCAGATGCGTCATGCAAGACACCGGTCGCAACGGGACAATATGCTAACATCCTCTCCAAGTTAATGTCAGGGCAGAGTAGACACATGGAGACCAACTCCGTTTTTCCTCCTCCTCCTCCACCTTTCCCATCCCTCCATCTCCCCATCACTCCTGCTGGAGGAATTCCCAACCCTCTCAGCAGGTAGCCAGCCAGCCAAGACCAGCAGAACATGTGTTTTCCTCCCCTGGTCGGGTCAAAGCGAGGTCGTTCATTCATTCCAAGTGATATAGCGGCCCGACTCGCCTGCTTGTATGCTTATCATGTGCCGCACCCTCACAACAGATGATGAATTCCTCGCAGCCGATATGGATAAATAGATAGATAGAGGAAAGGAAGAGGGATGGAGGAGAAAGACGGGGAGCGACCCCCCTCTGACGCCTCCAGATGCATCTCGTCTCAGCCAGCCTGCAACTCAATCAGTGACATGTGCGATGTTTGGAGAGAAATTGTATGTAATGCCACTTTTTTTTCCTTTCCTGTTTTCAGATGTTCAAGCCGGGGATGGTTTTGAACTTTGACCACAACGTTATGAATTTTCTTTTAAGGCTCTGAGGAACTTAAGGAAAACATTTTCGGGACAATCTACACAGGATATTCAGGTTTCAAAGCAAGTTTGGATTTCACTGGGCTGTCTTGCTTTTAACCGTGCTGTTTCCACAAGTTGGTTTTGTTCATTCTTTAGAACATTCATAATATTGTTGCAAGGACTTCAGACAACCCAAATACAATATTGTTGTAGCATACAAAAAGGAGGGTTATTAGGTCATCTACTCACAAAGAATACAGTATTTTCATGAGTTTACAAAACATAAAATTGGAGAGCTAGAGGTGTAAATATTCTGCTCTCTCTTTATTGATTAAAAGGGGATTTGATCTACGGTATACAGCATCAATACAGATATGTGGCCTGTGATCATGATCATGACATGTTGTGAGTCAAGGTGGTATGAAAATTGTCAAATTGGTATCATTTTTGACACTTGAAGGAATTTTTTTAGGATGGGAAAGTTGACTAAACATAAATTATGAGTTGGAAACAAGAGCTATACTTTGATTCTGGGGACAGCAGAAGAGAAGCCCTTTTTTCATCTTGAATTCATACAGATTAGTGACATAATTGTATGGAAGCCTGGTTTGTAAAGGCCCACTTTGCTACATGCAGAATTTAGTGTTGCTCCTGTATCAAGATGTGTATTTATGTCAACATCCTCTCAAGCCCCTCCTCAAAAAACAGATTTCATAAGTTAACCAAACACAGTTGTTAATTACATCCCATGAGTCCACTTTCTCCTGGAATCCATACAAAAGAAAGATGTTTTCTTCCTCATCTGGTTCAGAAAAACACCCTTAAAATCATGGTAGTCCCAGCTAGAACAGCTGCAGACAAGCTGAGGAGGCTGTAACACTAATGAGACCTAAAACGAATAAACAACAATAATAACACTTAGGTATTGCAGCCTGTACTTAATGTTTATCAGGTGTCATGGCGCCCATGACACCGTGCTGAGTAAGATTCTCGACGGGAGGCATCCTCTTGGCCCCGTCGCCAGCATGTGGGCACAGACTGGAGCTGAAAAGGCGAGACAAGAGATTAAGGAGGCAAGAAGCTTTGTCTGTGCAATCCCAACCCCCCTATAACACACACATACACACATATCACAATCCCATTTTTTCTTATTACCGTAAGCATGTAAGGGAGACAAAAAAAGGTGAAATAAAATGTACTAATGGACCAAAAATGTGCCCAACTCCCCACCTTTTCAATCGCCAAAAGCCTGAAAAACCACTCAACAAATCTGTTCTCTGCCCCACTGTTGAGGATTACATTTAGTCAATCATACAGTGCCCTATAAGGACTAGATTTCGGGATATCTTGCGGGACTGGGTGAAATGTGAGTTAATGGGAAGAGAGTCGGTGGTTGAGTGAAGAAGCCAGGCAGAGTAGGTAGTTAAAGAGCAGAACAGTACCTTAGGGGTACTCAGTGTGTCCGGACTCACACTGGGAAAAGTGTATTTATCAACTTAATAGCAGGTGTCTGATTGAACATGACTATGATTACAGTAAGTTGTTCCTTCTTTTGGCTCCTCTTCTTCTTTATCACGCTCTCCCTCTCTGCTCCCTCCTGTTTTCCACCTTGCCATCCTCTACCTTCTCTTTAACAAACATGCTATGGCAGGTCTCATTGTAAATAAAATAAAATTAAAAAAAAAACCAAAAACCTGATTCAGTTATTTTTCAAAATCAAAATATCAATTGAATGCATTGTGCAGTACTCAGATTATGGGAATTGTCAACGAAGTCTCTGGACGGTGACAGCCCCAAGAAGTCTGTCACAAGTTGGCACCGTCTTTTTCTAATCAACGTAAAGTCTCTGAGCAACTTGATAACACAGCAATGATAAGACACAGCCTGGAAAACAAGAAAGGAAACGAGAAATAACAGGATAATTTCAGAAAATAGAAATATACATCAAAATTAGAGTTCAAGCAATGATTCACAAAACACAACAGCATTATATGGAACAACCAAACACACAGCAACTACGAACGAATGAAATCCAACAACACTCAACAAAATATGAAATCTGAAACAAAATTACAAAAAATACAACCACAAAACTAAAAACAACAGAATTAAGATAAACCATTTCTGAAAAGACAACAGACTCATGATCCCATGACCTCATCCTGGCGGGCCTCCAGAGCCTTGAGTGCTGGGTCTACCTCGCCATTCTGAGGCTCGTGCTCGGAGTTGCAGCTGTAACACAGTTACATAGTTGCATGCTTTAATGTTTTCTGAACTGTTGCTGGATCTTGTTTTTTTCTTCTTGCTATTATTATTTTAAAATGTTTTCTATGTTCTCAATTGTGTTTACTTGCCACTTTTCTCTGTTGAAAAGGTTGTGCTTTTCGAAACACTTCGCCTCTTAGGCTGCGTTATCTGTAATTTGTGGGTTTTTTTTTTTTTTTTAGTACTGCAATGTGTTTTTCACCTGAGGGCTGCTATAAATAGTTGGAGTGAACAAACACAAAGGGGAAGGTTGGCACATCAGAAGTGAAGGTGTTTTTTTTTTTTTTTTTTTTAAAGAGGGGAACATTTGAATAAACAAAATTGACTTGTGGAATTGGGGGAGTGGGAGCCATTTAGCTGATAAGGCAGAGAAGGCCCTTCAGGTGTCTCCTGCTCCACTGCTGTGTAAATGAGCTCCAATTAAACAGGCGGCCCCTAGCTCCGGGTCTCCCCGCAGCCCTCCCCGGCCCCCTCAGCCTCCCCCAGCCCCTTGCTGCTCGCCGTAAGGCCCAACCCACCCCACGGCTCCTGCAGCTGCTTGCTCACTCCCACTCTGTTTTTCACTCACACTGCGTGACCCAAAGGCCTGCTTAACTTGTGCGTGTGCACGCAGTTGTGTGTTAGTGTGTGTGCTTGCCTCTGCATTTTTGTGCATTTCTTAGCCCTGCAGCATTTCAGCCTATTGTCTACTCTGATAAGTGACAGCATGGTGGAAGTGCTGCATCTCAGTGTCAGCTTGATTTGTGTATATTGCAGTAATTGCTTTGAAAGTGAAAACTCATTCTCACAGTGGCAATTTGAACATAAAACTGAAAAATTAGGTTTTACTCCAAACTGATGCAGACTTTGTTCTGTGACCTGTAGTTCCTGAAGCATCCTTGAACAAAGATTACATATTAACAGTTTGCAAACGTTCTCTGATTCCTCAGAAGGCCTTTGCCATGAAGCTACAGGGGTTTGAGAGCAGCAGGAGATTTGGCCAATTAGATGAGGTGAGGATTTAGGTGGCCAGATTGGGAGAGTCACTTTTGGCTTTTGGCCAGGATGCTGGGGTTCCCACCCCTGAACTTCAAGAATGAGTTCCTATAAGATCACAGCAAGAGGAGAGGGGGGCAAAGAACATCTGAGGAACTGTACTAATTCCTGCAAAATAATAGCGTTTTGATCACAGTAACACACGAAGAGACTCAGAATAATGAATAGTTTCCCTGTCTAATCAAAAATGTGTTATTTCTAAGGTTTTGCAGTGAACTTATCAGATAATGAAATGGTTAAAATATCTATAACAGGTTCCATGTGGTCTCTAAATATCCCTGACCCCAAACTTCCAATTATCAGTTCAAAATCTGCAAATTCTTACTTTGCAGATTCGGCTACAGCTAACAATTATTTTTTAAGTCAACTAATCCTTTAGTTATATTTTAGTTGATTTGTCATCATGTTGTTGTGAGGTAACAGCACTATTTTATAGTCTCTGATTTTCACTTTTCCCTGGTTTGTTGTTGTTTTTTTAAGATGGTTATGCACCTCTTTCTAAAAACTTGCTTTTCACTCTGATTATCTTTACTCTTTTCTTCTCTTCTCTGTTTAAATCTCAGTGTGTTCTGTATTTGTCATTTCTGCATCGAATCTTCTGATGTATGGTTTGACCCGTTTGAATGCAAATGTCATTAAATCTGCTAAACTTGGACCATCTCTCAAGTCTTTATTCCTTATTAACCCTGGAGAACCCAACAGCTCTTTTTTTTTTAAACATTGGGTATCAGCAAAAAATGGTGGTCAAATTTGACCCCCTTGGGGTCTCCCAGGTTAAGCTAGGACTCTCAGTCTGGCGAAGACAGTCACCCTGGTGGTTAAAACATGTAGTACAGTGGTATTAGTAGGTTTTTCCCCACAACATTAGTGACCTTCATGCTGTTGTCATTGCTATTCAACCCAAGCACTTCCTTCTGACCAATGAAGTTACAGATCAACATTTACCACCGAGCTTCTCTGTATAAAGTTTTATATGATGCATCCAGTGCTAAAACCTGACATCAACAAATTTTATCTGTCAGCATAACTGATTATAGGAGATTTTCCATTACCAGGTGTTGGGAGTAAGAACCTAAGCCCAAAGTCTTAGAGGGTCAATGTTCTCCTCAATTCTCTCAACCATTGTGACTCCATTACAGTGAAGGACCCAGCAGACTCTACTAACCTTGCAAAGTACGACCCCAAAAACCTCCACTGTTTGCCAGTACCCAATAAATAAAAGAAGATAACCAAAAAGAAAAGAAAGAAAACCTTATTGGAAGAAAAAGACATGTTTCAGCTTGACTTACTGTTTTCTTTTGAAACTATTTCTCCCATTTGGCCACTTCTGCTCTGAAACATACTATTTTGAGCACACAGGAGCATTCACAGTGATGAGTACCCGAATGGTGCACTCAGACAAGGAGTGGGACACTTGCTTATCACATTTTTAGTCAAAAAGGGAAAGATTATTCACATTACAGCGAAATTTGTGTTTGTTTTGTAGGGAATTTACAGCACCTGCAACACATTGGTCTTTAATTCCCTTTTTTAAGTGTAGTACCATGTTTCCTCTCTTCAGCACAGAGACCCACATCTTAGCTTGTTGTGTGTAATTGTTTTCTCCAAGTCAAGGTCTGTTCCTGCCTCACACTGGTTTCTACTGTATTTTTGGACCGTTGTTTTTGGACTACCTGCTGCTGCAGTTTTCTTCATCTGGATGCCTCCTGCCTGCTTGGTAGTCTGCATTTGGATCTTTCATAAAGTGAGATAGTACAGAAATATAACTCATAATGCTGCCCATTACTGCATCATATATTTGCAGCTGTGTTCACGTTAAATTTGAGAAAAATCTGTTTAGATTTTAAAGCAAATTACATGTCAAAAGCTTCCTAAAAAGTGGAAAAAAATACTTAAAGATCAGCTGATATTCTAACCTTTCAGTCACACCAACTTCAAATCCTGAAAGAATTAATTGTTGGAAAGTATAGTATTAAAGAGTGGATGGTTTAAGGTTGCAGAGCCCACATGCATGATGTTTCTTGTAAAACTGAGTTAAAAATGGAGTCTCACTTATACCTGAAAGGGGCCATTGTTTATATCAGAGCTGCAAGTCTGTTATACAGATCACTCCCTCCTTCTCCAACAGCAAAGTACAATTACCTGTTCTTGATGAAGAATATGGGCCCTGTCAGCAGCACCTCGTGCATAATACATACCTGACATTCTGCAAGCGCTACCTGCCACATGTAACCAGTCACACAGTAAAAGGTGTTTGTCTGCTCCCCCGTTGCTCCAAATGCTAGATATTTAAAATTAATGGCAGAGATTAAGATACTTTAAAACCCACAAATGGTATATTTAAATATTAAGTCACATGTAATTAAGCAGGGAGAAATATTCATCCCCGTTGTTGGGGCAATTATAACAATTTCCATCAAGGGATTTCTCAGCTTGACTTTTGTTCTGAGCAATGGTAATTAGCATTATGTTTAATTAAAGTCATTTTCTAAGACTTGGGGTATTTCTCATCCCTGGCCTTTAAAAAAAAAGAGGAGGCTGGACAGAGCAGAGGCAGCAGGTCTGGTGTGGAGTCTTAACGACATAAATTTTCTCCTCCCTGGTTCCTTCCTGTGAGCATATTTAACTGTGCATAGGGGGGTCATCCACAGGTGGCTGAGGGGGTCAGTCATCCCTGTGGTCAGTCGGAGATGAAGACTCAGTAGGGAAAGGCCACTTGGTTTAGCAGCCATTTCCTTACATCGCTTTAGGAGGGGGAAAGGAGGATTTGCTGGTGTGATGTCCACCTTGTTGGGTGGTAACAGCTCATTAAAAATCAACATGGAATGTTTTTCTTCTCATCAGACCATCCCATTAAATCTGGATCAGTAATCAAACTATTAATTAAGTGTTAAAAACTGAGCATCTCCTTCTTGTAAAAGTTGATGTTAAATAGCTCAATTTAATTTAGAGGAATATTTGATGACTTTTAGGAAGTGTCTCTGGTGGTCTCCAACGTTGATGTCACACATCAACAACATTGAAACTGGCTCACAGAGACAGCGTGGACATCGAGGCAGAGGAAACAAAGTGACTCAAGAAAGTAACGACAGAAGAGGAAACAAGAGAGTGGCCCCAAGCCAGCAACTGAACTAGAGTACATTTTGGACAGTGACACCTATTCTGAACTGCAAATTGCAAACGTTCATTTGTGTCACTTTAAAAGTAAAACCTTACATTAAGTTTAACAATATTTGGAAAAAACAAACATGAAATGCCACTTGAAGTCCTCTTAAGTCTTATCTACCACGCAATAGTTAGACTAATGTGGAGTCTGATCTTATCCCTTAGGGACATTTTAGGAACTTGCAGTGACCTGGGAGTTAACTCACTGCACTAACATGGACATGTGGCTCAACCGGCTGCCACATAACACCATAACAGAGCTGTTTCATTTTTTTTTTCATATAGCAGTTAGTTTTAGGCTTAAATATTTTTGTATTGAGCCTTTAAGTTTAAAAAAAGTAAAAATTGAAGAAGACTGTGGGTCAAATGTTTGTCTTCCAACTGGATGAACTGGTGGTTTGGTTCCTGGCCCCTTCTATGTGTTGATGTGTCTGTGGAAAATACATCAAAAACACCCACGTTTCCCTTGATATGCATCGTGATATTGTCACAATACACCTCAGCCATTCCCAAACCAAGCACTTTGCAAAAATTCTCTTTCATAAATTGGGTTGGTACCTCTCCTGTTCACAGTCATTTCCACTGGTACAGAACATACCGAGCCAATCGTGTCCAAGAGCCATTAATCAAAACAACCGAGATGACTATAGAAATAATGCCTTGACTTAACTAGTTTTTATGCAAAATCAACAGCAGTCATTCATGTCCTACCCCAGAGCAGGTCACTCCTGATGTCTTTTGCTGATTCTACTTTGCTTGCCGCTCTGCTTACATCACATGATCTGTTTCTGGTACTGTATATCCATTCCGTGGTATCCGGAGCCAGTTTTCTCTGGCTCTGTTGATACTTCTCCTGGGAAAAAAAGTCAAAACCACGCTAATTCTTTGTGTCTAGGAGGAAAGACTCATCATGGCTGGTCAGCTTTTATCTGGAGTAAGGGAAAACATATTTTCTGATATCTGAGTGACCTTATTAAATGATTCTGTCACACTGCAGTCATGCATGCATACTCATATCTCATGCTACATTTACACACTTTACCTCATGCATACATACTCATGTCTGTACAGGTCAGGCACATATCTTCATATCTCATGTTTATACGTCACGCACACGTCAGATGTACATTGACATCATGGACAAATCTCTTTAGCTCACACATACCCTTAAGTACACATTCACAAAAAACAGGATATTCCTGCTTTCAAGTGGATTAGTTGTTTACGCATAGCTCTAATTGTTAGATTGTGAGCTGACCCCAGGGACCTCCCCTGGGTGAAGCAGGCTATGATGTTCTATATAATCACTGTGTAATCAATAAATAAATTGAGACTCTGGCAATTGGTCTGCCTCTGTGTGAATCTCCCTCTGCAGAGCACCCGCTCTGAGACCTAATCTTTTTTTTTTTTTTGTACGTTTAACATTACATGATCAATGTGTACTTGCAATGAAATTGGCACCTCATAAACACAGCTTACAGACTAAAAATTGGTGGTTAAGTGTTTGCCTTGATGAGTGAAACAGGAACATGTACACACAAAGTCTGAACTGGTTAAAGGGTGTCATGTAAGGGCAGACCAATTTGCATTTTTCTCCTTTGTTTAGTTCAATTAATTTATCACAAGTTGTAATAAAAAGTATATTTGTAATCAAACGTTTCACTGACTCTTTAGTTAGGTTAAGGCATTAAAACTATTTGTTTATGTTTAGGAATTAAAACACTTGTTTAAGCTGAGATTTGGGTTAAACACATTCTTTAACTTCTTTTACTTCATGTTACCTAACACTACTTGACAGGTTTTCTCGGGGAACACACCCACAGGGGGTCTGACATGCATTTATCCATATGACTGACAGAGCAAGTAGATTTTTGATACTGAACATGGGTCATGAAACCCGTCAGACTCTTTGAAGAGGTGAGAAAATAATCCATTGAATATTTAATCAGCTGATTTTGATTGCAAAATTAAAAGCTGAATAAAACATTTTTGTTGTTTCTTCTGCCCTGCACTTTCCAACACAAGCTAAAAGAACTTTGTTTTTGTGATTATTCATCAGTACTGTCCCAGTACTGAACTTGGACTTGCTATCAGTGCCAAAAAATATAAGCTGCTGCTTCTACAATCCATGTTCTGGCTGGTGAAAGTTCACCAAATGCCTCATGTGGTATGAATAACTGCCTGCGCTGAGATTAGGTTTTGGTGTGATGCTGAGCTGTGTAAATCGTAGAACATGAAGCAGAAGTAAATAAACCTGACACTGTCAGTCAAACTGACAAATTGTTATATTGAATTTCTGTTTGGGCAACAAGTTCACCACCGCTGTTTTTCATTTGCTAAAAATTGTTGTTTCATTACTCCAAATCTGTTTACGTGATGATTTGCTGATGCACCGCCATATCAGCTAATTGCTCTTGCACAGAAAGCACGCCATTAAACAGTGGCCCCTCTGTTAAGACGCTTCAAATCAAGATATAATTGTCAGCCAGCGTTCATGCCAAGTTGCAGCTACAACTCCATTTCCAAATCTGTCTTGGTGTAAGTAATATGCCTGCACACTGTCATGAGTGACACGGGCCTCTTCTCTGCAGCGCCATGACCCGTTTTAAAGATCACCGCCAACCCATGAGTGCGCACCCAGCAGTTGTCCTCCCACTGAATGTTATTGCAGAGGGAAGCAAGGTCAGATTGCAGACTTGATGATACATGGGAAGCATTTTTGAAATAAGAAAGTCTTCACTTTTTTTGCTGCTGTGTCGCATATTGACCTTGGCATTTCTGACAATAGCATCCATCACACACATGAAACCTTTCCAACAGGCAACACTGGTCTGCTGAGCAGCCAAGTGAATCAGATTAAGGAATAACACCAGTAGATGGATGCCTGACGTCAAAGCGGCAGAAGGCTCAATCTTCCAGTTCCTCTGCAACCCCCCACATACACACAGCCTGTCTGAGTTATGTTTCTCTGATTTTGATGCCGATGATTAACGGCCTCGGGTTTTTGATGTGTTTTTGATTGGTGCTACAGAGCTGCAGTGGTAATTAATTAAGAAGTCTTAAACTGCATCATCTACTGACCGAACTGTTATTGAAAAGTGAAGGTTTTATCAGTTTCTTGCATGCATGTACCATTCCCTGCATTTTTTTTTAAGTTGACTAAAAATTATTTTTATTGCTATTTACTCTGATGTGAAAAACTTCCCTTGTAATAAAGTGAACCTGAGAACATTTATGGGCTCCCAACTCATCGCTGCAGGACATCCCTTATAGGACTAATGAAATACCCATTCTCTGCTTTCAAATATGTGGGATGTTTGGTTTCAATTTTCCTGAAGCTTAATGACTGCATAATTATAAAAAAGCGAAGAAGAATCTAACAAAGAAGTCATTAACTTTATGGTGATGCAAAGATGAGATTCTGTGATAAAATCTGTTTAGGTTTAAGCTTGAAAACAGTTGCTTTTGTTTCAACCCCCCCCCCCCCCCCCCCCCCCCCCCCCCCCCCCCCCCCCCAACACCTGCATGACAGTCATTTATACAGGAATGACTTTCGTTTATCATCGGGATTCTCAGCAGATATTTAATCTGGCTCTCCCCAGCTTTGAAAGTACTTTTGTGGAGCAATTTACGCTGATTATAAAATGAATGGAAAAAAAAACATTTATTTGGAGGGGTTTTGGATGCAAACGCAGGCTGCATTGCAAAGAGCCAAGATGGAAAAAGACATTAACACTCTGCACGTGTGGACATGTGTGTGTATATGTGTTTCAGAGAAGGCCTGCACTAAAATACTCAGTTGGGAGCATCGAGTCAGTGACCCCTGGCTTTCCAACTGTGTGGAGAGAACTTTCACCGTGCAAACATATGTGTGTTTGTGTGTGTGAAAGTGGAAGAGGACTCTGTGTTTGCAGGACAGAGAGAGCGAGACAGAATGACAGCGAACAGAGAAGCATTGTGCAGCACTGAGCCTCCTCAGGTCCTCTCTGAGCACCTCGTCAACATGCTCACGGTGCGCAGCCTGAGGAGAAGTCCTGAACCGCACTGGCCTTTGCACTTTGTACTGACACTGACACACACAGGGCAGTTTGGCTGCCTCGATGTATACGTCTGGCCCGGCCAGATTCACCATACTCCCTAAGCTGTGAAAAAACAACCCTCTCACTGTACTTATCAAGCTGTTTCCCATCCAGCATGTTCTCTTCACTACATTTATATGTATGTGTGTGTGTGTGTGTGTGTATATATATATATATATATATATATATATATATATATGTATATGAGGCAGAATTAATTAAATTATTTATTGCATTTAACAGAAAATCAGCTACATTTTTTCTTAAATTAGCTAAATGAATTGCAGTAAAGTGTGTCAAAAAAATAAATAAAACAACATTTACAGGTGGAAATTTTAAATACAAAGCTATTTTCAGTAAAATATTTCAAGGCTTTTTTCTTCTTTTTTTATTACAAAACCCCCCCCCCAATAATTTGAAGAATAATCCCTAATGGTTAATAAAAAAATTTAAAAACCTACACACACCAACAACACTTATCATTAACCATGTGGGTTTAAAAAGAATTTTAAAGAGGGAAGGGTTAAAAAATGATAAAAGCAGCATTTGCAAAACAATTTCTACCCCCCTCTGCCATTTCAACCAAATCTGAAAATAAAAGCATCTCCCATTTTTCCCTTTATCAGTCCCAGCATGACGGTGTTTTCCTCAATCAAGTTTTACGGTGTGCCAGCAGGACTCTGCGTCCACAGGGACTCTCTGGAGAAGAGGTGAGTACCAGGTGCTGAGTACCCTCTCATGCTATTACCACCACACCGTCACGGCTTTCTGTCCCATTTTACCTTGCCTACACCCTCCCCCCAACAACAGGATGGCATCACAACAGATGCATGTTCTGCAGATTTGTCTATTTACGGCTTGTTTCAACGTCTTTGGGTTTTCCTTCTTTAGTTTTGCAAAATGAAAAGTGCTGCACTGCACAAAGCAGAGGACTCATTTTGTGGAGGCAACTTACAAAAACTAAAATGGAGAGCTTATTTTTTTGGAGGGGGAAGAAAAGGGACTAATGTTGGGTTGCAATGGACCCAACAACTTTCCAGTCAAACATGGACTTGGAGCGCCCTCTACCCATCATAAGTAGAAATGCAGGATGATTCTCTGCTCCAGAGTCCTCCCACTCCAATGTCTGCAATTGTCTGGGGACCAGGATGTGGGCCCTGTTCTCCAGAATTTTAACAAAAACCATGAAAAGGGAGGCTGTCTTTAAAGACTTCATCAACTGTGACCAACCGCTGTCAGCAGTAACCCATGTTATACAGGCTGCGGTTATGACACCCTTAAAGGGCTGCCCATGAGGAGGCAGGCGACAGGGAGGGGGGATGCAGGAGGAAGAGGGCCTCAGAAGTTACCCACTTTCCCTTGAACCGCAGCCGCACAACCTCGGCAGGAGGTGGACAGGGCCAGCTTTGAAAAATAACACCTCTGTGATCCCCTGTGCTTGGGGATGGATCATGGTCTGCAGATGGCTCTGGATACTCTGTCTGGATGAAATGGGGAAGCGAGTAAGAAGCAGAGAGCAGAGGAGGAGACTGAACGCTTTAGCATTGGGCTTCTTTGTTTTTCAGTGGTCTGGGAATAACTTCAAAATATTACTTTTATGTGTAATTAACTTATTGTCTTTCATTCTGATCATTTCAAATATTCCATCCAGATTAAAAAAAAAAAAAAAAAGCCCAGTCGAATGAAAACCCTGACAATAAACATGGGCGGCAATTGACTTTTACAGACATCATCTTAAAAGTTTGCACACGCACATGGCCAGCTGATGGACTTGAAGGGAAGACCAAAGAGCTGACGTTATTATTATTTTATAATTATTGTAGGCCAAGCAATGTTGGCAGTCTGAAGGAAGAAAACGCTGAGCTGAATTTCTAACCCTGGACTCTGAAATCATTTTTAGCTGTAGCTCAGTCAAGTCAGCAGGTCATCAAAACCGGCGACACTTTCCAGTCTCCCAGCCGGCTCCCTCGATCACTCCCGACCTCTGTTAAGGTGATCAGCTGTGTTTCTTGCCTTCATCTACGCTGTCTTTGGAGCACCTCATTTTCACCTCCCTTATACCTTGCATGGATCATTTCAAGCTCCAAGACATGCATGAAAAAATAAGTGCATACTTCACAATGAGGGCAGGCATCCAAGCAAAAAGCCCAACAATCTTCAATAATTTTGCTTCTTTGAAACTCTAGATTTGACATGGATCTCATCTTGTGTGGGTCACTGCTCAGAATTTTAATGTTATTATTGTGTTACAGTATTCATACAAGAGCTGGGCCCACCAAGTCAGCAGGAGTTCTCGTCTGGGAGTAGACAGGACCTCGTGAAGGCTTGCGTTGCCTCCAAACAGCTGTGGTGCTCCTTTTGTGTTATTTGGAGAGCCTGTTGCCCCTGCTCTATTCAGGGCTTTCACACCAGTCTCACTCACTTCTCACTCCATGGGTTCCTCCTCACAGTTCATAAATTAAGCAGAAGAGAAGCCTGAAATAAAAAAAAAAAGAAAACAGTACAAGAAAAAAAGGTCAACAAGGGCCTTATTTCATTTCAATTTTGCTACATATTCAATGCAAAAGGAATCAAAGTTTCCAGTTAGAGAAGAAAACCATCCCTTTGCTGGACACGTCTGTGGATTTGTGAGTCAAGTCGGAGCATTAGCATTCACCCACTTGGGGCTAAGCTGCTGTTGACACTATATGCTATTTTAATGAGTGTTAGCAGTTAATGTGGTCACAGAGGTGATGTGAGGCTGGGCATATGTGTGTGTGTGTGTGTGTGTGTGTGTGTGTGTGTGTGTGTGTGTGTGTGTGTGTGAGACAGACAGTGCAGGTGGGGGATGGGGGATTGCAATATGGTTATGGTGATAAGTACCAGGATCACCCATACTGCCTCTCCTGTCAAAACAAAGACTGCTTGAAGTGAGTGACACCAGCAGAAACATACTTAATTTCACCTTCATGTGTTTATGAAACTAATTCTTATTTTCTGTCCCCGATTTTTTTCCGAGGCGTCGAGATGGACATGATATTCAGCAAGGTTGTCATACTCAACCCAGCATTTCATACTGTGACAATGACTTAATGACATGAATGGGAGAAATATTGCACAGTTCAGTGACTCGCACTGCACGCCATTATCCCTTTGTGGCACGAAGAGATCAAAATTATGAAATATGCGACACATGTGGGATCTATTCAACGGTATCACAAAACTCCCATTGAAAAACGGTTAAATGGCCTCGCATGAGGCTGCGTACGGAACCATATGGACGCCTCCACATCTCCTCATTTCATACATGTTTCTTTTGACATCAATAATGCCTCGGTATCCAGTGGCGTTTGGAACGCATCCAAAACAATTATAAAGTTGCCGTGGAAACTGAGGTCCTGTGCCAGGGCGAGGCATACTGTCTCCGCTCAGATAACCACATGGAAAGTCACAGCAAACAAAGCACTTGACAGGGGTGCAGAAATGAGAGAAATGAAGAGAGGGAGGGAGGCTAAGGGATGGGCAAACATGACAAAAGCACTGTTCTTGGACATGAAAATATATATATCCTTACATAATGGTGTAAATTACAGACATCTACAACAAGAAAATCTTGTACTGTGACCATTTATAAGAGTATTTCTTACAAAAATCACCAGAAAAAAGGACGAGGATGGGTATTATGTCGGGGCAGGTAGCAATACGGGTATTTGTGTTTGCCAGAGTGAACATTATCATGGCAAACTAATATAAGGCCCCCCTTCAATGACACATGCAATTTTTTGTGTGCAGGATAGGGACTGGAGTAATGTATTGTAACCTTATGCTAACCTAATGAACAAGAGGATGAAAGGGGTGTAATGGAAGCATTTTTACATTCATCTTTGGGCTCCTCATTATGCGCAGCATCTGACAACCTCGTTAGGAGTGCACGAAAGATTACCCAAGCGGATAAAGAGCACTACCTTGATACAAAAGGAAAAAAAAAAAAGGACACAAAAACACTGAGGAGATGCAAAACAGGTAGAGGCGTCAAGATCAAAGACCAGACCGTTGGTACACACACACACACACACGCATTCTTACCCCTGGTGGGAGTAACTAGGCTCTGGGAGTCAAAAGACAATCTGACTGACTTTCAAAGACCCCTGACTGTCCGGTCTGTTTATTCAGATGAGAGCGGCGGATGCCACCATTTCAAAGTCACTCCTTTTTTTTTTTTCTCCCCCCACTTTGTTTTCATCACGCTGATGAAGACCATACGACCCTTCGCTAATGGAAAAAACTCTTGGTGCTGCCAACTGTTTTACTTCACATGCAATTTTGCGAACATTTTCATCAGATACACAAATAAAATGTTAAAACAGACATTTATGGCTTATTTAAACCATTTTACATTTTTGCAGGAGAGACCACATTACTGGCTTTCTAAGCTCTACCAGGTCACTATAAGTGATTACCATAAAGTGAATCAATTAAAACATGCTTTTTGGTGCTTGAGGTGTCAGCAGATCTGTATGCGATTTGTTCTCATTAGCGTTTCTTGGAGAAATCAGTTGCGCTTGAGGAAATCAGGTAATTTGTACTCGCAAATAAGGATACTGGACCAGACAACATCATGTCATTTGTAACATGGTAGCAAGTGCATTTGCGTAAACATATATGCGTGCGTGCACATATGTGTGAGTGTGCTTCTATATTCCCTTTTACCTTGAAGAGGCAAAATCAGCATTAGTCTTAGTAATGGCAATGAAGTCGGGCATCATTAGCTCAACACTGCTCTCCAATGGATGCAAAGGATGTAACACATGGAAAATTCACTCACTCTGGAGTTATTGAGGTTTTTGTATTAAAGCTGAAACGAATCCTGTTCTAATAATTGCAACAACTTTAATGATCATTTACTGTACCATTTTAGAGTTTTTAAGACTATTATCTAGCTGTGGAGCACACGGTGAACACATAGGTCGTTATTACTTCTCTTGAATGGTTGTTTCATTTTAGTTGATTAAAAGTTTTATTCCAGATAGGGCTTCTCAGATTCTGCTGCACTTAGAAGCAGAATATTCAAACTTTACAAATAATTCAAAACTCCTAGTTCATTATACAGCTTGATGTACTGGAGATTTAAGAAGTCTGGACTCCACAAACTCTGGAATGGAGCTCCAGAAATTTAACAGGCACATCTGGTATTTAGTGTGGTATTTGAAATGAATAGTCATACATTTTGATTTTATTTTATGCTCTCTCTCTCTCTCTCTCTTTTTTTTTTTTTTACAGAATTGTGTTGCTAAAATAAGCACTAAAATATATATTTAGAAAATTGCCAGATGTTTTTTTTCAGACCAAATCATCTTTTGTTCACTACATTTCAATTACCTTAAGATTAAATTTCCTGAAAACAGTCATTATCTAAGTGTGAATGCATCTGCGTGTCTCAGTGTTTTCTTACTACATTTCATATGGGCATAATTAATTTTCTTTATAAATATGGAAATAAAGACTTACTTCATGAAATATGCATATATCAAAGAAATGAGCATTTTATTTGTGTCTGATATGCATTATACTGTACTGTTGGTCATTTGAATTTAAGAATGCTATTTTATTTCATTTTAATTTAACATGAGGCAAATGTATGTTTTCAGGCCTGATATATAAGAAGAGAGTTAGATGTCGATGAAACAACTGACACTTTGTGAGTGTGATTTATTCTACCATACACATTTCTAGTACGTTCTATCAGCTTCTGTTGTGCTTAGTGCTATGATACTATACTGTTATTGGTCCATTAATATAGGAAGTACAATGACGACGACCAATGACATTAGAGATTTATTCCATAGGTTTGGTTCCATCCTGAGTGGCCTGTTATTTTTATTTTTTTTATTTTTTTTTAGGCAGCAGGTTTAACGTCGGTGAGTATTTCTGCTTGAGATTTCGCGTCTGTTTGTCTTATTTAGAGCCTTGTCTTTGTATTATTAAATACAGATAGAACAGGACTTTTATGCTGACCGTAGTTCGTCGTGTTTCACGACTCTTGGAATGAAGAAGTGGCGCTGACGAAGCGTTCACGTCCAGTAAACATATTTAATCATCGGGCACTACTGGTGTTGACCTGCACACTGGAGACGACCGGTGTGAATTGTGTCAGTTTTACCCCTGTAGTTCATGAGTAAATCAGACCGCTAAGAGGATTTCTCCTGGCGGTGTCTTCGCGTCACTTCCAGAAGATACAACCAAGAATATCTGTGTCGCCCACCAGCACGTAGGTCCGCAGCAGGAAGCGCCCCCTACTTCGTGGTTTGTTAAAACATTTATGCACGTTTAAGCTGAAACCTCGGGGTTCATCAGGCGCGTTTGTTAAGAGAAAAAAAATGTACACATTAAACACACACACATACACATAATGATATATGTCCATCTGCCCCGATTAATCTGTATTTGTTTATGACTGTGACCTAAATAGGCACAAGATGGCGCCACTTTCCTTTCTCATAAAATCCACTCATCAACAGGTTCACGTCATTCTGACGTCATGGATATGTATAACGTGCCCAATCCGAGAATACCAGGCTGCCCACCAGGGTTAGAATATCTGACACAGGTAAGATACTCATTTTTAAATTAATTATTTTGTGTATAATATTTAATGTAAGTGATGCATGTTTATATCACTTATTAAAACAGTCAGAATTGTAACTGGTAATTGACTGGTAATTAATATATTACTGTGGGCTACAAATATTATATATAATACCATGGTAATAGTGGCTCTTCAGTTTTTTTTTAGGTGAATATGTTGATTGTTGATGAGAGGACATCACTGCTGTCGGCTTTTCTCACACTTTAGTAGAGCCAGATCATTCACACAGAAACATTCATACAAATTGTGCGCTGGTCCATTGATACACCTCAGTCCAGTGTGACAACTGTATAACTATGCCCACTGAAATTAAATATTCCAGTCTACTTAAAAAGAAGTGACCCCACTGCTTGTGTTCATCCCCTGAACTACACTGTTAGACCACTTCTTTTTAGCAACTCAGCATATAAATGTGCTTTTACTTGCAAAATATTTACACTCTACTTTTCCTAACTGGTACCCTCCATGTAAATGCCCTTGACTGTTGCATTCAATGAACGAGATGATAAATGTGAATCCCATGTATGTGATCTTCCAGGTGGATCAGCTACTCATCAAACAAAAAGTTGAGCTTGTTGAAGGTACGGTATCCAAACAGGTGCACTTTGAAAAGAGGAAGTGTCTTTTACAATAAAAGCAGCTGATTACGTGTTCTCCCGTCCACACAGCCCTGGTCGGTTTTGAAAGCAACAATAAGTACGAGGTGCGAAATGTCATGGGTCAGAACGTGTTCTACGCCGTCGAGGAGAACGACTGCCTGAGTCGACAGTGCTGCGGTCCCCTGCGCTCCTTCAACATCCACGTCCTCGACAACTTCGGTCAAGAGGTCATCTCCATCACCAGGCCGCTCAAGTGCATGTCTTGCTTCTTCCCCTGTTGTTTACAAGAAGTAAGCATGATCCTTTTTATATGAAAGTACATCAAGGTGATCAAGGGAGCGCTGTTTAGTCTTTGCGTATTTAAGTTTTCCCGCATTCTTTACAAATGTGAACACAAATGACATTTTTCTATAATGCTTCTCTCAGCTGGAGGTGCAGGCTCCCCCCGGGAACACAGTGGGCTACGTCATACAGCAGTGGCATCCATTCTCGCCTAAATTTATCGTTGCAAATGAGCACAACGAGCCTGTGCTGAAGATCCACGGGCCCTTCTGCGGATGGAGCTGCCTTCCAGATGTCGACTTCGAGGTGGGTTAAACACCCGAATCCATTAAATCTGTAAAAACATGACATGGTAACAGTCTTCCCCTCGGGACAAGCATTTTGGAGAGGATCCTTCTTGTGCTCTGAAGGGAGAAATATGTTTCCAATCATTGGGCTGCAGCTTGGACGAAGCCACAAGACATTCTGTTGTTTGGTGCAGCGTGGACACCGTCCCATGGCTCAGATGGTTTTATTATATTGAACCGCGAGGAGGATTTGGGTCAATAATGTTCAACCTTTTACGAGACTCAGAGGAGGTGGGGGTGCAGAAGCATGATATTACCATCATGGTTCCTGCATAGGTTCTTTAAAGTCATTACAAGCATAAAAGACTCAAATCACTGGAGAAATAAGCAAAAAAGATGGAAATAAGAATTGTTCCATGTTCTCCTGACAAAGACACACACACACACACAAAATAAATACTGATGTTAACCTTCGCTCATTTTCCTCCTCTGCACTCCTTTCTTCAGATTTTGACGATGGATGAAGTCAGTAAGATCGGGAAGATCAGTAAGCAGTGGACGGGACTGCTGCGAGAGGCATTCACCGATTCAGACAACTTTGGGATCCAATTTCCCATGGATCTGGACGTGAGAATGAAGGCTGTGATGATCGGAGCATGCTTTCTCATTGTAAGTGTGACTTTTTCAATATTTGTCACATGCTGATAGTTGTTAATCAACATGACAAAATCAAAAAAAAAAAAAAAATATATATATATCTATATATTTATATATATATCTATAACGTGACGACTTAAGATGTTTAGACCTTGTAAATGAGTAGCTTAAGGATTCATACACTGCAATTTGGGACCAACTGTCAGCATGGTGTGGCTGCTGTAGGCACTGCAGCCTCATTTGACCCTGATCTCAGGGGAATGTGTTTCTTGTCAATGGCAGCCGGAAATTTCAAGTACCTGCCAATTAAACTACCACTTAGCCTTTATTTAGTGGGAAATGAAACCTAAGATTATCCCAGTTACCACAAGGGCAAACCATCTCGTCACAGCTACTTTTATAACGGCACGAGAGCCGCTGGCTAAAAGTCAATTCCTAGACATGTTTTTCCGTAGCTTCGTCGTAGTTCCTCTTCCTCTGAAGATATGGTTTGGTGTCGAATCAGGTTCTTTTCTGCTAACTCTTTATTTCTCGTGTGTGTGTTCGTACAGGACTTCATGTTCTTTGAGGCGACTAACTAGGAGACAAACTGGGTTTCTACTTCACATTCCCAGAGGAACAAGGCCACAAAGCCATGGTGATCAGTCCAAAAGCCTGGACATCAAACAACCTTCACATGAATAGTTTAAAGAGAGTTTAAATATGTATCCAAACATTATAGTGCTGCATGAACATATGAATTAGAAGGTTTGATTTAGTCGTAGCTGCTCAGGTCGGTTGCAATGTTGTGTTACTGGGTTGTGAGTGCACAATATGCAGTAGTTTCTTCATTTCTTTCTTTCTTTTTATTTATTTATTTATTTGAGACAGCAATTGTAAGCATTTAAAAAAAAAGTGTTTTCCTGTCTAAGCCAGTTCCTAAATTATTAGCAGAAACAAAACATCTATATGCAAGTAAATGAAAAGGGAAAAGCTGTTTTATTGTAGTTTGTTTGGAAAGGGGGCGTGTCCTCAGCATTTGGTCATATATAGGTTTAAAATGTATACAATTGAGAATGTTGTAGCGATATTGTGTGAAGACTAAATGAAAACTAAAGAGTTAATACAGTTTGTTAATTATTAATCGCAATATTCAATTCCTTTATTGATAGATAAATATTTTGATCAGTTTAATACAGCGGCAGTCAGGATCAATGTGTTTGTGCATCTGCTTGGGTGTCTGTATGCTGTGACTAAAGTTGTGTGTGTGTGTGTGTGTGTTTTAACTTAAATTATTGTTTGTTGGGATGCAAAGTATTTATATTTTTAATGCTGAAATAGTTTTACCTTGTACATGTGTTTTTGTTTTCATTGTTTTCCAGTAAATTATGTTGCAGAGCTTGATGTCATCTCTTGTCCACAAGAGGGAGCTAGATATTTACTTGTGTCTGTTCACAGTCCAAATGAACAGTCTTGATATTAGCTTAAGCCCTGTTATGTTGAGATTGTAGTATCCATGGCATTTTATACTTTTGGATAATCTCAGGTTGAAAATACATGATATTATAGTGGTCACTACTGCTGCTTCTGGGATGTAACACATCTGACCTGATTCTACAAATATGAATATTCTTTTTCTTTTTGTACCTGAAACGGTCTCATTATTTTTTTGTCACATTACACGTGACAGTTCTTCATCTGTGAACGTGAAAGAAAGTTGAGACACTAGGATAGAAAGTAAACGATGATTTCAAGTACAATCACAGGTTCCATCAAAGCCATTGGCCGCCACATGGCCTGCAGAGTAATTAGGATTGATGTAAAGCTGTGCAAAAGAAAAGTAATATATGAGCATAAATGCCAGTAAGTGTTTTTGTAGCAGTGATGTAATGATTTTTTTTCTCCTTTACACTCTGTTATCCTTTACTCTGCAAACCTGGAAAAAAAATATTAATCTTAAGACATTTTCTAACATGAACTCCTAAAAGCCTGAAGAGTTTTATTTTTGTAAAAACTTGAAATTTTTGTGTCAACAGTGATTTCATTCTGCCTTCAGTGTACTGACACTTGTTTGTAAATTACCTTAAGTGGATTTATCTAAGTGGATGAACAGCATTTTCTTTAACCCTTGATCTTGATGCTGACAGTGTGCTGAATTTCTTGAGATGGATTTTGTTGTTTTTTTTCTTTTATAACTATTGGGATTTTCTTTTTTTATGGCATATAACGCTTTTTTTGTCAGTAGCCTGATCATGTGACACGTTCTCAGTTGTTAGTATTTAGTAATGGTACAGGATGTTGACATGTCCGCTTAAGCTCCTTTATTGTGTTTAAAAGCCAAAAATTAAAAACAGAATGTGATATGATGGCAGTTTTGCTATTTCCAGTCAAACGCAGCTCTTAATCTACTTTTGCACTAATACTGTGAACTAATGATCTTTTCAGTCAAGCAGTTAATGGAAACTGAGCTTAGCTTAAATTGTGCTAATAGTCTATGGAAAAACTGAAATAAAAAAAGCATAATTGCCTTGTGTGCATTCCCTTAACGTATGTATTTATTTTGCATGTGGGTGGCTGTGTAAAAGCACTGAGCCTTGCTTGTTTCTCATTTAACTTTACAAGCTGCTGCTTCAATCTTTAACTTTATTTTCCAAAACAGTTTTCTCAAAATGTACAGGCTATTAAAACCTGGAGTCATCAGTAATGGAAGTTAAACTGCCCTCACTGAACATGTTTTATTTCAATTGAAAGAAAGGTCTCCAGGATTTCGTGGAAAAAAAGGACAAAGATTATGCTTCATGTTTCAAGTTAACACTGTTAATGAATATTTGCGCGCAGGGTGTTCCAGTCTGTGAAACATTTGCACTTGGAAGGTTTAAAGAACATCGGTCTGCTTTTCCAATAAATGATAACCTGTAACACAAACATTTGAGGCCTTGCCTGTTAAATTTCATGGGTCGACGCTGCGCTGCTGTAGTCGTGACTCAGACATTCAGACACTGTGGCTTCTTTTTGTGACAGATTATGGAACATGTGAAGCAAGACACCAAATGGGAGGGTTTTTCTTTTAAGCTGTGGTTGGAAAACTGCTGTCATGTAAAGATGAGACTGGACATGAGCAGAATGACGTTTTATTCCATCATCTGATTGTGAGAATGATTTAATGTTAATGACACGGCTGCAGGAGATGAGGTCGGTGGCTGGTCAGTTTGTTGCTTGGTTCAATCTTGGCTCAAAATATTTGTGAAAATACAAAAACTACAGAACTTTGTCTTATTATGAAGCAAGCATTGAAACTGTATTTCTGTGACACGTTTGAGCTTTTATTGTGAAACAGTGAGACTATGCACATGCAGTTTCAAAATTCAAAAGTTGATGTGACTAAAGCTACAACTCCTATTGACAGTTGTTCTCGCCTTCTTTTTATTTTGTATATAGCATGCCCATATATGGATATAACAGGAAAAGAAACATCATGAACAAAAGTTACTGCCTCCTGTTTTAATGCTGTTTTTAATGTAAAAGCATTCTAAAAATCTAACATTTGTAATGTAAGTGTATGAGGCAAACATAACTTCAGATGAACTTTGGCATAGAACTTATTTCAAAGAGACATAGTTTAACAAAAATGAAGCTAAAAAGAAAAACATCAAGGTGGTAATACAAAATACCCTCATGATTCAGTAGCTTGTAGATCAGCTTTTAGAAGCCATAAGTTCAAATAGCTGTTTCCTTTATGAATTTAGAAGTTCCTCACATCATGGTGGAGGAATTTTACAACTTTGCTTAAGTTGATTAGGGTTTTATTTGCACATTAACAGCTTTCTTAAAGATCCTCCACAGAGTTTCATTTGGATTGATATCTGGACTGTGACGGGATGCTGACAAGGCCATTTCAGCTCTATTCCTTTTTAATTATTCACTCATTCTGACGTAGATTTGCCAGTGTATTTCAGATCATTCTCCTGTTGCATCACTTCATTTCACGGAAGCTGTAATGATTTGACTGTTGGGTTCACATTTGCCTCCCGAATTCGCTCATGGTCCATTCAATAACTGCAAGGTTCCTAGAGCCTGTGAATGTTTCTTTGAGGATTACTGACTGATGTTACAGACCTATTTCCTACAATTCGACCTGTAAATATGTGAGAGGTAGAAAAAGCTCAGTTTTATCAAAAAGCACTGCATGCATGTGTGAGAAGGTGGATTGATCGATCTGACAAGAAACCACGGACTACACCCAGTTATCAAAATCTGAAAGTACAGAACCCACCCTCCCCACCCCCATTCCTACACACTTCCATCCTCCCACTCATCTCCCCACCCATTCCCAGTCCAGCAGAGAGCAACAGTTTTTGTCTTGGTCTCCAGAACTACATATCACATCCATAACCACTGGGAAATGGTGAGGAGGAGGAGGAGGAGAGAGGAGGGGGTGGAGACGGCTGCGGGGGTGGTGGGGTGGGGGTGTTTATGTACCTCCTTGGTTGGAATGATAATATATCACCTATTCATGCAGGGGGCATGGTATATGAGTGACACCTACATTCCAGTCTATGATGTCATATGACTAACTGTCATCACCTAAAGCTGAATAGGACTTTTGGTGAACTTCAAGATCGGGGTTAAGGGTTAAAGTTGTAAATAAAGACCAAAGAGAGCATAATTATTCTTACTAATGAGAACATGGCTAGTTGTATTTGTAAATGTACAACAAACTTCTGTGACCGGGTCTGGCTTGACCCAGAAGGAACCGGCAGTGAAGAAGGCTTGGTCCAAGCACAACTTTCCTCACAATGCAGCAGGTTAGTCAACACTACCTGGAATTTTAAACACAACTATTAAATCAAAAGAACATGTTTTGAATGTAGGCAGATCATCAATACCAGCATACTTTTTTTTCTTACCTGTGTTTCATATTTATTTAGCTTTTATTTTTAAATAGCAGATCCCCTTCCTGTCTCAGCCCTCTTTAATTATCTGAGGTCGAGACTGGTGCGGATTAAAACAAACTCATCTGTTCTAACTTGTGTTTGTTTCTGCATCATTTCCAGTTGTTTTTTTCTGGCGATCTCTGCAGTGGGTGGCTGCTCACCAAAATGTTAACCTCTCACCTCGGAACAACTCACTGCTGGCTCATATTTCATTCAGCTTCCCCGTGACCTTCGAGTCCAAACAGAAACAGCTGTTGCTAAGTTGATTCCTCCTAATTCATTTTCTTAATGGATTTCGCAGACTTCCAGAGAAAATCACACTCTCGAGGGAGACACTGTGAGGGAACATACATTTCTGGATTTACTGCAATTGTGCTGTGAGATGATATGTTACAGAGAAACACTCCACATCTGGTATGGTTTAAACATCCCCGTGCCCACAGCGAACCGATGTCATCGATGTCAGCGCAGCTGTGATTTGCTGTCGGAGATAACGCAGACTGGGATAAAACACTGATTTCCAGTGAGGATAAATGGGATTGTGTCGGGCCGAACATCCCACTTCATAGGCTTTCCTTGTAATTAAAAACATGTTAAAGCTTTGCATCCCATAAACTGTGTGATATCCCTTCCATGTGATTATTTAAATATGTCATGCTTGGTAACACAAAGTGGGAGATGCAAACAAACAGCACTGCAGGAATGTTTTTTTTTTTTTTTCCAGAGCTGGTGAAGTACAATCATCAGTTCGAACAGTTTGATGTCATCCCTCATACTTTGTTGTAACATACTGACAGCTGATCAAGTTATGATCTAATGTTGTTACTTTCCACACATTTTGATTAAAGTGGAAAAATGTGTTTTTAATAATGTAAAGAAGATTAGTTAGGACTAATGAAGTAAAAGAGAAAAATAGTTGCCATTTTCATTCAGTTTTGCAGCCCAATATGCACCGAGGATTATATAGCAAGTGGTCTGCTTCATGTTGGGGGCGACTGCAGTTGGTTGCCAACGGCATCACACACTTACTGGAATTTCTGGTATCTGGGTTTCAAAACCACTCTGATAAACAAGTGGCTGAAGCAACGTCTGCGCAAACGCGGCCTAAGAAAACAGCACAATGACTGGAAGGAAACAGTTTTCAATTACAAGGGGGTTGGTTAACGACTTTCACTCCCGCATTTCAAATTACAAAGTCAAAATTTAGAAAACTTTTCACACCTCCAGTGCTCATAAACAACCAAAGTGTCACTTTATTGTATATTGTCCCTTTACTTTCTCCCATTGCCCTTTTAGCAGGGACAATATGGCATCAACATAACACCATATACAATATTTTAACAATTGTTAGAATTGTTGTTTGTTTTTTTCTGTATTTGAACCAGAAGGTGCAAAAGAATACATAGCTTATTTTTGGAAGAATTACAGTTTTAACTATCACTATTCTGCCCATGATGGACAGAAGTAAATTTCACCAGCACTGAAGATCATCCTGTACTGTTTTTAACAGTGGGGGTGGGATAAAGTTGAGTCCAGTCAGCTCTGACAGCCTGGAGGAAACACTGATGCCAAAATATGTGATGTGATTTATGCAAAGAGAAATAGCTAATGTATGGGCTGCCTCATTCCATCTAGTTTTGTGCAACGAAAGAATGGATGACTTGTTCCAATTTACTGAGTAATCAGCTATTTTGGAGTACAAATTAATTAGTTTTACTACTTCTTGGAAGGATGATTGAGGTTTAGTAAAATGTCATCGGCATATAAGCTGATCTTATGGTGTGGTTGAGATGTCTGGATTCCTGTGATGTGGAGGCTCTGATGGCTGGCTACTGCTAATGGTCCAATAAATATAATAAATAAAGAAGGGAAGAGTGGTCACCCTTCCCTAGTTCACCTCTGCAGTGTAAAGCTTTGTGATGTAATTCCAGTGGTATTCACCATGGCTGAAGCTGCATTGTATAGGGTCTTGATCCAGTTAATAAGTGACTCTCCAAAGCGGAATTTTTGCAATGTAGCAAACAAAAAACTCCAACTGACTCTGTCAAAAGCTTTTACTGCACCTAAATGGCTATGATAGTATCTTCCTGTTGCAAAAACAAATAATGAATTAAATCAAATAGCCTGCATGTGTTACAGGAGGCTTGTCTTCCCCTAATAAAACCAATTTAGTTTGGATGGGTTATGTAAGGGGTTATGATTTCAACCTTGTGAACTTGAGCTTTGCTAATGATTTTTTAAAATCTACATTAGTAGGAAAGATTGGATGATAATCTATATTTGTTCCATTTTCTTTTTGTTGAAGACAGAGTATGATGAAAGGATGCCAGTCAGGGCTGCAAATTAAAGGGCTTGCAGCAGCAGCCCTCAGTCAGGTGGTTCCCCAGGCAACGGCCTATATGGCCTGTACTAAAAGGGATACCAGCATGGCAGAACCTTAGGAGCATCACTTGTAAGAGAAACGTGTTCCAGCAGTTTTGACTTGCAAATTGCAAGAGACTTGCTTGTCTCTTCTCTTTTTTACCTCTGTTTCAAGGTGTTACAGAGCTATGATACAAACATCCCACTGATCCACCATGAGGATTTACAAAAACACACAGGCAGACAAGCAATGGGGGCAGAATATCAGCAAGCATGTGTAAAGACTGTATCAGCAGTTTACACCCAGCAGACCTCCCCCAGAGAACTGGATTCACTCTTCAACGCACCAGGAACCATCCCTCACCCCTGGGAACTGAATTGAAATGAAGATTCTGTGCGCCGAGTTGTGAAGCTTTTCTGTTTTTGATGTCAAGTGAACTGCAGTGAATTAGAATATAACAGATATGGATTATAATGTACTGCGTCTGTTGGGGTGGCAGCATCCAATGATTTGAAAACAAAACAAAAAAAGTAATGGAACAGTTGATAAAGAGGGCTGGCTCCGTTCTGTTCTAGAGCTGATTATGCAAAGAAGATGCTTTATAAAACAAAACAAAAACAACATAAAAAACTCTGTGCCTCATTTTTACAATAAAATGATTTAACAACAGTCTTGAATCAGAAGCTTCTTCAGATCTGCTGCAACACACTCCACCCACATCTATAACCTTAAACAAAAACTGACACTTAAAGTCTTATATAATATTTCTTTGATGATTAATAAATTGTTATTTAATTAAATGGAATTTTTGCTATATAATAAACTAAACAGGAGTGAACAGTGTTTTTTCATAAATCCCAGTTTGTTTGTAGGAAAAGGTGTTTAAAAATCCTTTATGCATCTGGCTTCTGGGCCTGAATCCAGCAGAGCCTGACTGGACAAACACAGAAACATAATGCAGTTTATAAGCTACAAAAATGTATTCAGCAACATGTGTTAGGCAGAACTAGGACTAATAAACTGTTTGCAAGAATGCGAGAAACAGCCAAATGATTACATGTATCAAATAAATGATTCTTTGTTTGGGTAGAAAAAAAAAGCATATCTTTTTCATTTATTCATTAGTGTAACACTGTTGTACAGATGTTCAACCCACATTTCAGCCCAATTCTGTTCAACATAAATGAAGGGGCAAAGACATTTTAGGAGAAAGGTTTGAGTGGGTAGGTGATGTGAGCTGAGTGGAAAGGAGAGGGGGTAAGAACTGAGATGTACAGATGATGCTTTTACAGCTAAACATGAGAAACTTACAAACTTTTACAAAGTCTGAGAATTTAGCAAGCCATTGAGTGTCCGAATATTTTTTTTTCCCTCAAAGCTTTTAATTGAATCCCTGACAACCTGTAGGACACGGTAAACAAATATCACTTTCCATTAAGTTCTGAACTTTAAAGGTCTAAGCACACACCCAACTTTCTTCCAAATGACCCCTGGGATATATAAAGATGTCACATGTCAGATGGACTGGAACCGCTGTTGTCAGTGAATGCAGTCAAGGCGACCATTATGTTTCCTCCAGACTGTTCTTGGAAATGCAAATTAGTGGTGTATGAATGTTTGAAGCGATGAGGTGGCACTGGAGGGACAAGCTTAATGCGAGCTTGACTCTTCCTTTCCTCATCCTACTTTCGGTGTGTTTAGTCAATCATTGTGGTTTTAAGAAGGCTGCCTAATGATGACATCCAAATGAAAGGCTGACCGAGGAGCTCATTATGTGTAATTTTCAAAGGAGACTGCCCAAGCGCTCCAAAACTAAAAATACTCCAGGTACAAAAACGTGAAAACGTCTTAAACTGTTTGCAGACAGTAGATAAGGGCTGACTATCATCAACATAAAGTAAACTATATCAAACTCTTCTTTTTTTGTGTGATAGTGCTTCGTATGGACGTAACAATGCATTCACTGTGCTTTGTATGGTTTTCTTTGGCCTTTAATTAAACGTAGTGTTGATGAAAACCTTAGTGTACCCCTCTTCAAGGAACCCCTGGACCACACCCTGGGTCAATGGATGCCTTGCTGCTCCATAAACGTGACCACAGTGGCCTGAACCAAAATGAGGGATGACGCAGTGATGGGTACTCAGCTTGATGAGACGAGTGAGGAAAATGACTGATACTCTTTCCAGCGATCTGGAGTAGCAATTAAATTTTTCTATGAAGTGATCAAAGCGTTTGAGATAAAAATAAAACCCATTCTTCTACAATCACGGTGCAATTGTGGGTTCTGAAGAAAGATTTAGGGGGGTCAAGTTTCTAGGATATGTGACTCACCAGTATAATTGCAAAACCATGCTGCTCTACCACCGAAAAGAGCTCCAAAATAGAGTAGAAAGTAGAGCACAATTCAAGGTGTGTCCCAGCCACTGACAGATATAACCTTTTGGCAAAGATAGAGCAGTGACGGAAACTAGAAGATATCTTGTTACACTTCATGCCCACCAATATTGGTCCTCAGCTTTAAAACAAATCATCAGATCAATTGTTGCACGATTTCCTCTTCATAACCTTTTAAACATACGCTTGAGTTCAACACACTGGTCGGCAGAAATCGACAGAAAACTGGGCAGAATTTTCAAAACTTCAAGTTTGTCGTGTTTTTTTTGGCGAGAAGGATGTTCCCAGTTTGTATTCAATTTATGAGAGGAAAATCACGTCATGCAGTTCAGGGAATTCACACACAAAAAAATATTAGCTTTTCTCCATATTTTGCCTCTTGTGATTCGGCGCATGCGTTGGCTGCGCCAGTGTTCTTCACATGGTCGAATTTTAACTGGATTTGCTTACTGCAGGTGGGGTTTGCTTGCTGTGGCGACAAATCATGACTCTGCGACGCAAGCCATCAAAAATAACAGGTCTCAAATCGTTGAATTGTAGTCTGTCTGAAAGCGATGCTACTTTTCCATGTGCCTTTTCTCTCTTATTTTCTTTCTCCTACACAGGGTTTTTTTTAGTTAATACTGGGTATCTTTGGAGTCTGCCTTCCTAATGGAATCATCTGTTTCTTCTTGCAGTCTGATTAGTTTAAACAGTACTTGTAAAGCAACTGTCTCTGCAGCAGCAATAAAAATAGACCATGGTCGTCTGTCACGAGGAAGCTACAACCCTCTTTTAGCTTTTAAAATTTAGAGCAGGACAGTAAAGACTGATTAATGTTAAATAAGAAAAAAAAAAAACACCCAACAGTGGGAGCATCGTTTTAAATTTGATAAACAGCTGTGTTTAGCTGCATCAACTTGTATTTTGTGCTCCGAAGTCTTGGAGCATCCACTGATACCCGGGCCAAGTGGATGCTCGTAGGTGTGCCTTGCTATCCTGATGAGCTCCAAGCATTCCCCTCCGTCCTCACCCCACTCACCACAGCCGTCTCTCAGCTTCAGTACCTGCCAATTTTTTTGTGTAATTAAATGTAATTTTCTCACCCACACCTCACATACCCCGAGTTTAAAGTTGTCGCCAGGCTCATGCCAACACTCGGCCACTTAAGACGTGTTAAACATCTGCAAGCACTAACTCAGAGAGGTTAAAGTCTGCAGACAGGCTTGCATCTCTCCTGGAACAGGACTCTGATGGGACTTTAAACTGCTTGTGTGCCAATTAGATATTTTGCAAGGGTGCATTCAAATTCAGGGAGCATTTCAGAGGTTTTTTCTGAATACTTTGTGGGTGTGCAATTTTGAGCCAGTGAAATGAGGCAAGACACAGTGTATCTCTTGCAACACGCTGCCAAGATGCGGCATTAGTTTCCGCACCACAAACAATTTTATTTTCCAGCTGCAAAGAATTCTCTCCAAAGCCACACGGCAAAGATCCCTTCAGATATTTGTAAGGGGCTATTAGACTACATGTTCTTTAAGGCTGCTTTTCATTTCAAATATGAGGTTTGTTATTTTCTGCAAATGCTAAGACAAGGGGAAATGTGCTGTTTGAGTTTCAGAGTGGCAAGAATGACCTTTTTTGGACATGTTGTGATGTGACAGACAGACAGGGAGCTCTAAAGTAGTCATTTTCTCGTGGCACACATGAATGCGCCTGCCCTGAGCTCACCTTGGTGCCAGCTGCACCCTGAATTGCTGTAAAAAAAAAAAAAAAAAAAAAAAAAAAAGAATGGCTCGCTTCCAAATCAAGCTTCCTATGTTGAGTTTTTTGGCACAGCTCTATATTTTCAAGGTTTATCAGAGTCTCCTTGGAAACGGGTAATTCACCTCATAAAAAGTTTGGCTTCTGCTTAATCGGGAGTCGAATAACCACAAATCCAGTGATGTCATTACATAAAACAATCTGCTGGCAGTTTTCAGAGTAGCCATGCAGAGCCAGAAAGGAATGGCTATAGCTTTGGGGGGCAAATCTGTTAGTCTTTTATTGGAACTATATTCTATATTTATCGGGGTGTGGGGCTACGTAATGCCCCTCGTAAAACAAAAAAAAAAAAAAAAAAAGAAAGAAGAAGAAAAACCATACTGCATTCAAAACCACAAATCTGGAAATGTCATTAAGTAAAACAATCCGCTGGCAGACGTCACAACTGTAATAACTGGTATATGTGTGTGTGCGTGTGTGTTGTGTGTGTGTGTGTGTGTGTGTGTGTGTTTGTGTATGTTTCCTAATTAGGAAGGAGAGACACAAATGAGATGGAGCATTTCATGTCAAGGTCAACTGGGACATGGATGTAATCTGCCGGCCACTGGAAACTAGATTCACTGCCTAGTTTCTGTTTTCCTAATCTGCATCCTTGTCGAACAGGACACATGCTAAGAAATCCGAGGAATTGTGGGACCCCTGCTTTTATAGCAGAAACATGATGTGTAATCCAAAACAAGAAACACAAGGAACTCAGAGAGATGCTAAAAAAAGGACATATGGACATAAAATAATGCAAAATCTCTTCAGAATAAAAATTATTGTTAAGGGGTCTGTTCAGGGAGCATCTGATTTTTTTCACCCCATCTCCTCCATACTCACAATAATATATTAGTCTTTTATCAATATTTATTCCTCCGTATGAAACTTCACATATCAAACTATGTGAAGCTCTCTTGTCCATTGCTTATTTGGTCCTATCATAATTTTTTTCAAAGTAATTTTTATTCATTAATCACTTTAATGAAGCTCTTTAGTGAAGCATTTCAATAATTTTGTTAAAGATGGCTGCATCAGATCAAGCGGCCAGCAGTTCTTTGACTTTGTCATCATCCCAGTTTTCCTGTTATCTCTTTTCCTTGAATGAGTGCTTGATGGACCATGGTGCTTTTATGCGTCTGTAGCCATTTTTACACAGAGATTGCGATATAAACATGCTCTGTTCATTCCGCCTCTGCTCTCCAGCTGTGCGTTCACGGTGATCCCAAGGTTCGATATTCCCTCTCCAGTGTGTTCTTTTTATGAATTGTTCCAAAATCTGAAGACTTTTCCTCTGTTTGCAGTCCACAATGAGCAACTGCTCCATTCAGTCAGCACTGAATGGAACAGGATGCTTAATAAATGCCAATAAAAAAATATGTCACCTCTGTGACTGTTCCTCTGGGACAAACATACCATTGTTAACCCTTAGTTTTCCCTTTGCTGCAAGAATGAAAGTTTTCATCAGCAGCTCTGATTTAGTTGGTGGAGGCTCCTCCAGGTTGCTAAACACAGCAGCAGGGCTCACTGAGCACTTAGCGCCCCAAGTCGAGTGACAAAGTTCGTTTAAGTTAGTAAAGTGGCCAGTCCAGCTAGTTTCTTCTGCTCCCACCACTGTGGTCAAAAAGCTTGTTTGTTCGTTCGTTTTCCTTAGCTTGCTTGTCAATCTGCAGGGCTCTCCTTCACCTTTCTCATGATGAACTGATTTCATTCTCTCCGTGGAGTTTGCAGATATCTTCAACCCCATTACGTCGTGCTGCATGCAGTTCACACAGCTCTGCTCCGTTTCAGACTTAACACATTTTAACGGATTAAAATCTATCAGAACAGGGTGGCAAGTTGTGAGCATGCAGACTTATGGCATTTTTGGACAGGTCCAGATGAATCACCATCTTGACATTAGAGGTGCTGTCCATCTGACAACAGTATAGTTATTCTTGTGGGTGGGCTTCACTCAAAAGGACAGGGTGTGCATGAAATATGTTTATAAGTTTAGAATTTTATAAGCTTCTTGGAAAGATTCAAGACTTTTCTGTCAACATTTCAAATGTTTGATCCTGTTTTAATTAGTAATTTTACCCTTCCACTGCTGATATTGGAGCATGGTTTTGTGCAAGGACCCAATTTGCAGAAAAAGTAATAATAAATCAAAAAAAATATTTATATAGAAAAGAAATGCTCATTAAACAGGCTTTCATTTCTTTTTACTTTGTTGGAGTGTTTCCCTCCGTCTCCTCTAATGAGCAGGGTGTAGAGCTGCTGCTGAGGTGGAGTAGCGTTGGTCAGCCAGGGGCCGGGAGGAGGGGACCGGGGGAGGGATACTTCACAGTCAGTGGGTGGGGGGTACAAATACAGCTGTGTTTAGTCGCGCTTTCGCGCAGGATTTCCCCGAGTGCACGAGTCCCGTTATCCTCCCTCCTCCACCGCTGCTCCTCGTAGGTTTCACCGGGAGCTCAAGTGACTGCTGCTGCAATTAAGGAACCGCACCCCTTGCTCTCTAATTTCTCCAGATTCTAGCGCTTATATACCACCATTCCCTGGAGCTAAGAAAGTCGTCTCAAGGGGCTCCGGACCAGCTCGTCCGGGACATGTTCATCGATTTTTCTCCCTTTTAATTATTTGCCTTATCGTGAGCCCCTCCAGGGCTGATCACCAACAACTATGGAGTACCTCAAGTTTTGTTTGCTGTTTTCATGCTGGATCAAGTTAGCAAACTGCATCTTCTCTACTGATGCCCCTCAGACTCCTGCGCCTATTCCTAAAGGTAATCAACCACACAACTTTTAGTCTAGTGTGTGTGTGTGTTTTAAGTGTGTGAGTTCCCTGAACTCCAACAGAGTCTGGATCCTTTTCATCCAGCCGGAAGCTTCATCCTGTCTCATGTGTGACAGAGCTGGTAAATCACATATGTTTTGGCTGAACTTCAGAGCTGTCATGCCGACTGGACAAATAAGGTCTCCTGCATTTTTCAGATGTAATTTCCCGGCTGCATGATGTCAGCGCGCATGAGGCGCAGGTTGCCTGCGGCTCCCACTGTGGGAATCTGATCATGTCTGGCGCGACATATGTTGTAGCGTGAAATTACACGATGCTTTTTAACACAAAGGACCCGTCTGCGGTTTGTCACAGCCTTTTGTCATACAAAGATTTTCTCCTATTCCCTTTTTTTTTTTAATTTGACTGCGCTGCGGCGCAGGCTTTTATTTACGTCTGACGGGCTGTAAAGTTTTGAGGCGAGAATAAACCGACTTTAAACGCGCCTTTGATGGCAGGAGTGAACGCCATCACAAACATAGAGCTACAACGTGCGAAAAAAGGGATTAATAGCAGCCGTGCATGTGATTGAGACACAGAGAGGTGCTTTTAAATCGGGTATAATTGAAGGTTCGGGAGTTGAGCGCGCAGCACCTCTTCCTGCAGCTCCTCAGCCGCAAAACGTCATCCTATACTAAACACGCAGAGGTTTACATCCCCGCCAGCAATCTGTCTCAATTTTATAGACTTCTTTGAAAATTCTGCCCTTATTAAAATGTAGCTGCAGCTAAATTACTCCAAATTAGCCTAAAATCCTTTTTACGCAATCACAGGGATCTTAAAACCTGCAGCCCCGGGGGCACAATGACCCAAGTTTTGACTTTAGATGTGGATATTATAATTACTGCGGGTTCATCTTATAACGTAATCCTTTCACTCATGAGCTGTTTTTAGTAAATTAAAAAAGAAAAAATTTTTTTTCATGCCCCCATCTGGTTTTGATTCAGTCTGGTTTGTAGGCCATCTTCCAAACAGTGGCCACAAGTTAACAAGCTGTATTATGTTTACTTGTTAAGATCTTCCAGCATTCTGGAAGATTCATATCAAGAGAAAGAGTGGGATTTCAAAAGAGAAAGGCCACTATGTTCACTAGAGGGGAATGAGTCAGTAGCACAGTTCAGTGTCACCCAGGTGTGAAATGTACATGTATACATGTAAAAGTCAGTGTTTTGAGAGAAAAAAGACAAAAACAAACAAAAAAAAAAACTGCATTACAAGGCTAGGGATGGTTACTATATAAAGGCATGCACGACAAACACCCCAGAGGAACCTGGGGTTCAAATCCTGGGAGGGACTTTCCATTGTCCTCTGGTTTTCCACTTTTGATTTTTTTTCCTGCTTGGTTAGGTTTAAAATACACAATTTCAGAAGTCAGCTATCGAATACAAATACTGTTTAAAGAACAAATGTGGCTGTGCACTGTTGTGATGTGCAACACCAGCAGGACGATGCCTCAAATGTTTTCCCTGCGACAGTAGTTGAATTAAATGGAATTTGAAGTTTAAATGTTGACTTTTCATCCATCAATGTCTGTTTATACGAGTTTAGGTCTCTGTGCAAAATTCTAATGCATGTAAATGTTGGTTCTGTCTTGTAAATACTGTACACATTTCTTTGAATGCTCTAGCTTTTATTTAATTATTTTATCTTATTTTTTATTTCACCTTGAGAGACAAAGTCTGCCAAACCAAATACCTCATTTGTTTAAACCAGAGAAAAAAAGGTGATTCTGATTCTGAAATTTCTACGTCATTTCTAGAGATGCAGTAATCCATTTTTTTTGTTTTAATTTGATTCTGATATGTACGTCCTGCTAAACGCTACTCACGCTGATATCAAACTAGTGTTGCTGAAGTTTTTTGCTATTTTCAATTGAATATTTACCAAAAAAAAAAAAGAAAAAGCAAAAACCATGCAAAAAGTTAAACATCTATATTACCCAAACCCTTTAAAGAAGTTTAAACCACGCCTTATTCTGAAAAACAAAGAATCTAAAAAATCTAGCAGGGTTAGTGCGAGATCAAAAACTTGGATCACATTGGATCAGATCCGTCCCATATCTTGGGTCCACCAGTTTCCAGCTGCTTTCTAAGACTGTGTTGGAACAGTGCCGGACGTCATCTCAATGCTATACCTCACGCTCAATTTTTCAGTCAAACAGCTTTCATTTTGTTCCAAGATAAAATCAGAGGGAGTATTGAAGTCAGATTGTGAGGAAACTCTTGGTAGGGTCATGCTGCGTGTCGGCCAGCTGGCCAGCAGCCTGATTATACTTCTTTAGAACAAAGTCAAGTAAAGTGTCTTCCTTCAAGTTAAAAAGTAAAGCTGCTCATGCTGTTTCACAAATACCTTTCCTTTTGTAGGGCAAAGATGCTAGACTTCATTTTCATTCTCATACCTCTCCTCCAACTCTTCCCTGAGAGCACACGTCCACTGCAGGTCTGGTACAAACGGTGTGATTCAGCAGTGATTAGGAGCAGTGGAAGGAGCAGGAATGTGGAGCTCTGGCCGTTTCTCACCAGTGTGCACCTGGCTGGTCACTGTGAACAACGGACGTGGCTGTTGGTTTGTCAGTTTTGGAAAGTTGCAAAAAATTGAGGCTGCGTAGACCCCCACTGTCCAGCCACCTGAAAGGAGCCTTTCACGTACTCCTAACAGAGGGCTGGATTTACCATGTAGGTCTTATGGTATGAAGTTGTGCCTCCGCATATTTCTGTGTACCACTCATAATCCAGCTGTCAATCCAAGACTGAATAATTGGCTACAACACAGGAGCCAAAAGTTGGTAAATTCTTGATTGATTTATAGTGATTTGAGGATTTCAGCTGCTATTGGAGTATTTCTGCCAGATTGTTGCATCAGTGTGAGGTTCTTAGATAATCAGGCCATGATTAATCTTCATTAGGCATTCTTTAGTGGTCATATTGTCCTTAGTCCTTCTCTATATCAACAGATAGACTTTATACTTGGAACCAAACTCTGTAAAGTTGACAGCTGCTCACACACAGTCTTTGTAAATGCTGAACGAAGGCGAGGACAACTCTGTCTCTCATGAGCTGATGGCCTGTTCCACTATCCCTTGGACGAGAGCCTCTCTTGAGCAGACCTTCCTAGACCTCACTGACGTGTCAGCTTTTTAGACAAGGAAACTCCACCTAGGGTTGTCCATGCCTTGTTTATCGTATATTGGCTCTCGCCTGTAATGCCAGTCCAGCTAACAAAACCATTTGGCAGGCCGAGGCTGTAATCATGCCCTAAAACATTGTCACTATATCACCACAAGGTTTGTTCCATGCCTCCTTTCTAGCCAAACATGTGTTGTGCTGTCTGTTTTTCACTTGACTGGCTCTGAGGAATTTTCTGCTAACGACCACAATAGACCTCTTTAAGACATGCACTGCTCTCCGTTAATCTGGTGGCAGCTAAACTTGTTGGCTCATATCCAGATTTTGACTAGGTCACATTTAACACGGCACACGTCTGAATCACATTAATGGAGAGGAATAGACAAGCAGTGGGTTTGTATAGAATCAAATAGATGTTTTTTAAAAAAAAAAAAATTAATAACAGTGCTGCTAAAACTTTGCTGTTGCACCAAGTTGTTTTTTTTTTGTTTTTTTTTTACAGCATCTGGGCCAAATGATCAGAAGAAAACTGTTTAAAGTGTCTGAGCTGCAGGTGAAGCCTCTGCTCTCAGGTTATCTATCATTATTTTCACCATCTTCTAACCAGATTTACTTTTGTTTAATTTTATGCAGTGTGATTGTTAGGTTGATATATTTTTTTATGACAAAACAACATGATGTTATAAAAACACTGTAATTCTACAAAGACTGAATATTTTGTTTTGAGTGGCGATGATGTCCCCAGTTCAAGTGAAAAATCAGGTTTGTCTTCGGTTAGCTTATTGTTTCCACTGTAGTAAAAGTAAATCCTCATCAGGGTGACACTGACTATTCAAAGATCTTTGGTATGCAAAAAAAAAAGTATGTATTTATTTTAGCTTCCATCTATCACTATTATGGTTTATATTACCAGTGCTACTTAGCATTTGGAATGCAACAAATTGTTTTGTTAGGGATGCAATGATTTCTTGACAAGGAATTTTTAGCATCAGTGGCTGGGGCAATTGAGGTGATGGAGGTAGATCAGGTGATCCTCCAGCTAGAGGGGAATTGACTCTACCCACTACATCATGGTTTCCCCCATGTAGCACAGTACTGAAGAGGAAGGCGTATAAAGGAAGACGAGGTGACATTGATAGTGGATCTCATGACACTGGTGATGCCAATGAGGGCATGTGGTACCTGGCTATGTCAGCCATCTTCTGCCAACATCTTCAACAGTTTGTGGTGTGTGTGTCTGGGAAGAGCTTCAGATAGATATGTAAGCCGGGGGTCAAGCTCCTGTGATAGTTTTCTTAAGACGTTGATAAAATCAGATGACATCTTAATAATGAGGTAAGGACTGTCATTAAAGTGCAAATATATATTCTTGAGGAAGTCAGCTGTTTTTGTTGGGTTTTTCTGGCTGAAGGTTAGATTGATACACCTCAAACTGATATACATTGTTCAAACATTTAAAGGTTTGTTTTAAATTGTAGAAATTACTATATGACAGCATATTTAACATACAATAAATATGAAATATTTACTATCACAAATTAAAAAGTGAAAGATAAGCAAACTTTATTATTTTGCATTCATTCTTTTTTTTGGAGAAATGTTCTCAATTATTAACACGGGAGGCAAAACAACTTTGATTTTTGACTAGATTGATTATTTAAGTAGCTCATGCAGCAAGAAATGAACAAATGAAACTTTAACATAGCAAAATTGCAGGACAGTGACAGTTAAATTACAGGAAAACCACCTCTTTCTTTCAATGAGCTGATAATTTCAATTCTGTCTTTATTGATCAATACTTGGGGTTTTATTTGTCAGGGTTTGGGCTAAAACCTAGAGGGCCCAATTGAAGAAGTGTGGGACCAGGTAGGATCTAGTGGCTTTGTAAACTACCACTTGATGCCACTTATTAGTAATAGTGCACCACTCTCACTGTTTGCCACCTGCTAATAAATAAGAGAAGAATAAGACAGCAAAACTGAAAAAAGAAAAAGAAACTTTAATGCTGACAAGATCTGCATTGAAGAAGCAAAGATGACCGCTGCTTTTCTAGTTGCTGTGTTTGTGTTCGACGGGGTGGTGATGAATCATGAACTACAGGTGCCAAACTATGCCTTTCTGAAAGCACTCACCTAATAGCACAGTTTTTATTCATTTGTTAAAATGTTGGATTCATATCTCATTTGTAGCAGATGCCAAAATTTTATGTGCAGCTGTGTTTTGTTTTCTGCTTACACTAATCCACCACAAACCATAAATTTTCACAGTGATTAAAGCCCAGAGTTAAATTGTAAAGATCAAAGTTTTTTTATGGTGACTTTTCAGTGTTTTCTCTCAGTGCCGAGGAATTTGAAGCTCCACAGTGAAGCTTGAGGAAATGATTGTCCTAACAGCAGGAGCCCACCATGACACAAACATTACAGCCTCCATCACGGGATAAACTAAATAAGATATTTCTGATTCAACATGACGTCTGATGAGACCAAACTACAGTTTCCTGGCACAATGCTGGTGACATCATGCCACATCCTAAGGCTGAAGTGCCTGTGGTTTGACACATGTAATTGCAAACACAGCCTTTTCTGTGGGTAAACTGCAAGACTCTTGGATTATGGGAGATGTGCTTTTAATCATTTAGTATGGCTTTATAACATTAGAATAACAAAGTCATACGTCAACAAAACTAATGATTGAGTAAATAGTCTGTGAACAATTGTCTTTCCTGGTGCTGTGTGTGTTCATCCCTTAAATTTTTTTTTTTTTTTAAGCGTAACTGCTAACACATGGACTACTAACCTAAATACAGTCTTTTGTTACTCTGGGTTAAAAGGAAAGTCTGCAAGTCAAAGTCTCCTGCTTTGACTATTAACTGCAAGTAATGCTTTTGTGTCAAATCCACCTGTGTGTGGTCTAATGTTTTCTAAAGCTGGAAAACCTTTAGAAAGAACTTTGAGTTTGTTAGGATGCTTTAAGGTTTCGTTAAAGACAGAGTCCATTCGGTATGTTAGAGCTCAACACAAATGTATGTGAATAAGAAGACAAACTATATTAACAGTCACCCAAATGCGTTGGCAACCCATTCACGTATTTGCATTTTTTCAAATATCCAACAGAGTAAACCTTATCACTGTAGAGCTGCATCCAGTATTTTCATCCAGCGCCGGATCTTCTCACTCACTTGTTAGTCAATCCATGATCATACGCAGGAGGAAGGCCTGTGGTCAAAAAGCTTCACACTACTGCCAACATAATGTAGCAACTTTTAAACTATTTCAGATGCTTTTAGGTACTCTTTTTTTTCCACGGAATGTAGCAATAATTTGAACAAAGCTTCATTACTTTCTGAGGATGACAATCCCTTAAACTACCCCACCCTGCTTTAAGAAAGAGAAGGAAGACCTTTCGCAGTGCGTTACAATAACAATCAGAATTTGGCCACAATCTAAATTGACTCTTTTTTTCCATGCACCAACGTCTTTATCTGCTTTTGACAAAAAAGGGTATCAGGCCTTTATTAGAAGCAGCTCTTTATTTTTAATTATTATTGTTATGAGAATCACATGGCATTCCTTTTCTACAATGTTAGTCAATTGGTCGTTTGTTCATTATATGGGAATTTAACAGCTGTAATGGATCACAGGTGATCCATGGTCTGGCCAGATCACTCCATGAGACCTGGCTTGACACGTGAGCAGTTGACTCATTTCTTTTCTTTTATCTGGAATAAATAAATAAATAAAAGTAATAGACAGGTGAGTGAATTGTGAGTGCTTCAGATGATTATTGGTAGGGGTGAACTTTAGGAAGGGGAGGAACTTGAAAGCTTCTGGCATCTTTTAAATAGCCCATGTAGGAGCACTCTGGCATCCCTGTAGATGATGGTCCACCTCAAACCAACATGGTGCACATCAGCGTACTGTGGAAGTTACACTGCAGGGTCCTCAGCTGCGGCAGGCATAGATCATTGGTTCATAAACCATGTTATGGGTGATAAAATATAAGTCATTTTACATGTGATTTCTATTTTATTTAATGGTGGTGGACAAAACAATCACACTTTGTCATACATGGGGTTCATGTAAACAAGTCGATATGTTTCTCAAAATGTTTTTTTCCCTATAGGACTCCACATATGCCTCAGTGAAATGTAATTTTCAAATATAATAATGTTTTTTTTAATATAAATAAATATTGCTGTTGGCCTTCAAATAATATCTCCTTACCCTAACCCTTACTGAAACTTTATAAATGAAGGACAACGTGGACAAAGAAAAAAAAAAAAAAGATAACCATTCTTATATTTACTTCTATTCCAGTGCAGATGCAATGTGAACTCAAAATATTTCAAATTTTGTTTCATCATTTTCATTTTATTTGTTAATGTGTATCTATTTCAGACTTTTAACACGTTAAAAAAAATTCACCTACTGAGTTTCCTACAGATTTATTGAAAAAACTGGAGCCTCTGCCTATCTTTGCACCTCAAAGACTCACTCTTTCATGAATGCTGCTTTTTTTGAACTATCAAGTCATGATACAATCATTAGTAGACATCACCTGTTTAAAGCCCCTTAATATTTTTCTCACGCAGTTCGAGGTCTAGTCTGGCTCCATCCCAGCTGCTGGCAGAATGTGTTGCTGAATGATTAAAAAAAAAAAAAAAATGATGTAATTTAACACATGAAATTAATATGACAAATCCTGCAATGTGTTAGACTACTATTGTCAGCAATGGAAGAAAGGTCAAAATACATGTAAAAATACTTGCTTTTCTGTATTTGTTTGGGCTTTTTTCTAGGTATTTTCCTTACAGTACCAGCTTCTTATGGCTTTGGGTCGGATATAATGCGATTTTAAAGAAAAACAAATAAAAATGGACCTATTTGCAAGTCACACTGGTGCTCCAAGTCGTATTGTCTCCAAAAATGGTCACAAAATGCGTTAAACGACTTGTACTTTCCTCGAACTTACAATTTTGGTTAGCCTTGAGGTAAAAACCATATTTACTTGGATGACCAAAATAGAATAGAGGTTTGTGTACACAGGCCAGGACAAAGACAATTCTGTTATTATTATGTTCAAAACCAAGCCATATTCCCTTGATACCTCTTTCCTTTCTGCAAGAAATGCTTACATAAGCGAAGGCCCAGCCAGTGAGCCAAAACCTTTGCTCATCGAAGTGTGAAAGTTTACCTAGACGGCTGAGCCCATGTGGTACAGAAAATGAGTGCAAAGGAAAGATCACTTGCCATCAATGTCTTTCTTGGAGGAGACTTTCAGCAGCTCTGTCTGAGCTACATTCTTCTCCTCACGGGGCTTTTCATACAGTACTGCCAAGGAAATATGCTGTTTACTTAGACTGGACACTCATCCTTGAAAAACAAAAAAAAGCTAGCTGTACAAAAACCTCCCTTGTCCTGTGCTGACATCTGAGTCTTAACTGTACCTCACTGTTAGTGTGCTTCTGTTGTCGGCACAAAAACGCATCTTGGACAAATACTACGCAGCAGTTACAAGATTAAATGTGAGTTTTGAAAGACAGAATGCATAGCTGTTTTTTTTTAAAAATCTCTATTGTCTTCAAAAGGTCTTTTTTTCCCCTTATACTATGTAAATCAATCCCATACCTGCTATTAATGCCCTGGCTGTTTTCAGTTGAGCTCGCTTTTTACTCTATACTTTATAAAGCAGAAGTAACATTTAAACTGATTAGGGTTTGAATATTACACGAAAAGAGAACTATGAGCTGCATGCAGTAAGAAAGCTCTGTGAGATCAGATTCTCCAGTTTCTCCATCAAAATATTAGCCCACAACTATTCTTCAAACCTCAAAGATTTTGCATCTCATCATTTGTAGCTCAAAGGAAATTGGTCTTACCACCATTTCATCGCATGCTGCCACTTTATCAGTCATTTAGGTTTGCCAAAGGCTCCGTTTAAATCCAAACCATGTTTTCTTTCCCGAGCCAAGTGGCTTTGGTGCACATATCTGGCCAAGTCTCATTGGTTCCTGAATTTAACAAATAGTGTTGCCTAACATGCTAAAACCATGTGAAAAGCAGTTGTATGGATCTGACCTTAATTCTCTGCTGTGATGGTTCCACAACATCTGCAACCATCGTCTCTCCAGCCTCCTAATGTAAACTTGTATACTGGCTTGAATAGGCACAGAGTTACATAAGTTGCTGGAGTATTTGGTGACAAATATTAAAAATGATCTGTTGTGAGTGATGTGGTTGTTTGTGCCAACCAGGGATTATGAACTTCACCAAGATATCAGTTAAACGTATAAAGAAAATCCACAGAATAGCCTTACTTATTGTTCAAATCAGCAGAATTACGCTATTTCAACTTTTGTGTTTATAATACAGTATATAGAAGTTTCTCAGAAAATTCAAAGTTTCTGGCTGCTTTCCTGACAACATCACACAATCATAGTATCAGCTTTAAAAGAGATGTTTATACTGAACCAACACACTTTGGTTCCGTGAGGACATTTTGGCAAGCATTATATTTAAAAAAAGTTCTTGAACCGATATCATTTGGAACTAATATGATACAAAATCTTGACAGATGGATTTAGTTTGGAATTGAATTGGCATGGATTCTTCCCACGGGGCCTTGAGCTTTCTTTGGATGTACTATAATGTTGTACAACTATGGTTTGTAGAAGACGACTGTGTCTCCAAAGGGATTGTCAGAGGTTATGTATGGAAAAGCCACAGATGAGATTTGCCAAAGTGCCAGGAAAGTAAATGCAGTGTCGGAACTACATTATAGGTTTCAGTAACCCTATATGTTTCAGCTTGTATAAGTCTAAGATAGTTCGCATCTTCAGGGAATTCCTAAGTGGGACCTTGCTTGCTGGGATGCACTCATGTGACCTGGATGTTTATAAAGGGAGTAAAGTAAACCAGGGCAAAGTTGCGAAGCAGTAACTAGTATTAGGTGTCTGTGTATTGTTTCTTGATGGAAAGTTTAGATGGCACAACAAGCCACACATGTTATTTTAGTGGGCCAGCCAAAGTGCACAGCTCCTTATAATTTAGTCCAGAGGATATTCAAATCAATAAATGTTTTATAAACTTGACAAGGCACAGATCACAAGCTGCAGCACACCACTGTTTTTTATTGTGCAAGTTTATACGGCTACTGGCAATGAATCATGTTTTTATGGGGAAAGAAAAAAAACAAACCAAATTTGCTGTCCAGAGAAATACTGAACGTGTCCTTGGTAAAATAACACCCACATGCAACAGTAAATTGCCATTAAAGGTCTCAAATTTTGACAAGAAATCCCAGCAGAATGTTGTCGAGCTCCAAGAATGTTTCTTAATAAATCAGCTTTAGGGAAGGTCAAAGTGCTTCAAAAAATTCTCCAGGTACAATCCAGCTGGCCTATGTCAACAATTTCTGACCATTTTTGCTATATCCAAGAGAATTTAAAAGTATGCATTATTGTTTCTATATTTGAAAATCGCCAAACACCAGTTTTTGAAGAACACATATTTATTTTGCCCGACCTGACCGACCTTTGAAATTGTCTGACCTGGGTCTCAATTCTGTCACTGCCATTGTCTGGTGCTGGAAAGAAGGCAGCCGGTAAATTTGTCTTGTAGACAGTAGAATCACCTGTTGTACAGAGCTGTAAGAGGAATGTGTTTCCCAGATGAAGAAAACATCATCCCCCTGATGATATTATGTTCCAGCAAGCCAAGAACAAGAACAGAGAACACCTGTTGCTCAGGAGAAGTCCTCCCTCTCCTCTGTGCAGACTTTAATGTAAAACTCACATTCCTGGGAGTCGGCCCAGTTCTTCCTCTGCTTCATGAATCAGGACAAAGCCAGACAGGAACTATTTTCAACAGAACGGTTGCGTCAGCTGAGGGCTGGGCCTGAGATGGCTATTAAAGTGATGAGAGAACATAGTTGAGACTGAGAAAAGGAATGGTTTAGTCATATTTGCAAGAAAGGGATAGGTGAGAGTTGTGAGGAGGCTCTTTGTCACTGCTGTTAAATGGTGCTTTAAAACTAAGACCTGAGATTTTTGCGTAATGTCATTCTGTGCTTAAAATCTCTCATTAACTTAACTATAGCTACAGTACAGTGTGCCAACTTGTGCTACTTGAAGAAATTCTTTGGTGCCATGTATGGCAACTGTTGGCCTTTCTAACCCACCAGATTTATGCTGGTATGCATTTTTGGGATGAGTAAATGGAAGCGGCCTGGTCAGCTCTACCCATTCAGAAAACCCTTTGCAAAAATTCTCTCTTGTGAAAACCTTTTTGTATTCTGACTCATAGCCATGTTGTCTAGTACTAAACAATTTTTTTTTTTTTTATATAGAAAAGGAAAAGAATTAGGATGGCTACCCAGGCTAAAGTAGCAGCAGAACTGAAGTGAGGTGTGTAAGGGTGAGTCAGCATGGTTGAACACACTTCTCCTACCAACGAGGATGTTGGCAACCAGCTGATCCCAAGATGCTCTTGTAATGTGTAATCATAGACCGATGCGGTTCTCAGTTGCCTCTGTTTGGTCTAAATGAATGACCAAAGATGAACAATGGCAGCTTAATGAGGATGTCTTGGCCCAAATTATGTATAAAATGTATTTTTGGTGCTTAACAGTGAGTTCACATGGAATTCAGCTCATTGTAGTGGCTCAGCTCACTTGAAACTGCTTCCATCTATCCATCCATCCATCCATCCATCCATCCAGTCCCCAGGTATTCCCAGGTCAATTTATAATACCTCCAGCAATCTACCTCCTTCCAGCTGCTTGGAAAACCTCCAAAAGAAAAGGACCCAGGAGGTCTAATCAGATGCTCGAACCACCTCAGCTGGCACAAAACAGCAGAGGCTCTACTCCAGGCTCCCTTCAGAGCCTTGAATTCTGCCTCCAAGGCTGACCCCAGCTCCCCGACTGGGAGAAAACCAGGCCAGCTTCGCACCAGCTGTGTGCATTGCATATTTGGAGTGTTATGATTATTTTTTTGGCTCCTAATTTACAAATGAAAGCATGCATAACAGTTATGTGAGATGTTTATCTCTGTTGTGGCCTGAATTACTTTGACATTTAGTGCATTTCTTTTTATTGTATGAAGTAAGGATCTTGTAACCAGTTCTTAGCCAAAATATGCATCTAAGGCATTTGTAGGTCATTATATTTGCCTCATATCAGCAGTAAATTACTCTCTAGTATCAATTAGTTAATAATATTTCACAGACATTTAAAATGTACTAACTGTAATCTTGAGAATCTCTTTAAATTTTGGCGGAAGCACATGGTTGGTCTAAACATAACTATGCACCTTTTATGGCTGAGGTTTTTGATATCATTCCTTGCTTTTATTATTAATTGCTTTTTCAGGTCCATGGATGATGAATGGGGCCAAAATGGACATCAGACTTGGACCCATTTGGGCCAATCACAAATGTGAATAGAAGTGGGCAGTTCACCTGGGACCAATATGAAACCAGTGGGGCCAAAAACCAGTATGGGGCCCCATTTTTAAGCCATTTATATCTCAAATGTGTTCAGATACAAACAAATGCTGCTTGGACCTTTGCAAAGACAGTAGTGCATGCTTGATCATCAAACCACGAAACAGGAAATTGTTGTGAGTGTGCCTCCCAAACTCTGAAACTGCAACAATCAAGAATTCATAAACTCCTAAGACATGATGAGTAGCTTTCCCAGCCACATCATCTTCTACGAGCAGCAGGAAGATCTCCAGATTAAACGATTGCATGAAATTTAGAGTGCACTACAAATGAGATTGCACTTTGAAGGTTTATTCAAGGCCTTTATAGGACCCTGATAAAGTCTGCTTTAGTTTTCTTTTATGCTGTTGAGTTCCAGGTGCCAATGATCAATAAATAATTTGCAAACATTTGGTGGAAAGCATTGCCATATATTAAACAGATGGCAAATTAGCATTTGATACATAAAAGGAAGAGTAAGTTTAGTGTTCAAGATGTCCAATAAAATTATATTAAGGTGTCATTAAGTTTTTGTTGGGCTGTCTGGAAACCAGCACAGAGGAGCATTTTACACATTTTGAGATGGCAGCTGGGAATTAATCCCCCCCCCCCATGCAAAAATAATGTTTGATGAACAAGATCTGGAGATCCAGGGCACTTCCCTCCTTGGCTCCCAACAACAGATGGAATATTTCTGCTTAAAGCGCTGCAGCTTGTTTTACAAAACAAACAGGACCAGTAAAAACTAGCAAAGTGAGTGCTCTCGTCTGCTCTTGAGCTTTGAATTAGACTATGGCGAAAATTTGTACTTGGTTAACCCTTCATCAAACCTCAGACTTCAGCCCCCATTGCCACTGGAAATATTTGTGGGAATTCTTCCATCCCACTAGGGATGACATTCGTAAGCGTGTCTTTTAAAATATGCCTCTGTCTTTGAATCAAATTAAAACTATAGTAGTCGCTCCTAATTTCAGACATAGGTTTAGACTGCTAAACCAAAAAGATACCACTATGTTGACATAGGTTTGAGGTTTACAAGGGACATGGTTAACAAAAATGGGAATTCTGAGGACTTATATTTAAGCATAAGTACTAAAACAATATACATAATCATTTGGTCATCCTTCAGCAAGAATGTCTTGCTTTACAACTGCTGGAGTGTATCCGCTTTTCCCTGTAATTTGGTAGCCAAAAAAATATGTGATGATTTTTACCTTTAGTTATGGAAACTTTAACCTTCCATCCTTTTCCAGAAAAACTGCTCGTCTTAACTGTTGCAACAGAGGAGACAGACGGTTTCCGCCGCTTCATGCAGTCTGCTAACTATTTTAACTACACTGTGAAGGTAAGGACTCTCTTTTTCTTTTCTAAAACTTTGTCCATAATTTTTCTTTGTTTCAGCCGACAGGACTGAACTAACACACACATTTCAGTAAAAAATGTTTATGACACAAACTCAGCAGGACTGATCGGAAACAATGAAGTGCTGCATGCTTCTCTAGACTCATTCCCAACAGATGCTTATCATTGTTGTTTCCCTGTGAGGAATTCTTGGCTTGGAGCTTGTTTTGTGTCCTAACTCTATCTGTTACCTCACATGCCCCTATGTGATAAAGTGGTGCACCAATGTAGCATTTCTATTCTCCACACATACACTTGTAGGCTTAATATGTATGATACCTCTACAGAAACCTCCAAAACAATTTTTTTTTGTCTTTAAAAATGGACATTCCCTGTACAGCAAATGTGATTTGGCTCATGTGGATTATCAGGTTGAGTTTACCTTAACTGCTTATTTCCTGAGGTGGTATGAGCCAAAAATAAAGAATAGCTTCACAAACACTAGGACCACATTCATAGTCTCGATCTCTATGGATAGATAAATCTCAAAATTATGTGTTCCATGTGCCAAAATCATCATGATTGTTGTCATGCCAGAGTAAATTGTAATAAACCAAAAGGAAACTTTCCAGTTTTTGTTCCTTGCCTCATTAATCTCTGGTTAGACAGCTGAAAACACCATGTTAATAAAAAATATTAGTCAAAGAAATGCCTCTAAATCTATTCATCAACTCCTTGACCTCAACTGTACAGAGCAGAGGGAAATTTCTTGAAGCATAACAGGTTTATGGAAGTTTTGGTACCACATAGTATACCACGTACACCACATAGGATTCTTCCCCTACTCATAGGGAATTCAAGCTAAAAATGTAAAACAAATAATCTTGATTTCCAAAACAATGTGATGTTTGGAGAAAATGCAGCCTCCAAGTGGAATGACATACAGACAAGAAAAACAACATACAAGTAAAATATATTATTTAAAAACCCAAAGATCTGATATGCACTGAAAAAGAGCTGACAAATATAATGATATTGATAACAATAAAGTAAAATATATTGAAGTAAAAATTGACAGCAACTGTGGAATAGTCAGTTTGGCTGCAGGTTTTCTTTGCAGGCGTCAGTTTGGGATACACAAGACTTGGGGGGCAACTACTTTCATGTGACACCCAGCATGTCAGCGTTAAGCACGCCAATTTCACATAATGTGGTGTTGATTTTCAACCGTGCATGGGGGTCTACCCAGACATTTAAATTGCTGCCAGGCAATCACACAGGAGCACTCTTCACGTCACCACACTCACACAGAGGGCTGGAGGTGCCGAGTCTGGGCCGGGAGACATCATGGGGCGAG
>JAOWBL010000013.1:9522700-9566192 GCA_028564865.1 Zenarchopterus dispar
TACATTACACCCATCACAACCCTCCTTTTTTCACTTTTATTCTTCACTTTACTGATTGGGTTTTAGTTTTTCACTTTAAAAAAAAAAAAAAAAAAAAAAAAAAGAAAAAAAATAAAAAAAAAAAAAAAAAATAAAAAAAATAAATTGCTGCCAGGCAGACAGAAACACAATTGGGTAGTGTCATAGAGTCGCCTCTTTAGCATTTAGCGACACATTGGCGTTAAAGACCAGTACATCTGTTTTTCTTTTTTTCTTACCATTTTAGTTACAGTTACAGCATATTTATATTAAAGTCTCTACAAACCAGACAGCAGGTATATAAGGTTTATACTCCCCAAATACATGCCACCCCCACACGCCTACAAAAAGATTAAGTTTGAGACTTTGTAGAAGTTTACTTTGCCAGAATTTGCAGAAAAGTAGGAAATAAGAAATTGTAATAGAGTAACATGACATCCAAATGTGTCAGCTGTATATGAATTAGTTGTAGATTAAAAAAATAATACTTTCGATAAAAGACTGTCAGTGATAGTCTGGATGGAGGGAAGGTGAATAATTTTATAGCCCATTTTGTCTTAGTTCATTCAGTCCAAATGAGCTACAGTTTGTAATGTGCTCCCTCTCTCTCAGGTCTTGGGAATGGGAGAAACGTGGAAGGGGGGCGACGTAGGTCGTTCAATCGGTGGAGGACAAAAAGTCAGACTACTGAAGGCGACCATGGAGGTGCTGGCTGAACAGGAGGATCTTGTTGTTCTGTCTGTGGACAGGTACATTACCAACCAAAATGTTCTCATCTGTCTGTTTCATGGAAAAAAAATTACAAGTTAATACCCAATGAGTTTGCTCTTATACATCAGAGTGACCTTTGAACCAATGCAGCTTTAATTTCTATCTCGAAAAGTGATGCAGAACACCTTTAATTATGACATGGAGTTAATCTTCACAATCACAGACCGCGATAATAACTTGGAAAGTCATCTCCAGAGTGAGAGGTGTTGTTGATGGCAACACCACTAATTCAGGCAAAAGCATTATTATATATGAGCATAATTCTCACATGCAGGAAGCTGAATTATCAGCTTTCAGGGCAATGGAAAGTTGCACCGAAGTTTCTAGGTGGTTTAGAATAATAAGGGCTTTGCACGACATCTTTCCCCAAATAGAGCAAAAGATGATAATATTTACTGTTCCAGCTCACATAAATAATGTTTCCCATAATTGCTGTGCAAAGCTGTCACACCCTCAAAACAGGTAGCTGGAATGTAATTTTCTGTCTTTTAGAGGAAGTGATCTTAGACTAATAAACGGCTTTTGCACTTTATAAAATCATGAGCCATTCAAATGTATTTTAAGATTTATAAAAATGTGGCCAACCCTTAAAGTTTCCTCGGTTTCTGCTTCTCATACAGACACATTATGTCTTATCTTCAGTTTAGTCACTAAACTAAGTGAAAATGAAATTCCTCTGCTGTTTTGAGTTTCTGAGCAAGTGGAGTGTACCAAAAATGAAAAGAAAAGTAATTCTAAAGAAGTATAAATGGAGGCTATTGTGTGAGTGAGCTATGCTTTTTAATCCTACGCACATATGAAAATAGAGGAACATTTTCTTTAACTATTTTTTTTAAATTTTTTGCTTTGATCTTCCCTGTGGAAAAATAATTTAAGTAGGCAGGTTTTCTTAATCACACTGCATTTATGTGTTACTGGGATAAAATAAAAGAGATTATAATTTTTATAAAGCATGAGATGCTTTATTTTGCAAAAAAAAGTATAAATAGGTTGGTTTCTGGTTCTTTGATGTGATTCAAAGGCGCTGCATCAAAGGTAAGACTAAAAAAAGAAAAGCATACAGTGTGATACATGGTGCAATACAGCTAAAGTGCTGCAGTGAAGACATTTGGTGCCATTGCATTTCTTAAAAATAAATCCATGATTAATTTTACACAGTAGTTAGATTTTAAGTTTGACCTATCTTTTAGTTCTGCTTAGTGTAGTATGATATGGCAGTAACAATTTTGAACAATAAGAGAAGCAGTAAAAAAGAAAAAAAAGGGAGGGAGAGCGGTTGGTTTCCTGGCCAGAATTGTCTTCATTTTATTACTATGTACTTCTTAGACATTTTTATTTCAAAGACCGTGGGTCAGTACTGGAGAAATGACTATGATTTATGAGATAACAAGTCACTGGGGATACTTGTATCCTGGTAAAAGCATGTGTCTGCCAGATGTGGAGAGAGCGTGCTGACTTCCTCATTCACAGTAGACTTCCACTTCTTTTCCAACTTTCACTTTTGCTGCCATATTTTAGAAACTAGACGTCTAGTACAGCTGCTTTACTTTTGTTTTGGACATGTCAGTTTTATACCTGGATATGGAGTTCCCAGGTGTACTAAGATGATCAAACTAACATGTAAGTTAGCCTGGTCAGCCATATTAATTCACGTTCATTCTGTCATGCTGTGAAGTGGGTCTGTTACCCCTCCTACTTGTTGCCATTTCCACCAGTACAGAACATACCGAGCAAAATCCAACGGGGCAGAGATGGGCTTTATGCTGTGAGTCATACAGGAGTGTTCAAAAGCCATTTTTCAAGGTAACCAAGATGGTTTCAAAATTGCACAACTTCACAAGTGAAAGATATCTTAAACGTTTACACCATCTGTAAAATATTTCCACTGGATAACAGAAAGCACTTAACAAGTCCTCTCTTCACAGTATCTTGTGTCTGTCGGTGCATGCACATACCGTCACGGCTTGTGTGCTTTTGTCTGTTACTGTCTGGCAATAGAGAGTTTTTCTGGAAACACCTTACTTCAGATGCCTCCAGAAAGCCCATCTTTTCAAATTACAAGAAATGTTCTGTGTTTGCCTGCAGATTTTCATCTGTCTCTGAAGTAGAGGCCAAAGTTTTGTCAGATATGTGATGAAATGTGTTCAAGAAAACAATTGCTCCTAAAGGATAAATAAAAGATAAAGATCTGCTGTATTTCATCTTCGCCCCTTCCTTTCAGCTATGATCTTATCTTCGCTGGGGGACCTGAAGAAATTCTCAGGAAGTTCCAGCAAACCAATCACAAAGTGCTTTTTGCTGCAGAGGGGTTGGTGTGGCCAGATAAACGACTCGCTGACAAGTACCCCTCAGTCCGCAGCGGCAAGCGCTACCTAAACTCGGGAGGTGAGTTCCCAAAGTCCTGAAGATTTAAAAATAAAAGCTGAGCTGTTTTGACAGCATGCTGAAAGCCAGATCTCTAACATCATGTTAACACTGTGTAAAGGTGACTTTCAGAAATCCTGAGTCAGAAAGTAAATGTTAATCTAAAGTTGACTTTTATGTAAGTGTTTCTTTACAAAAAACTGCAAAAGAAGAGGAATCCAGAGGTCATCTACAGGTCATGGAAGTTTTCTGAAAAATGTTGAGTAGACAATCATGTTTGCACATGCAACTCCTAGTGAGCATCGCTAGATTATTTCAGAGCAGCAGTGCAGTTGTCTGTAGAGCCCTTTTGACCTCATTTAGGTTGTGCAACTTGCTCACATTCACTCACATAATGCTTCCTAGTATATGTACACACACATACACATACACACACACACACACATACACACATGGCAGTGCCAAATGCCAACTGCTGTTTGGGCCTCAACTCATGTGGTCTGAAAGTTCCTTAATCCAGCTTTTACTCACATAGGTAAACATGATACATGTTTTCATTTGCTTGTAAAGGGAAGGTAATGGAATTTTATTTTTTGGTTCTTATGCCAGGTTTATGCTCCATTTCTGTATCTGTCCATTTCATCATCATGTGCATATAAGGCACATGCCTCCGTGCATCATTTGTATGGTTGGTAAGCAAAACATCAACCAGGGGACAGTGATGAGCCACTACTGCTATTAACAAATATGCCGACTGTAAAGGAGATCATTTCATTTGTCCAAATTCTGAGTAGGTGGAAATAAAACACTGATGCGAATAGACCACTGGATGAAAGTCAATATATAACCAAAGAAAATATATTATTTTGGACAAAATTATTCTTATTCTTAAATTATTATTCTGGACAAAATCAGGGTACTGTCAGAAGGCTCCGTCTATCTCTTCATCTGTTTCAAATGTTGAGCGTCAAATGTCAGAATCTGATGCTCTTCTCTTGTGTGGCCAACAGTCTGATATGATAAGCTGAATCGCTGCAAATCTAAAGATGCGGAAAACACCTGTAATGAAATGATTACCACTAATATTAGTTTAAAATTTTAGCAGTTGTATTTATCTTAGATGTCTAGACACTTTACACAAGAGTAGAGGAGTGTTTAAGTATCCTGGCTGCAAACTCTCCTTACCCACCCAACTCCACTCGGTCACGAGAGTTTACACATTCCACCATCAGCTGCCACACTTTGAGGACTTGCAGGCCTTGTTGGAATTAAGTAAGCTAAACGGCAGTGCTCCCACCCCACCCCACCCCCGACCCCAACTCCCTCAGTGTTATTACTGTAAAGGGTGCCGGAGCAGCTTAGAGGCACAGCAACAGACTTGTATTAGTTTTAATATAGAAAACCCCAGGATTTTTATTACTGTCTCGTGTTGCAGGATGGAAGTATATTTTCCTTCTAAACTTGCTCAGTGAGGCATTTCCTGTCCATAGTGCACAGGATGTGGTAGAAGTCCACTCATCTAATATGAACTGCACACTTTTTTAGCAATCACCCTCTCTGACAGATATCCATGTTTGCAGGTGTATTAAGAATGTTACTTAATTTGAATATTGAGACCCACTTTCACCAAAGCGTAACAGTATGTTCTAGTTCTTACTCCAAAAGGGAGAGCCATCAATATAATGCCACTTCTTCAGGACGCACAATTACTGCTTTCTCTGTGGTCATCAGATTGGTTTGACCTCCCAGAGTGGAGCCCAACTGTCTCAGGCTGATCAGAGACGTTTTTAGCATTCATTGTCATTGACATGACATGTGGATTTGTCTTGGGCCCCCAAATGTGCCAAAGTTTGTACAAAATTGTAGGCTCTGTTTGGGTTCCTATGGCTACGGCCCAAGTGACCAGTGGGACACATTTTATAGTGTTTGGACACACAGTACTGGATCACAGAGAGTGCAGTGTCTTGGAGATGGGCTCAAGATACAGAAGGGTTGTGTATTTTGTGGCTGCATTTTTTAAGCAGACTAGCAAAAAGGTCACTTAGTAACAAAACTAACAATGCTAGAAAATCATTACCTAAACCACTGGGATTTTAACACAGAGAACTACTCTAAGTGCTGAAGAAGTGCTGCAAATTAAACTCGCTAAAACTAAAATGAAAGCACACAAATCTCACAAAATAATTATGCTTTTTCAGTGACGTCTTTAAGCGAGCAGTGCAAAACGGCCCCCCCTTAAAGGACGGGGTGAAAAAGGCAGGCCCCTTGCAGCAATTTCCCAGGATCCGTAAAGATCCTACCAACAATATAGTCTCCATGAAATTCATTCTGTCCTTTGAACTTTTGTTTTTCATTCCTGCTATTTAAATTATGTCATGTCTATCCGTTGACTTTTTTACAATGTCTGAGGTTTTTTTCAAATGATGGGATGCGAAACGGCACACACCAACAACATAGCTAAACCCTGCAATCTGTTACTGTGGTCAGTGTCCCTGAGCTACAGAGGGAAAGGAAAAAAAGACCCTCGAGGGAAACTGGAGTAGAGATTGCCATGAGAATATACATTTAGAGTGTGAGAAATAGTGGCTGAGACGTTTCCAGAAGCTCAGCGAGTAGTGAGATGGTCATGACAAATAGACTGAAACTTTCTCGCTAGCCACTATTGCACTCCTTTATGTCAAGAAAATGTGGAAAGGGAAAGTCCCTGTAAACTTCTTATGTGCTTGGGGACGTTGCCAAAAATCACACTTTGTTTAAAGCACTCATGCCTGCATGGGTGAAGCCTGTAGACCATGGAGCCTGTGGATATAGTATAATTGTCACCGTTGACTGTATAAAAAGAATTGGGCAAACCCCGTGTGATCTCAAACATAAGTTTTCTGAAGAGTTTGTTTCTTTTTTGTTCTTTTTGGGGATTGCTGCATGACACCATACTATCTTGATTAACTATACCCAACCCTGGTCAATCCAAAAATAGTTAAATAAATAATGGAACAAGGAAACCTATAGACCAACTGGAGCATGGCCACTTTAGCACAGTTACCACAAGTTAGCTATTTTAGCTTGACTTAGCTCATGCTAAGCTATTGCTAACTAACATTACAAAACATTCTTTCTTATTGACTCTGGCGAGCCGTCTTTATTTCAGCTATGCAAAAGACTTCTGTCATGAGCACTGCCGGAGCTGGAACAAGGAGTGGTGGAGCGCCTGCAGAGCCCCACTGTGATCCTTGATAAGGCCAAGGATGGCTAACTGCTGAGCTACAAGACTAACTAGTGTTACCTTACATTCATTCTGATAGAATATGTCGATCCATTATCATTTCTGATCTTGCTATGAAACAACATTGGAAACAAGAACTGCTGGAGCTAAAACAATGCTGACCAGAGCTCCAACTGAGCACCACCAGAACCCTCAATAAGGTGACAATCAGCTAACTGACACCATTCTTGTAATCCCAGGCAAACTTAGTCAGTCTGAAAGAGTGGAGAACAAGCTGGAGGGTAGCTCGACATGAGGACCAGGCTGTTCAGGGTGAGCGGGCAACAAGTCCATCAATCAGTTTGGCCCGGAAAAAGTCTTCAGGGACAAGTCTTATGCTTTGTAACTGGATCCTTCCAGACTTACCCAGAGCCAGACTTGGTCGCCTGTTAGTACACTTAACAGCTTGGCAAAAATCATCTGTAAATAAGAATGATTATACACTGTCAGGTTTTTATTTATAGCTCAGAAGTCATAAAAGTGCTAAGCACTAAGTAATTAGTCATGAAGCATAGCCGGCTTTCATTTAACATGGGGATCATTGGAGATCGACTTGTGATTGGAGCCAACACACCCAATGGTTATTTGATGAACTGCAATTTTTCTTGTTTCCACATTGGCAGCAGCTCTGAAAACTGCACATTGCTCTTCCAAACCTCCCTTTCTGTGTACTTGACATGTCTGTACATGTTTGTAAAACTGTTAACTACCTGCAGGTATAATTGGCTATGCCCCGTACGTGAACAGAATCGTTTCACAGTGGAACCTCCACGACAATGACGACGACCAGCTCTTCTACACTAAAATATACCTGGATCCATTACAACGAGTAAGTTTCTTGGGTCTGTGCCAAAATTTAATCTGAAATAAGAATATGACCCACAAAGCAAATTTCTGTTTCCCTTCCTTACAGGAAGCTCTCAATATGACTTTGGACCACAAGTGCCAGATTTTCCAGAACCTGAATGGGGCTGTTGGTGAGAAAGCAAAGAAACCTTTCTATTCATAATTTCAGTCTAAGCTTTTTTGTGTTTTTGAAGTCATTTTGTAGGTGAGACACACAACACTTCACATAAAATAGCTGTTAATGTGTTAACTTTAAATCAACATTGTTTTTGCTGCTGCAAGGGAAGTAGGCTTGGCATAATTAAACCTTCACTTCTCCTGCCCAGTGTGGTAAGTTGATTTTCATTACCTACCCTGAAAGATCTTGTGCTTCCCTTTTTTGGCAGACGAAGTCCTTCTCAAGTTTGGGACAGACAGAGTGAGAGTTAGAAACACAGTGTATGACTCTCTCCCGGTTGTTGTCCATGGCAACGGAAACACCAAAGTGAGTAAGAAATTCTCCCCGCAGACACACCTGATGGATATGACATAAGGCACATTTCAGCTAATTTTATATGCTTTATTATCAAAAAGGAAACAAGCCCTATGTTAAATAAAGCTCCTGTTTACCATTTACAAGTGTGCCTCTATTTACCCAGAACATTTAGATATTTTTTTGTGATCCCACTCTTTACTTATTTATTTTTTTCATTTTTAAAAAGTTGATTCCAGCTGATAAAATCTGACTCATTCAGAAAAAAAGTCTGTTCATGGGATGATTTCCAGCTCCACTGGTAATCAAGAGCTGCTCATTCATCATTAAAGTCAAGGATTTATTGCTCCTCTCCATGTGTTTTCAATTTGTATATCAACGTGAACCTAGAACACAGGATGATGGTCTGATAGCCGTATTGTTCTGTGAAGTTTTTATTTGGTCTTTTCCTTCCCGTAAGTCCTCACAAGTTCCTGCTGTGCTGCCAGGAGCATGTGTCTGGTCCTCTTTGGTGATGAACCAAACCCACCAAACTATTGAGTCATTCTTCCCTGTGGCCCAAACAGCTGGAGGAGAAACTCTACATGGTAGATCACAGAACCCATGTCCCTGAAGTGGTTTTTGCCCTTGGAGTTGCCCAGATGGATGTCTGGCCTGTAGTTTATTATTGTTTTCCAGGTTTTTAAGGCCAAGTTAAGTCTGGTGACAAGCACAAGATCACAGTGTTAATGTCTACAATAACAGATTAGTAACCAACTTCACTCAGGAAATTACATGTACAAAATGCAACTGAAATGCACACTGAACACTAAACAGAGCAGCAGCGGCCGAGAGTGCAGTGAGTACAATATGTTGAAATCTATAAAAACACTGAGAAGTTAACATATACGCTAGACAGAGCTGGTAGGCTTCAGCATCCAGATCTGTGGAACTTTTTATCAACAAGCCTCCATATATTTATTGAAAATGTTTAAAAGGTTCTTGTACCAGTCTACAGTTAGATTCTTTCACTCTTCCACTGCAATAAGTAGATGTGTTGATGGAGCTACCCACTGGTTTGAGCTAGGGCCCAACTGGCCTATTTTTTAATGTAATGCATACATTACTAAAATTATATGGGACCTACACAATTTTGCTCTTTATTACCCCATGGACATTTAGTCCATTTGAATCTCTCATGGTCCCATATATCTGTCCCATAATACTGAAGCTGGGGCCGACATGGATGTGCCGGCTGGGCTCCAGTAGCTTTGTCTCAGAGATTTTTCCAACTCTGGATAATTCATGTCTCATAAAAAAAACGCCTCCTGTCTGCTTCCTGTGTTCTAACAATGGAAAACCTCCAGAACTACGTTTTATTGTAAATATGACATTTTTTTCTCCCATTTTGCTCCGTTTTATCACCAGTAAACCTTCTGAAACCCCTTGATAGCTCTGGACCTAGTACAGGGTCAGTAAGGCACCCTCCAGACCTTGTATTAAAGCCCATGCTTAAACATCTGATCACAAGTTGCTAACGTTAATGCAAGGTCTGAACACATTTTAGGACAGAGTCAGATCTGATCATTCAGGACACATTTGAAGGTGGTCAATGACTACCTGATAAATTGTTGTCAACAGCTTAGGCCATGTTTCATTTGAATTATTGATTGATCGCAATAAAGCTATTTGTCACTCTTCTTTGTGTTATTGCAGTTTCTTTCCCTGTATTGTACACACCCTTGTGTTGAATATATTTGTTGAATAAAATCTGAGACAAATAAATTAGTCGCAGCTCTTCCTCATCTTGTAATTTTCCATTATTCTTTTGTTTTCATGTCTTATGTAGTTATTTCTAGCTTCTGCCTTTGGTGACTGAAAACAACACTCCATTTGGTGTTAGGAAGCAAAAATGATGTGTAAGTTTATATACCTTTAGCAGGAAGACCAGGTCTGATCACTCAAGAGACACATGTGTACACATTTTAGAGCTAGACTCACATGTTAACCTGAGGCCACTTGAGATTAGATCTCTCCAGGCACATCTTAACACAAGGTCTGAACAGAGTGTAAGAATACCAATATTAATGACATGTAAGGGGTTAAAAAGCTCTGCAATCGTTTTAAACTGAATATCATCCCAAAAAGATCACAATTCATGTTTTTTTTTTTTTTTTTTTTTAACTTTGTCACCATTATTTGTGCTATTTTGTCTGTTAATGGCATTTCCCTATGAAGCACTTCTTTGCTCTCTTTGTTTTTAATTATTTATTTTTGTACTGTGAAATGTTTTACTGTTAGTGAAAACAGAATAGTGATTTGCACATCTTTAGAGGTTTTCTTGTAGCCTATTGCAGCGCTCAAGCCATTTGCTAATAGGACATGGGATGCAATTATTTGATATTTATCATATATCCCATGGCATTTTTTTCTAAATTAGTTTTTATATTCTGCTCTGAAGGGTTTCAGGTTGTAACCTATTTCCCTGCTCTGAATTTCTTCCCTATACAGATATACTTGAACTACTTGGCTAACTATGTTCCTAATGCATGGAACTATGAACATGGCTGCAGCCACTGTGATGACGACCTTCTAGACTTGACTGAGTTAAAAGTAAGTGTTTCATATTTAGCCATTTTCCTTGTCCTTACCATCCTTGTTGGCTCATTTTTAAATTTCTTCTGTGGAAAGTTTTTCTTCAGCCTCAGTTCCTGTAGACACAGGAAAGGATGAAGCAAGATGAGGCCAGACCTCCAGCGTGAGCCATCCACCTATCTATCTATGCCTGTCTAGACAGGAGTAGAGCCTAACTCATCTTATTTAAACAGATAAGCAAGAGTGTTGGTCCTGCATACCCTCTTCCAACAATAATAAGTTCATCCCTTTGGACCCTTTTTTAAAATCTCATAAGTGTGAGGTGAACTGCTCTCGGGGGAAAAGGAAGCACTGCACAGCTGTGGTGCAGGATATGGCTTCTGAGGTTTTCAGAAAGCCTCATTTAAAGGGGTGTCACCGTCGACCAGCCTGCCTTTTAGTGGGCTCCTCCGTGTGGCTTTTAGTCACAATAGTAAGCTGTGGTGGTTACGCTGAAAATTTGTCACAGAGTTCAGCCAAGGCTGGAAACGTATAGGCAATAAGATTGGCAGGCACCAGGAAATTTCTCAGGCTGTGTGGTTGCATCTGTCAAGAAAGTTACCAAATGTCTTCCCTCTTTGCGGTCAGAAGTCAAAGGCCAACACAGTTAATCTTTGTTTTTATTGTTTTGTTTTGTTTTTTTTAAAGCAGGAAAATTGTCCTGTACATTTTCAATAGGTTTCCATTTGACATAAACTGTACCATTACTGGCAGAAAATGTAAAATACGAATCCTCTGGATTTACTGTAATCCCGTAAACTCCCAAAATAAACATGCTTTAGTTGTTAAACCAGATATGATTCACTAAACCCATGAAAAGCATCTCTGGGAAACTTACCCTCCGTGACCTTCCATGATGGATGCTGAAAAGACTGATTCTTTTAACAATAATGAACAAGTTAGAGGCGACCTTTCAGTCCACTGTGCGCCTTTGTTTGTTTGGGACAGAGACTTCTGGAAGACCAGGTCATGTGGAAAGACTGGGTCCAAAGCTTTTTTGTGGGGTAAACGCAGTTCAAAGCCCGTCCTGCGTGGCTATGTGAAATTTGAGTTTTCCACCAGCGCTGTGCCAGCCAGACAACTTCATTGACTACTGTAGTTTTGTCTTGTGGTAAATGAGCATGTGGGTGTTTCCTCTCTTCTCTCTGCTGTGATGAATGCTTTAGTTTTTGTTTTTCACTGTCTTTTATGCCACTTCTCTTGCCTGTCCATCCACTCTCTTGGTGTAACAATTCAAGTTTAAATTGGCATTGTATTTGAGGTTCCCTCCGTGTGCCTGAAATGCAGCCATTGCGGAACTCGCAAATTAGATGGTTCTGTTCGGTTCGCTTTTCATCCCCGGCCCAGACCTTTCACTGTGAACTGGTCAAGAGGATCAGGAGTCCAGACTAGGACGTGTGGGCAGGAGCTGAGTATCATGGGAAAGTCTTTCTCTGCTCTCCATCTCTCTTTATTTCTCTATAAATCATCCTAACCCCAGCTGTCATTTTTATGCATGCATGGGTCTTTTTTGTACACTTACCATCACTGGTTGGCGTGGCCTATAGGAGCAAAAGATGCCCTCTCATTTCATGCGGAGATTAATGTAGCAGGGAACACTGAAAAGGATGATGGTTAAATCAAACAAGAACAAGTCGGTTATGGCAAAGATATCATCTGCAGGAGTTTATTTAAGTGAGAAGTGAAGGGTAAATATCATCTGTGATTTAAGTTAAACAACATTGTATTACTGGGAACAGTTGTTTAAAATAGAAGTCATTTTTCTTTCCTCTAACCTAAACAGGAGTATCCGGACGTGTTGGTCGGAGTCTTCATTGAGCAGCCAACTCCGTTTCTTCCGGAATTCTTCCAGCGCCTACTGACCTTGGATTATCCCAAAGACAAACTCAAACTATTTGTCCACAACAACGTGAGTGTGAGCAGCTGCTCAAATGTTTACTTCTACACGACCAAAGTGCTCGACTCCACTTAATCCCGTCACTACTGGCTCCCTGTACAGGAGGTTTACCACGAGAAGCACATCCAGAAGTTCTGGGAAGACAACAGGAATGTGTTCAAGAGTTTCAAGGTTGTTGGACCGGAAGAAAATTTGAGCCAAGGAGAGGCCAGGAATATGGGAATGTACGTGTGCTTATGATAATACCAGCCATCTTTCAGAATACATGGTTTAATGAGCCAAACTGACTGTGGTGTGTTGCTGCTGGTTAAATATAAATGACAGTTAAACCTCTTAATTTTGGTTGCATTATTTTTATTTAGAGAAATGGTCATCAGTGCTGCTGAACAAAGCAGAACTAATGTGTTTAATCATGTGAATATGTTGGTACCACGCACATCTCTCACCCCCTTTAATTGGCTTTATCTTGTCAATCTGGAAAATTGTGTCTTTTAATTATAGATCATTAAAAGCACACAATGCCTGAAAGCATCGGCCTGAACTGGACTGCTCCCTCGTCTCGCTTAATAGGGGCTGGGATAGGTAAAAGTGCTTATAGTGGACATCAGATGGACATTTAAAGCCCTTTTTGTCTTATCTAGAGTATTTCTACATTAGCTTGAGATGATTGGTCACGTTCCTGTAAGCTTTCGTTGATGAACAGGGGGTGGCTCCTGAAGGCTCTTGTTACTACCAGGTCAGGAACATGGCCCAGATCTCCAAACCAAGCCACAATAAAAGCATTTTTGAGAGTTTTCTTATGTTGACAAATCCAGAAATTCAGTCACACATGTCTGACCCAGAGTGAGATCTGAAATATGAAAGATGTCAATCGCAACTACAAAGATTACATGCCGTCTCTGTTTGGGACAGCTGTAAAGTCTAGCTAAGGCTGGAAAGTGTTTGTTGCTTCCTCAGAGCCAAATACACATCTCCTTAAAGACTTGGATACGTTTTATTTATCTTTCACATCACATCATAGAGCTCCTTTTTGATCTTTTGCTGTCCTTTACGGAAGTTGTTCTTTAACACTGGAGATAAGGGCGGAAATATGGAAAAGTATGCCATGTCCACTTTGATGACTTTCAAACTTGTGGTTCTAAAATCTTTTTGATTTTTTTAAACATTTCAGAAAATCATTAAGATGGTGTTGACTGAGAAATTCCAGACAGATTTAAATCAGCTTCAGTGTGTGTATTTGGCACACTGCTGAATCTAATCCTAATACGACTGGACGGTACAACTACTTTAGTACAGCTGGTCTTAAAAGATTTTTCTTCAATTTTTAGCAATCCTGTTAGAGTGAGACATGCCTCTAGTATTAGTCTTAGGCTAATTTGTTGATTTTTTAAAATTTTATTTATCATGGATCACTTGTTAAGATTTGGAAAGTTAGGGAAGAAGAGATATTTTAAGATCGGCAGGAAGTTTTTGGAGGCGAGAGACACTGGAGGAGATGTTAGAAAAGGAACAAACAAGGAGGAGAACAAACAAGCCCCCAAGGGGTCTCCTTATTTGTTGTGGGGACATGTTTAACCAGTGGCCACACCATGTTTGCCTCCTGAGGACAGAAGACATTGATTGATTAAGTGTTTTTCTTTTTTTCAAATTTCACTAGGGATCTTTGTCGCAAAGATGCAGCATGTGACTACTACTTCAGCATCGATTCAGATGTCATGCTCACCAACAGGCAGACGCTGAAGCTTCTCATTGAGCAAAACAGGTAATCACACAGTAACTGAAAAAGAAGCCACTGTGGAGCCAGCATAAGAAGCCTTCGCGGTAGCTGTCGTGATCATCGAGCCATTGAATTTACCCCTCAAGTGGCAAAACCACAAGAACATTACAGGCGAGTCAATTAGAGTTTTAAAATAAGCTGCACTGGCTTCCTGTTTTTGCCCGGCCACATGGAAATGCTGTGAGAGTCTGGTGCACTAACCCCGAAATGCCACTTAGCACGACACAAAAAGCAAACATGCAAACCCTGTTTCCCCTCTTGCCGATTGCAAGGAAATGTTCTCATCAGGAGAATATCACTGTAGCTGTGGCGCAAGTGTGACGAATCGAAGGCATGCAAAGCAAAAGACTTTCTAGGGTATTTAAAGACAGCATTTGAAATCTCTCCTGGCACAAGGACTGTTGGAGGACAATTTCTCAACATTATCCTTCTGCCATACATTTATGGTGAAATTGATTTAAGTTTTTCCTATTTAGTGATTATTTAATTTTTTAAAAAAGCAATTCTGATTTGTTATCAGTTAGATTAAAAAGTCAAGGTCGGAAAACAGCATGCGACACGCATGTTCGGAGAACTAAACCAAATTTAGTGCTTTAAAAATAGCCCTCCAAAGCAAATCGTTGTAATTTTCAATTCAGTCCAGCACGATATGCAGATCAGGTTTGCATTACATGGCTCTGCAGTCTGTTATTGGCTTGGCAGCAACCATATACATTCAGCTGAAGGCTGGTTTTTCAAATGCAGCACAATGATTTTACTACCAAGAGAACCAGTACATTAGGTGGTTGGCTGTCTGTGAGATTTCCTCCAGTTTTATCTGCTCTGACAACACCTCTCCGCTCTGTCTCCCGCTTTTCCGCAGAAAAATAATTGGCCCCCTTGTCACTCGTCATGGAAAGCTGTGGTCCAACTTCTGGGGAGCCTTGAGCCTGGATGGTTATTATGCACGCTCTGAGGATTATGTCGACATTGTGCAAAGGAAACGTGTGTAAGTCACAAACATACACAAATCAGTATCTTTCCATCTTTTATGGTTCACACACAGCATCTGCATGTGTCCATGAATAAATCTTTTCCCATTGTGTTGTCAAGCAGTTCTCATCATTGCTTGGCCATAAACAACAGCACAACTTGTCTTTTATGAACTTCATTCTAAACTGCACATTTGAAGAAGCATTAAAGCTTTCATCTATCTGAGTAATGATTTAGTGCTGGGACACAAAGCCTGAGGCATGAAAATCATTATCGTCAAGTTCGACAATTCTCTCTGAGTATATATAAAAATATGTTACAATGGCATCCAGATGGTACAGAGAGAGAGAGAGAGAGAGACAGAGGAAAAAAAAAAAACAAAACCCACCATATTACCCACAACTATTAGGTAAATTGGGATTTTATATGCAAGTGTATCTGGGGTTCTGTGGTTTCAGAGCAATAATGTTGGTATTGCATCAGAACTCATAATCTGACATTTGACTAACAAGACAAAGCAAGGCAATATGTCTCTCTGGTTTGTTTACCACCTAAATTACTAACCAATATACAAACAGAAATTATAAGCAAAAAATAAAATTTACCCAACTTTGGCACTTGTACCTGCATCTCTAAGATTGACATTTAGTGTACCTTTATAACAAGTATGTTCATTTATTATAGATTAAGTCTTGTTCCGCTGAGAGGCAAGAAAAGCAGAAGGGAAAAAGAAAAAAAGTATAATTCACAACCATTTGTCACTGTTCTATTAGCATCCATCATCAGCTTTTCAGTAACCAAGAACAGGAAGTCCAATGCCTGCAAATATGTGAAGTATCCTGAATGATGATGACAAACCATATATACCAGGGTTCAACCCCAGCCCAATAAAACCTCTGCTCACAACAACTGTGTATGATGTCAATTTGATCAAAAAGACAGCTTCTTCTGAATGTTTCATTGTACACACATAATAATGGCATTTTTCTCTAATGGGCTGTCCAAATCTTAAATCGTGAATAGCAGGAATGATAACATCAGCCATGTCTCCTCCAGAATCCCAAGAATGCTAATTTTGAAGGTTACTGCAAAAACGAAGACCTACTTTTTCTGTGTCTTGTTGATTCAAGGGGTGTGTGGAACATTCCTTACATGGCACATGTATACCTCGTCAAAGGAAATGTCTTGAGGAACGAACTTAAAGAAAGGAACTACTTTGTTCTGGAGAAACTGGACCCAGACATGGCTATGTGTAGAAATGCCAGAGAAATGGTAAGAAAGCCCTGATATTTTGTTTTTCTTTTTTTTTTGATTTTTAAACAGTGAGTGACAATATTTTAATAACACTGCTTTTGAAATGTGAATGTTTGCATAAAGACGTAGCCATTCTGTGCTGTATTTACATACTGAAAAGACTAAGCACAACTACGTGCTAAAGTGCAATGAATCTAACTCCTGACAAAAGTCAACAGCTCAACAGAAACCAAAGATGGGCAAGTATGAGTCTTTGTCTGTCGTTGAGGCATGACTCTTCACTGTTTCTCTATGGTGTGTTAAAGTTCTACTCATGTCCCATGATCCTTTACGTTCTTCTGTCTTCACCGTCATCATCTCAGCCAGCTGCAATGCCTCGCTTCCCAGCTGACAAAAGCTGTTTAACCTTTTACATGTTTATCTTTTCACTTGCAAACTGGTTGCTTACGGATCATCTGTGCTCAGCAATGACCAGCTACTCTGTCTAATCCAAACACTTTTGGATTGGTTGGCCTTTTTCCCAGCATGCATTCCATCCCACATTAACCCACAAAAACATCAGCTTCAGAGGGAATCTTGCTCCATTTTTTTTTTTTAATGCAGCTGCATTTCTGTTCCTCCTGAGTTCCTATGTGAGATATACATCATGTAACCATCACTGTGTCTCTTATTCTTAAATCATTTGATTTATGTTATCCTGTTTACATGGTGCTTCTTCTTCATTGTAGACCAGTCACAGAGAAAAAGACTCCCCTTCTCCGGAATCATTCCATATGCTCAGGCCCCCAAAGGTCTCCTTCTACTTATTCTTCTCTCTGAAACATCCATTTCCAATGGGTTAGCACTCAGAAACTGATCTGAGCTTTGATTCATTTCATAAAGCAGACTCGTTTTCACATGCAAAAGCCTCGTATCTGATTTGATTGAAGATTTCTTGGCAGCACCAGCTTCAATTTCCTTTAGGTTTGTGATTAAACGTTCTCTTCACAGCATGCCCCATTGGAAGCTACATGATTACTACATTTAAAAAAAAAAATGTTTTAATATTGAGTTGCTGTCTGTGTCTCAGTATAAGAAATTAATATGACTGGCAGCTCTTTGGAAATTGATGTTGACTATTTTTGTTTGTGGTGAGCTGACACTGAAAAGCAGATTTGTTTTGAGCTACAGTAAGAAAGACTTGTTATGTGTCCTGTTTTTGTAATCGTTCCTGCGACAAGATCACTGAGGAGACACAAGGCTTGAAGAGTCAGTACACATGCAAGTCCCCTGTCCTGATGCTTTACCCCAAACATCCAAACCTCACAACAAACACATGTAACCAGCTGCTCCCTTTGAACACACTGACTAATCTCAGACTAGGCTCCAAATTTTCCTTTCACGCATTCAATCCATCTGGACTGAAGGCAATTTGGTAACTTGCAATGCAGCGTTGCAAAACAATCCCTCATTTATTATTTTTGCCATCAAAGAAGCCTAGTCTGACAGTGAGTCCAAATCTCCTGCTACACAACATGCTTCCCTGTAGAAGGAATATCATTCCTGGATTTACTGTTTCCCAAGCTGCCCTTCTGTTCCTGCTCTCACACTCCCTCCCTCCACCTCACAACCTTTTACTGTTCCCTACCTACGAATACCCTTGCAGCCCACCACCCATAAATAATCTCAGATTATTTATACAACACCCGTCTGTGTTTGAACATAGTTATATATAACAAATTTCAGTGTGTTTAAATACACTGAAATCGATCTTTATCCTTATTTTACTCCAGGGTTAACCACTGAATATCTTATTGCCCTGTAGTTCTGCATGCATTATGATTACGTATATATAAGTCTATTATAAATGCAGCATGTGAGACTTTAAAGACTTTTCGCCTGTCTAATTTATGTGAAATTGACTGGACTTTTTTCCCGCCTGCTGCAGGGAGTGTTCATGTACATAACCAACCGTCACGAGTTTGGGAGGCTCATTTCCACTGCCAATTACAACACTTCCCATTACAACAGTGACTTGTGGCAGATATTTGAAAACCCCGTGGTAAGTTATCCTGGTCTCTCACCATTCCTCATCCACACACTAAATCAATTTTTCTGTAAAGCCGAGATAAACAACAGTCACCTGTAAAGGGTCTCGGCTGTAATGAAGGGATTAGAAAAATGGGATAATTTTGAGCCAGTGACTTCAGTGTGATAAGGCTCCTGATTGATGGGGCTGCTGCACTTTTCAAGCTTAGATCTGCCCAGTGGGAGAAGGAATTAGCTCTCTGAGGTATGCAGGTCGGGAAGCGGTCCAAAAAAACATACCCACTAATCTGAAAAATCTCCCTGCTTACAGGACTGGAAGGAGAAGTACATCCACCAAAACTACACACAAATTTTCACTGAGAACTACTTGGAGCAGGTTTGTATTTGTGTGTGCATTTGCATGTCCACAGGATACAAAAACAGAGCAAGAGACAGTGAAAGAGGATGACATAATGTCGCACAGAAATCCCAACATCTGGTTTTAACATGTCTGGGTATTACATTACACTACAACTGCAGGTGGAGGTGTGATCCAAATTTGTTCTCAGGAGTCTCTTTGTGTCTGTGTTCCAGCCTTGCCCAGATGTTTTCTGGTTCCCAGTTTTCTCAGAGAAGGCATGTGATGAAATAGTCGAGGAGATGGAGCACTATGGTTCATGGTCTGGGGGCAGACATGAGGTCAGTACTGTTAATTCATGTTTCCTGAACGGGAGTGCAGTTATGCCACTACAGGCTGAATATTGGCCTTATTTTATGTTTGTGTTCACACATCTTTGGAAGCCGGAGCTGGTTAAGAATAAGGAAAAATCTGTGAATGGACTTTTTTTCCTCTTAATTTTAGCATAATTTTAGCATAACCCTCTGCAGATTGGATATGCTGTAGGCAGGAGATGACATTGTTTAGCCCCCTCAATGTTAAGACTGACGTCTGGATTGCTAGTCTTTCAATATGTCAGGTTTGACACTGAGAGTCTAGCCATTCACTTTGCAAAAGGCCTCTCTTGTGAATTGGGTTTAGTATTCCTAAATTTTATGGCCATTGCTGTTGGTACAGAAAATACCAAACCACTCGCAATGGGGCACAAGCAGGCTTTATGGGAGGACTCACACAGGAGCATCGAAGAACTTGTACGAGAACCTGCAGTCATCTTGGTTGTATTCAATAAACTCATGATAGCTGCAGAATTGCTCATAATACTTACATCGAGAAGGTTTTACTGTAAAACCAACAACAGTTGGTTTTACAGGTTTGGCATTTTTACTCTACTGCACACCCTGTTGAATGTCTTTTGATTTTCCCTCTGTCTACAACAACCAATGGCATCCATTGGTAATACCCCCTGAAAAATCAGTGGCTAATCCCTTCAGACTAATCCTTCAGACTGAATAGTAAAAGAACTGGGATTGCTAGCCAGGCTACCCACTGCCCCCTTTAACTACTACTGACACTCTTATCCATTGCCACCATCGCAGTACATGTAAACACATACCTGCAACTATACCCAAAGAGCATCTTCGCAATAACACATCTTTGGTGGAACACCTCATGCACACGAGTCTTTTGGCCAATCACAGTCAAGATAAGGGCATTGCTTCTTTCCCATTACATGGTGCAGTGACAACATTTTATTTACAACAATCATTTTACTTCAGCCAGATTTCAGCAGTGTTAGTTTTGAGGTAAGTCTCCAACAATATAATAAGCTGTCTAACTTAGCTACTTAACGCTAAGTAAGCAATAAGTTGCTAATGCAACTTTGAGACCAAAAAAACTTGCCTGCACTTGTTGTATTTCACCAAAGACGTGTTATTGCGAAGATGCTCGTTGGATCTACACGAATCATGCAGACGACAAATTTTGATTGAATTCAGGTTCAGATTGTGCCTGAAACAAAATCTTCCAGACAACCATGACCACACTTTGGGATTCTGGAAAGCACAGTTGCATGTCTCTTTGAGCTCCAAGACCATCAAAGCTTCCCATGAAGTCCTTTTCTTTCTCCACAACAAGATGGGTGGGGCATGTTGTCCATATGGCCGTTAATCTTTGGACAAGACGACTGACAGAATGGGGAAGCAGCACACAAGGAGACCAAATTGATGGTGGAGAGCTGACTTGGACATTGTTGGAAGGATAATTGTATGGAGTTGTGGATTTAAATGGCTAAGTATAGAAGGACTGGAGAAAGGCTACACCTAATTTTGGGTGGACTAAGCCGGTGAAATGACATGACATGACATGAGAGACTACTTAAAAATATAAAGGATTCACAATCTATTTATAAATTGCATTATAAATAACTAAGTGTGTGTGCAAAATTTTATCAGGTCTGTTACGATGTGTCTTTATTTCTTATTAGGTTCTTTTTAAACCCAAAATGAACAGAAACATCATTAGGATACAGAGTATCTAAATAAATACTGCCACCATTTAGATATCTGAAGTTTAAAAAATTTTGAAAAGGGGCAGTGGTGCTATGGTTTCATTTGTGTAGTCTAGTTTATGTAGTTTTATATAGTTCAGAATTGGTCAGTTTGGGAGCAGGACTAAATGTGTATAGATACTTTGTTTGGGAAAGGACTGAGTTGGACGGGTCATTAAGCCTCATACCCACAGATGACAGTTTATCCTGTGGCTTTAAAGGCACTCGCACACACACACAGGAATCATCATCATTGTCATCATCATCATTATACTGACAGCTGTGGTCACACACTTCGAGGTTGGTGGGTAATTTATTCCATCATTAATCACACTGCTTTATTTTCCCTCTTTTTTATTTTTGCAGGACAAGAGGATTGCTGGAGGCTATGAGACGGTGCCGACAGATGACATTCACATGAAGCAAATTGGGTTTGATAAAGAGTGGTTACACTTCATCCGAGAATTCATATCACCCGTCACATTAAAGGTTTTCTCTGGCTACTACACAAAGGTTAGTGTGACATGCTGGAAGGAAAGATAAACAATGAAACCATCTGGTATTTACCCAAAACTTAAAACAGAAGAAAAAGTTGGAACTTTATCTTGGACTTGTTTTTACTTATACTTGACATTCTTTAACAGCATGTTACAGATTTCTCCATTGGTGATATTTTGAAATATGACACACTGCCTGCCAGTTGATACATTTCTGTTCCTTCATGGCAGGGTTACGCAGTCATGAACTTCGTGGTAAAATACACACCATCGAGGCAGTCGTATTTAAGGCCCCATCATGACTCCTCCACCTTCACCATCAACATCGCCCTCAATAACAAAGACACTGATTTTCAGGTAAGTCAGCGTGCAACGGAAACTTTTCCACCTGCACCACATCCATCTTAAGTGATTTCTAGATGACCTCATGCTTACTGAGATTTAATCAAAATATCAACATTGGGCGATATTCATTGAACCTGATGAAAGTTCTGGGTTCAAAATTGTATTGGCCCGCTTAGGCCTACCCTGCCTCTAAATACTTGTGTGTCTGTTCTCTCTGTTCCCTAATTAGGGTGGAGGCTGTCGCTTTCATAGGTATAACTGCTCCATAGAATCACCAAGAAAAGGCTGGAGCTTCATGCATCCAGGACGACTGACTCATCTCCACGAAGGCCTACCCACCACAAATGGAACCCGTTACATCGCAGTGTCCTTCATCGATCCTTGAAATATCTCTTTGTATCGTAAATTATTATTTTTCTTTACATCTTCTCCTTTTTTTTTTCCAGTTTGAAGTTTTGTGCGGCAGATATCTTGCTGAGATGGTTCCTATTTTTTTTCTTCTAAAGCTGTTGCTTTAAAATTATAAATGATTCCATAAGAATAATCTCTGTCAAACAGAGTGTAGAGGTGGCAAGGGAATAGACAAAAGTAATCAATACTTACAAATTTGCAAAAAGTGCTAACAGGAGACAGAGTTGTGCAACATTCCAATTTAAAATGTCAAAACCATCATATTGAAAGGAATAATCTTTACTGTAGGTTGCCATGATTTTCACAGCTCTGATTTTACGTCGTCATGGTAATCACCATACACACGCACTGGTAGTGTTGCATAAAATGCATTTAAAAAAACAGCTGTAGCATGAACATTTGCAGATAGTCAGTGTGAATCTAATTGTGTTTCAGGTAAAACTTCACTGAATGCATTTATGCAAAGTTTATACTGGTAATCTTGATGGTAATTACTACTGGTGCTTATTGATTCTCCATGTTTCTGCACTCCAGATTCAGTTCTTTATTCACTGGCGTTTATGTTCATGCATTTTTCTAACCTGAGGTAGTTCATTAGAGATTTTTAAATTACATTTTTATTTGTACCCAGTGAAACCAAGTTTTGCACACCTGAAAAATAAGACAGCAGAGTTTGATGTGAATTCTGTTTGAAGTCAGTTCATTGCTCCTCTTTACTTGAAAGAACTCCCACCTCATGTATTTATTTTTTAATTTTTTTAATTGGAAGTTGCATCATTCATTTACTTTACCAGAAACATTTCTGCTTTTTTTAATTTTATTTTTTTTCATGCTGACGAATGTGTGTGACTGGATTTTGAAACTCAGAAAAGAAACTTTTTTAACTTATTGTCAAGATTTAATAAAATTCTCTATTAAAAAAGTGTCCTCTGGTGCATTATTTTTATTACTCAGCGTAATTGAAAAACTTTACTTGTCTTCCAGTCCTTTCTGAAGACTCTCTTGCCAGATGCAGTAATACGTCTGGAAGTCATCACCTCTGCAGACAAACCCTTATATATGCTATCACTGTCTCATTTTCCAAGTCTGAACAAGTCACATGTATAATCAATCAGGCCTGTTTTCGCTCTGCTGCCAGATGTAGCACTGGAGTGTTTGGGGTGTGGTGTGGTGATGTACATCAGCACGAATGTAGTTCAGTGTACCTTAGAGGCGGTGTGTAAACATGAACATGAAACCTTATGAGAGTGGTGGAGAAGGGGTTGTAAGACTGATGGCAGAACAGAGGAGAAACGTGGAGAAAGGAGCTCTTGCCCTTCAGAAACCAGTCCCAGTGCTCATTTCATGTTTATATCTGACTATTATTGTAACCAGTATTATTGTAACCAGTTCTAAAAAGGCAGAGTGTAGTATTTGTACTACAAGTGACTGGGAAAGTTTACACAAGCTCAAACTTTAACTTACCATTACAAATTTACTGGAGCCAGCTAACCTAAGCTAACTAACTTAACTATCATTAAAACCTTACTGAATATTAACTTTACATTACCAATAGGAGCCAGATAACTTTAACTTGGTAAACGTTACAACTTACTGAACTACCTGGTTTTAGCCAACTTTAACCTACCTTTAACTAACATGCTAACTTTAACTAACAAACCTTACAGAAGCAGTTAACATTAACATTAAAATTTACTAGAGCCAGCTAACTTCATCTGTATTTAAGTTGAAAAATATTACAACTTACCATTACAGCTTTGATGGAGGTGACTTTAACTAACTTTAATTAGACTAATATTAAACTTTCTATCAATCTCATTCTTTTCTCTAATCTTGACAAAGTAATTGTGTCCTGTTCTCAAAAATGATCCCCCCCTCCATCTCCTTTTTTTCTTGCCAAAAAGCTCTTACAGCTGGTGACAGAGGGTTTATTATTGGGGAAGCACCTCACTGTTCTGGTGGTGATGGGTTGCCCACATAGAAGAATAATCGGTCACATACGGACTTGTGGCTTTAATATCATCTCTATGTGGCTCAGAAAGTGCAAAACCTGCAGGGCTTCTTCAGCTTCCACTGACCACCTTCCCACAGTTCTTTTGGTCACAGATTGCCTCTGAATGGTGGGTTTGTAAGAAAAGGAGAAAATAATCAAGTGATCCGTGCAGAGGAGCTGCAGCTGACACATCTCTGATGTTTGCGTAGAAGAAATCCAAGATTTTATTCTCCCTTTACTGGCATTTGACAAATAGCTGGAACATTTGAAATGTGGCAGGGAGTGATGTGGTTGAAATCTCTGGGTATCTTCACAAATGCAGTGGGGTGTTGTTGGTAGCCTAGCAACAACTGAGCCAACAACATCTCACAGAGTCGGCACAGCTAACAGTTCTGCTGGCTGCAGAGACACTGTTTTACAGTAGGGTGTCCTGGATTACACCATCTGTTGTTGACAGTCACTGCAATTCCACCACCTCCACTTTTGCTTCTCCTTTTCAAGTCTCTGTCCAGCTGTATCACCTGGAAGTCGGTCAAAGAGACGTTGGAGTTGCGGATATGCTCCTGCAAGCACATCCCAGTGTAAAACATAATAAAGTACTGCTTTACAGATACTCATTAGCCTCCAAGCTCATCCCTCCTATTTGTAGGAGATCTCATGCTCCTAATTATTATTGAAGGAAAAGGTGGTTTAAACTTCTCTCTCTACTTTGCTCCTCCTCAACAGCAAACCTTCTTAAACTCATGAGGGACTTGGGGTCTCAATTTGGGTTTTATTTGAGCTTTTGAAATTTAGATCAGATTTTTCCTGCTCCTAATCAACTTTATTGTTGCCATGGTTACTTATCATAGTGGCAATAATGACAGAAGTAACAGTGGAAATCCCTTGAGCAGCCTAGCATCTAAATGGGAATGAAAAAGTTACTGAAAACAAAATAAATTATAATTTGAAAAACAAAAAAATATGAATTGCTAGGAGTATAACAGAGCTACTGCAATGACAAATAATATATTTGACTTGTTTACAGCTGGAAGTTTTTTTAGAGCCAGTTAAGTTTTTCGGGAGTGACCTCTGTCTAAACCTTGAAGAAACATCTGAAACAAGAGACACAAACATAATTACAAACTAGACAGCCATTGATTATTGTGTAAAATCTAGCAAGTCCGATAACATTTAAAGTCTAATTTTGGAACAGCTTCTTAGGAAGAAATTTAATATTAAGATAGAATAAAGATGTTATTTACCCTGCTAGGTGCTGATATTTTGCTATCTTTGTTAACCTTCTCTGGATATATCTTTTATAATAATAATTTAACCATCACTTTTCTTAGAGATTATATGATGATGTTAATTGTATACTTGCTGGTTGACTTGGTTCTGGTTGAACTGAAGTTACTGCAGTTTTGACTCATGTTTCTCTGAACTGGGACAGAAAGGAACCAGGAGACGTTGACAGAAGACAGAACTTGTGTTGTAATGCCCTTCTTGAGCCGGAATTCAGTTTTGACCAAATGTGGAGTATCTCACCTCTTAAATTTCAGAAATGTTCCTTTCCTATCAAATCTTGTTACTTTTTAGCACCAGCAGCCTTTGGAGACTCGGGCCAACCCCAGATGGCCATGTTTTCACCCTGCAGGGTCGACTCCCTGACCAGGCGCACGTTTCTGCTTCTTGTGAAGTCAGGATGAAGGCTGAATGTCTGAGTCGGTATTATGAAGGAGCGACTGGAGGGGAGAGGAGGAGGAGAGCTAGGTCAGACTGGGGGGAAGCTCACTGCTGCTGAAAGAGTCCTTTGTGGCAATCAGTTCCCCTGAACTGCCCTGTGTCCATAAACCTCTGAAAGGTGACATTGATCCCAACCAGGCAAGCAGGAAAACCTTCATACCTACCAAACTAGCAGATCCTTGCAGGGAATGGCTTTATCAAAAGGCAGAAAAGGGATAAAAAAATGTTTTAAGGCGGAGTTATTTAATCATTTTGTTGGGGAGCATAAATTTTGTATTTGAAATTCAAAAGGCAGGTTATTTTAGGTCTCAACCCACTGAATAGCCATGCATATGGCAGATGTCTCTAGAGATGGAAAATGAGTTCTTATACCAAAGTAAATTCAAATGTACCTCTAACTGCAGGGTGGCCAGTAGAAGACAGTGATTTAGCCACCACCACAGCATCCACTCTGGCCTTGACAAAACAACAGTTTTAAATTAAGTCTTTACAATCATGTTAGTATTTAAGAGTCTTAGTCAACGTGTGGCCCCAGATGCTGCCCAAGGCATGGAGACAATTATGTGGTAGTAAGTAGTTTCCTGCAAATTCTGTCTTCAACTATCACACTGTTTAGCAAGTCATCCTTTTTACGACTTGGGGTAATGAATCGTACGATCAATTTCAGTGTACAACAAGCATAAAAAAGGATTTTCTATTATTTCGTATTATGGGTTTTAAAGGGTTAAAACTGTTACATAATCTAAATGCTGAAATCTAAAGTCAATTTTTCTTGTGAATTTAGTCTCTTATGAAGAATCCAGTTCCAGTTTCTAGTTCAGTCATTTGAAGTATGCGCCTACTCTATGTGTGTATAATGTATACAATAAACGGCACGGTAAACCCTGTAAATTTCTCTAATTATGTTTGTAGAAGAGGGTGGAGGGACGGGAGTCAATTTGGAGTGGAACAGTGCAATTTGGAGTAAGTGGAAAAGTACCAGGATGGGACACAGAGCGAGGGAGGAAAGATTTAGTGCAGCTGTGCATTTCAGTCTGAATGTATCTTATCTTCATTTGTGTTCATGTCAAAGGACTTTACACTTAATAAACCCCCTATTTCCACTGAAATCAGAGTTGCGGGAACAGAGCAGAGGAAACATGAACAAGACGGAACACAGTGTTGTTCGTAAGTTTGAAAGTATGAGAGCTCTGGCACAAAGCCTCTTTTCAACTTTTGCCAGCTGCTGAAGTTTGACCTGCTACTGGTTGAGTGCTCCTGCACCAAACTAAACTTCTTCATGAATGTTTTGTTGAAAAAAAAACAAACAAAAAAACCCAAAAAGCAGACATCTGATGTATCATATCAAGACATATGGATCTAGCTGCAGCAGCAGTGGAGAAGGAGAATTTAAGATTTTTTTTCTTTCCTTTTAGATTTTAACAACCTTAAGCCACCGTTTCTGGAAACAGCAGCTGCAGCTTTAACACACTGTAAAAAGCTTTACTGGGCTCTAAAAAAAGGCCCTGGGAATCTGACTGCTGTTTGCAAAATCCTTTTAATATTTGCTTGTGCATTGGAGTAATAACTACTATTAAATGTGACCCAAAAAAAAAAGGACCGTTTGTCAACGTTATTTATATGATTTAACAAAAGGAGAATTATTACCCACCTGTTATTATGTCTAGTTTTCAGGTAAGTAATCAGATACATTCAGGATCCATAATGCCAATTACAGCTGATTGTATGCTTCAAGACTATTGGCACACTCCCTTTTTACCAGCCAGACTGTTTACCATCTCAGAGTAAACTGCATGCACGTATCATTTAGTCAAATTACACAGCAATGCTCTGTAAAAACAATCAGCAGACCCACACTCCCTGACAGATATTGATATATGGAGAAGACAAAAGTGGAACAGAGGACGGGTGGCGGATGGGAAATTGTCAAAAGCCACAGGAGCTCCGTTTATAGTTAGGCAAAAGAAAAATCGGAGTCTTTTATGTGCTATTTTGGAGTCTCCTGAATGATCTGTGTGTTTAGTCTGCTTGTGCTCCTTCAATCAGTGCTTTGTACGTCGAAACTGCAGATGATGGTGGCGTGGGGCATTCTGGTGTCAGGCTGCGTGCACTCCAGCGTATGTGGTGGCAACGTGTCCCAGGTCAATAAGGGTGCAGGAGAAAAGCAACAGGAGGCTGGCGCTCAGATTCCCAGAGCCCCCCTGTGGGTAAAAACCGTCACTTCTAAAGCGGACACAAACATTTTCCACTTTGAAAGGAGAAGGTTTGCATTCTCATCGACAGGAGCACTTTCACTAATAAGATAAGGACTTATTATTAGACATATGTGTAAACAATCCATCCCACATTGACAGGAAAAGCATTTTATGGTAGCATAATGTGAAGTTATAGCACTGCTTTGTTGTAACAGCAGCTAACTTCAGTTCCTGTTTGAGCAAATGTTTGTTTGAAAAGGACTCAGATTTGTGTGTTTCTTCAGTTCACAGACAGTAATACATCAGGGAAACATAAGGCACCTTAAAGATCAAAAAACAATCTCAAAGTATTTGAAACATTGTCTGTAGATGCCAAAAGAAAATAAAACATCCCAAGTTTCATGCAGTTTCTTTCCTGTGTTCAGTTTATCATTTTTGGCACAGTGTTAGAGAAGGCCACCCACACTTGTCATAGTGATAATAAATTCTGAGGATTTAGTGTCTGAGGACAAAATACAGCACAGTTTGATTATTAGAATCTAATTTCAGATTTCAGCATAAATTAGAGCCTTCTCTGTATGTGCACAAAACCAAATTATGATACCAAAACTACAGTGAACCAGAAATAAATGTGCATTCTGAGTTTGTGTGGTGTCCCACTGATTGACAGATCTCAAATCTGCTTCAATAAATTACACTAAAAGAGCAAAAAGGGCGGTTTTTATTTCAACCAAACCCAACTACTTAAATGTGCATTTAAAAGCATACACAGCAGATATTAAACACTATATTCAAGCTTTGCATTAGTTTGCAATATTGCAGTACTTATCAGCTTATACTTTCACGGTGGCATCAGCAGGAAAGGGGCTAACTAAATCCAGTAATGATCTGCTAATTCCTCATGTCTCTGGTGAACGTTTATAAAACCAACCGCCGGTGACTCTTACCACGATCATTATGGCTCTGCTGCTCCTGAGCTATGCAAAAAGTCCAAATGGGCATTTATGTTGTGAAGTCTAACAATGAGGAGTACTATTTTTCTCCTCATACTCTTTATTTACACAAGGGGGCAGGAGTAGAGTTTACCCACATGAATGAAACGTTAGGAACTACTAATATTTTCAAAGATGAAAAATCTTCAACTTCTTCTCATTATTACTATTCGGTGTAATTAGACAGTCCAAGTTCTGCATAGTGCTGGCATCCAGGAAGAGTGTATTTATGTCAGCCAGGCAGCAATTATCCAACTAGTTATCAGATATATACTACTAGATGGCAGTATATCTGAATGCTACCATGATTTTAGCTGAGTTTTTAGTTTAAAATATTACTGTGTGTCAGAGTTTGTCTGGATTACATACCTGCAGCGTTCTGTACATTAACAAAAAAACAAACAATAAACTTAGTTTCCTCTGGATTCAGCTCTGACTTTGAAATACTTTGATTTGAAGGAAACTTCCTCTGGATAATACTGGATAGGCCTACAACCAACGATATAAAGAGGAAGCGTGTGATGCAGGCAGAGCCACAGCCAGACTAGCATCAACAAAATATATCCAAAACTGTGCATTGTACAACAGGAAACACCAGTGAATGATTGCTGTCAGTTTTGCAGTAAAAACGTATCGATCTAAGGTGTTATTAGAGATTCTGCCGCTACTTTGGTTTTTACTTCCCTTTTTGTTGTTTAGTACATCTTGGATTTTCAGTACAAAATACTTTATATAGGCAATGTAGTCTTTTAACATGTTTTATGATGTCATTGTTTATTATATACAACATATTCCCAAGCAAATCTCAGAAATGAATTTTCTCGTCCATAAACCTGGTTCTTCAAGCTTATATTGACTCGCAGTTCACATCAACATTTTTCAAAAAGCACAAACTATTAGGAATTTTAAGATGTTTATGAACACATCGGTAATTTACAAAAGCACAAGGTTAAATATTTCAAGTGGTTTTAAGCCAAATTCAGGATTCTCAAAGGATACGTCAGGTCCTAACGGGTTCAAGTGAATTCAAAAGAATCATTTCTTAACCTAAAAAGGTTATTAACTTTGTTGCCTAGAGTCAACTCATGCACACAAACAACTCTCTTTAAACAGTATGATCTTACATTTTTGTGGTTTAGTAGAACAGATCTTTACTGTCTAACAAAAAGCTTATAATTAAGGAAGTAGTTCAGTCTTTGTGAATTTTGAGATATTTATAGGTATTTTAGATATTCTAAAGAAGGAAATTATCAAGTTTTGAAAGATTCCAAAATACTTCATAATGCTGCATAAATGTTACTTGCAACATTATCAACTGCGTTGAACAACTCCTTGATATAGATAACAAAAGTCCAGTTTAACTATTTAGAATAAATTCTACCTGACCATTTATTTATTGAGAAAAATATAGTATAATATATCTGTGAGAACTTTATATGACGACGCATACAAGATCTACTTTTCAAAACAACAAAAATGGCTGCAGAATTTTTAATAACACCTTGAGTTAACAGTTATGTTCCCTGCAAAACCATCAGGATTCATCCACTGGTGTTTCTACTTAACTGCGTGTTATTTTGGATGCCTGATTGACACTGGTCCATTGCTGCCTTGCATCACATGAATTATTTCTCTGACTGTATGTATGTCTGTCCAGATAATTTCTTGTGTGTCCATTAGTATTTCCCCTGAAAATCAGTGTCAGTTACTAAGGAACTAGATTAATTATTTGTATCAAAGAGAAGAAGGAGGCCAGGCAGGAAAAAGACAAGAAAAAATAAAATCAATGTGCTACTGCTGAAACATCAAATGTCCACAAAAGTGCTGACGATTTCAACCTTAACAAGACAAAGACCATCTTTCTGAACTTTTGGATTACGCGATAAAACGCTGTCAGTTAAATACCTCATTAATCTGAATGTGCAAAAGTGTAAACCACCATCCATAAACCCATTTGTTTATGAGTAGCTGCAGCGCCACAGTCTGTGTATATTTGTGCAGAGAGAGACAGAAAGAGGGTTGCAGCAGTGCTCGTGACATAAAAACATTCCCATGGTTACTCTTGACCTCATTCCATAGAAAGCTGTCAACCAGTTCCTGTCTATCCTCTGGTTTGACATAATTACACGTTCCCAGTTGTGTGGCTCTTGTTAGATTTGTAGTTAGCACGTTGTCCTCAACTTCTATCAGATACTAAAGATGAAGAATTCCTCAGGGCGGGTATGTTTGTTTAGAGCCATCCATGCGAACCTGCTGCCCTCTGAGAAGCCGCAGGCAGCTCAGCACCACACTGGCAAGCTGGTGACCACAGCACATCAAGACAAAACCAGTAGTGACCCAGTCTAATCCTTCTAATTGTCTCTCTGGCTCAAACTTAAAAGGCCAACCACAAGCGAGGGATTGTTTTCCCCCTTGGATACCTCTGCTGCATGTACCAAGAAATCTTCCACACTGGACTTTATGTTCTGTAGCTTTGCGTTTGGCACTCAAGCATATCTGGGAACTCTGCCGTAGCCCTCTTTTTGTTCTGACTTCAACAAGTTTACATAAAGTGATTATTTATGATCATAATCATGTGTAACTAACCATGCAACTCAATACGAGGTTCCTATGAAAACAGTTCACAGAGGCAGGCACACACAGAGTCATCGAGCTCTAAATATGAGTGAAAACGTTTTTCTCTCTAATTTCACTCCAGGATCTACAAAATTATCCAGAAAGATAACATGAACAGAGTGATGGAAGGGGTGGGTGGGGGTGGGGTGAGGGTGTGAGAGGTGTGGGGGATCAGCAAAGCAAAGCTCAACAAAGTCACTGGGAGCCATACAGTTTCAGACAAAACTGTCTTCCAAACCAATGAAGAGACTCTAACTTGTCAGTGCTGCTAGAAAAAAGTCCAGGGGATTATAAAAAAATTCAGTAAAATGTACCCTTCAAATGTCACATTAGTCCATTCTTGTTTCCCTCAAATCTCATCAGACTTCATAAAAAAAAAACAAAAAACACAGCACTGCTGTGCTCATGGTTTTAATCTTTTACTTTGTTATTCATACATTTAAAGCATCACTCAATGTTTTTTTCCCAAGTTCATAAGTTTTAGTTTCATGTAAAAGCAAAACTTAATTACTTTTAGGAAGCGTTGTCTTGCTACTACTACTGGTAAAAAACAGCTGATGTAACTTTAGACTCTTGTCCAGGTCGATGAAGGAAACAGTCACGCATCACTTTATAGCCACATGTCACACTTCAACAACAATCAAACAAACTCACACATTTGCACATGACATCATGGCAGAGGTGACTAAAAGACTCAAGAAACCAACGACAAAAGAGGAAAAGTGAGACAGACAGTAACAATCTGGACGAGAGGACATCTCAAACAGCTGTAGGTGGGATCGCTGAGGTAAAAGTTCATTAGCGCTGCTTTAATGTTGGTCAGAAACACATCAAAAAATATCCTCTTACCAGATATTTTAACAAAAAAATATAGAAAGAAAAAATGATAATAGCAAGAGATGATCATAGGGGTCCACGGAGATCTGCAGCCATAGCAACCTGCAGTTGAAAAGCTTCAGCAATGACCTCGATGGATGAAATTTTAGCATAACTGTGAAATATTGCATAACTGTTATAAAGATCAATTGAACTGAGTTTCTAGAAATTTGTCCTTGCACATTAAAATCTTAAAGACTAATGAACCTTGAAGGGCTGCCTGGCAATACCATCAATGGAAGAAGCTGACAATACCTAGTTATAATTTGGTAATCAATGTAAATTTAGCTGATTAACTTTTCATATGTTTTTCAGAAGTTGCTTTTGATAAAGCCTTCCTAAGATTACCTTAAAGTGAGTAAAAAAACATCTTGAACAAATGTCCTGTCACCCTATCAGTCATGAACACTTTAATTGTCATGAGAAGGAAGGCCAGTATTAAAACATGGTAAAAAACATTGTTGCCCAGCTGTTTTTTGAAAGCAATAAATGCAAAAAAAAAAAAAAAAAAAAAAAAGAAAGAAGGAAAGAAAGAAGGAAAATGAACCTTAACAAATGCTAATTTTGTGGAGGTTATAAACCCAAGAACTATCTTGAGTTTATAAGGTCTGCAAGACATAAAAGTCTAAGTAAATTTAGGTATTAAAGTATTTTCTTTCTAACTTGAATTACTTTTTTTATTATTAGGCGTAGTTTACTGAAATAAAATGTTCATAGACTAATTTTAATGGATGTAATGATCCAACGGTTTATTTTGAAACACTGATTTAACCCAGACCCATTTCTACTTGGAGAAAAAAAAAATACAGGATGCAAACCACAGATGAAGTGGACCATATGTGTCAAGAACTATCCAAAAGGCAGTGTGAATCAAAATCATATCACAACAGATTTTATGATTTTAGCAAATATCAAGTAGTCATTCAGTTAATCCGAGTAATGTTGTGTTTTTGATTAAACTTGTGATTTACACCCCACTAGGCATCAGGTCCCATTAAAAAATAATAGCAGAGGTAATTACACTTTTTTTAATTGCATAATTATTATTTGATAAATACTCCACAAGCGAGTTGTCACCAAGCAAAAGTCAACATGTGCATACCCATAAATGAATCAAGTCTGTGTGTAATGTCAAAAACTGAGGACCTGAAAGGACTCCATATAAAACTAGGCTCTGTAAAAAACATCTCTTTTTTTTAAAAAAAAGCACAGTTATGGTTGCAGGAAATAATGTAAAGAGGTTGTTACATCTGTCAGGAGTTGCTCTGTATAATATTAGGGTTGGTTAGACAGAATTATAGAGCAAACTTGAACTATGCAGGAGGTCCTGCGTGTCAGATGACTGAGTAAATTTAGTCTGGGAAGGCTTGATTGAAAATTAACACGAAGCACAATGCCAAAGTTAAGTGGTGGTCATTTTCAAGGTCACTTGCAGATCCAACTTTACCCTGATCCTCAAACACATAAACACAGATGCTTGAAACCACAGGAAGCTGAGAAATCTGGAAATCACACAGTTTGCTTGAGCAACACAACCTCCCTGGAATGTGAAGCTGAAGACTTGCTCATAAAATCATAAAGCACTCCTGTCTCTGTCTCACTTCACCCTCCTCCACCATGTTCTAATCTGGCATTGCAAAACCAAGTCAAAGAAGTGGCATAGGAACTCGTTTATGCTGTAAAATTTCAGGTACCTTCACTGAAAAAAGGGTTGTTTTTTTTTCAGTGAATGCACCTGATACCAACAACATACAACTTATTACCAGTTTACTTGGAAAATATTACACATTTTTGACAAAATCTTGATGCTTTCATACTAAGTTGAATATTAACCCCCTAATAACTGGTGCATTTTTTTTCTTGTTACTTTGGGGCCCAGTTAAGAAAATAAATGACATAGACAACAAAATGTGTGATGTCCACATATGTGTATGTCCAGTCTTAGGAGGTAAATTATATACAAGTTCATGGCTGGGTATGACCCGTTTCATTGCTATTTAAACACAAAGTATAGATGTTGTAGGTCTCATGGGATGCAGCTGAAGCCTTAACGTCTCACTGGTAACAGAGTCATTAAATGGTTTGAAAACTTTTAATTAATTCAGACAGTGTAGCCGTAGTTTGCTCAAACTGCTTTTAGATGGCAGAAGTGTGCAGTGAGGGTAAAGTGCAACTATTTCCAAGGCCCCTTTTAGACCTGGCATTATCATGCACCCTAAGAGACAAGTGATTAGCATTTTAGGGTTTATCTGCTAGGTCACTGGTGTTTATTTGTGATGTAGCTGCAGGCAAATGTAGAGGCAATAAAATATGTTCCTTGATGCATCTTGAGGTATCAGATCTGACCTTCCTGCTATATATATATATATATATATATATATATATATATATATATCTTTCCCATGATCTTTTGCAGACACTGCCTAACATAAAGTATTTACTAGCATGACAATCCCATGGTTTCTAACCATCTATTGTCAAAACACTATGATTTAGAGATGTGGATAAACACCAATAATACATCTTCTGGTGAGACTGGACTCCAAACCATTTTTTTAAAAAAATGCTTCCCAGTTCTGGAAAGAGATTCTTTGTATGGTTGAACCAGAATTACTGGAAGAGAGAGAGAAAAAAGTAGGGGTCATGAATGAAAAAAAGATACCACATCATCTGTCAAAGCTGTGGAGGCAGTGTGAAGGCATGGACATGAATGGCTGCCAATGCAACTAGGTCACTGGTATTTATTCATGATGTGGTTGCAGACAGAAGCGGAGGACTGATTGGTAGACTAGAGTAACACTTCACAGAGTAATGAAAAAATGAACTTCACAGTACAGATGATAATGACCTGACTATACAAAGTTGACAACTCAGTAGCTTTGGAGGGTGAGGAAATTGAGCTGTTTCAGTGTTTTTGAAACAGCTCTATTTCTTTACAATAAAAAGGCTGAATACAAACCCAATAAACAAAAAGCTAATTTATGCAACTGAAGTTGTGTTGGCCTTCATAGGAGGGGAAACTAGTGACTAGCTGATGCAACAAGTACAACAAAAAAGATTCTCTTGAAATAGCCTCATTCTTTTCAGCTTCTTTCTATGACTTATTGTAATGGTTTGAAGTTCTTTTCTCTGGATAGTTTCCTCTCTGTCTTGATGATCAGCCAAGAAACAGAAGCAGAGATGATCTGGAACATCAAACATCTCAAACCGATCCCTTGAAGCTGTTTAAGATGAATTTGTTCATAGATTTTCTTGACCTCATTCATACATCTTGCTGAAACACTGGAATGATTTTCTTTGTTCTTGAAATACCCCCCCCCCCCCCCCAAAAAAAAAAAAAAAATCTGAGACCACAGTTCTCAGTCGAAAATGGTGGATTGTCTTTTATGGGTCAGAAGTAAGGGACGTCTTCAAGTGAAGGAGTTCAAGTATCTCGACAGGGGGATTGGTGCGGCGTCGGCAGCAGCGAGGGGCTGTGAAGAGAGAGCTGAACCAAATGCAGGGACTCTCTTTTTAAAGTTAGACTGATTCCCATTTTCATCTGTGCTCATGAATTATGGATAGGGACACAAAGAACAAGATCACAAAGGTCTAAAATAAGTTTCCTCGGTAGGGTGGCTGGACTCTGCTTTAGAGATAGGGTAGAACTTTAGTCATCCGAGAGAAACCTCTATTTAATATCTGCTTAGGATGCCTCCTGGAAGCCTCCCTGAGGAGATGTTTCGGTATATCCAACTGGGAAAAAGCCCAGTCCCCAACCCAGGACAGTTTGGAAAGTTCATATCTCTCCCCTGGCCTGGGAACCCATTGGTCTTCTTATTGAGGAGGTGGTTGGGGATAGGGAGCTCTGGGCCTCATTGCTTTAGCTCCTGCCCTCGTGACCCAAACCACTAAGTCACACTATGACTTTTGAATTATAAAAACTGCACATTTTGAGCTAATGGAGGTTTCATATAAGAAGCAGAACAGAGTAAAGATAAGTGGCAAAGATCTGAGTGTAACTACAGTACACCCACACACACTTTCTCACACAGTGTTTGATTTTGTTAGAAGGCTGAAAAACTGGAGCCAATTAGTCATTGGTGTACGCTTGCTTACGTGCACATTCACGCACAATTTAGTATAATTTTCACATGACTGCCGTCAGGTTAAATTTGCACATGTGACCACCCAACTATGAGTAGTTCAGCATCGGGTGAGTTGATTACCTCCCGTTCCACCCACAATTTTCTCATTCTGCTACTGAGGTCTTACACCATTGCTCTGCACTTCACTGACACAGAAGTTATGTTGCACAGGTTGGTTTTTTTTTTTTTTTGCTGCTCTGTCTGTACTGCAAATAGCTAACATGGGGAGAATGTCAGCTTGATGTTTGTCTTTTATGTGCACACGCTGAGGATGGAATGAAAAATATTTATTGTGCATTAACGCCTCCCATGTCAGAGTCCCCTGCTCTAAATTTGTACCACACTCCACGGCTGTAAATTCAGATGGCGCAAAAATAGTGAAATTTACAGCTGGGGATGAAAAATTTCAGACTGTCGTCTGATCCCTCTTGAAACCTGTTTGGCTTATTGTTAATGCAGGAAAGAAACATGAAAATGCAGTGAGTGTTGAGTGGGAAATGTAACCGACCAGGTGCTTTTCCTCTTACGGAGGCTCTGCCAGGCCAGTCGTAATTGCCAGGGCTCCTAATGTAGGTCAACATGAAAGCTCAGCCTGAAACTAATGAATCATAGTAGTCTGGGCAGGGGTGATATCATTTCCTTTAAGCCTCAGCGGGTCTGGAATGTGACACCCCTTCTCACCAGCCCTCAAGGCCTTGTAGCACAAAGCTGTGAAATTCATCTGCAGGGGAGACAGTCGAGGCTCACGGAGCCAAACGTCTGAATCTATGTCAAGCTTGGTGCAAGAAGAAGCAGCTCTGCAGCTGATTGGGTCTGCAAATATGTTGGCAGGATGAAAGTATAATTTAACTTTCAAGCATTTTAAACACCATAAGGGAAATAATAAAAGCCCAATAATGAAAGCATTACTTTTTTTATTACACCAGCTGCTATTTACTGAGAAGCAAATGTAATCCAGCCTTTAAATTGGAAAAAAAACATTAAGTGATATTTGTATTCCACTGTGTCCCAGTCATGAATGAAACATTAAGTTGAATGTCACACTGCATGGCGATACCACTTTGATCAAATGAAATCGATAGCTCTGTGCAACAGATGCAGAAATGAATGTGATGAACAAGACTGAAGTACGCTGAGAGCTTTGGGAAGATTTAAATTCACAGAGAAACCAGCACGATTCTTGGGAAGTCTGTCTCTTCTGAAGAATTTCCTTCCCTGCGCTGATGTCATGACTCATTGCTGATAAAGATGAAGGCTGTCTTAGTTTGTTGTGAGTGAAATGAAATGTGAGGGAGAGCTTGGTCATCTGTCCTATGGTTTGGCTGCAACACTCTTCAGCCTCTCAGCTGTGTGGGATAGACATCTGGTCAGTGAAGTATGGGGGTGGAACGTGGCCAATCATACGACACTGCATGACTAAACCGTCACTCCCAGAAGGTTTGAGCATTTCTGAAAAATCCAGGCTAGACACACCAAATGATGCTCATTAAAACCTCATTTTCATTTATGCCAGAAATAAATGTTCCTGTAATATTATTTTGAAAACCTTTTACCAAAAGTGTTTTTAAAGACAACATATCAAATGTTGAAACTGTGTTTTTTAGGCCTATACTCACTTTGAATTTGGATCAAGGACACATTAAATGTAGTAACTATAGTTGTAAATTTTACAACTATATAACACAAACTCTCCAGTAAAACATAAATACCTGGGTCAGCGTTTAGGAACTGCGGCCAACAGTTTGCTATATACATTTCCCCATTTCTGCATGATAAATGAAAGTGTCATCTTAAACAGCTGGGCAGTTGGGGCCTCCTTTGTTTTATCTCTTATGCGGTAATGCATAAAACGTTTTCATCTCTGGGGCCAGATGTATAAAACTTAGCAGCATTACAACTAAAACCATCTGTATATATGAAGGAAGAAATGTGCATACACAGTCTCTTTGCCAGATTTATAAAGCTACACGGACATATGATTCTCTTTTACAAATCAAATTCACTTTAGTGTTGCACAAGAGTGCATGGGCCTGATTTTCACTCCCATTTTTCGGGTTAATGGATTGGGACAGAGTACAGCTAATGCTGTTCTCTGTACATTGAGTCAGCTTTGCCTGGAAAGTATTGGAAAGGAGACACAGATGTGCAAACGGTTGACTGGGGTTCTCAGAAAGTATAAAAAGACACATAAACAAGCTATCAGAAAAATCTCCATACACCTGTTTTGTCCTTCTGTAAGTTTGGTATGTACAGCTGCAGCTTTTTCTAATCAGCCCCATTTAAAGGCAGGGTAAGCGATTCTATGCCCTTTCTAAATAACAGGGTGCACTTCCTGCTGCACTAAACATCCATCCATCCATTTTCTATACCTGCTGAGTCCATCTACAGGGTCACGGGGGCCTACTGGAGCCAATCCCATCTCATTACAGGTGGTAGGCAAGGGTACACCTGGACAGGTCAACAGTCCATCGCAAGGCCACATATATAGACAAACAATCATGAACACTCACACCTACGAGCAATTTAGAACCATCAATCAACCTAACTTACATGTTTTTGGATTGTGGGAGGAAACCGGGGTCCCCAGAGAGAACCCACACAAACACGAGGAGAGCATACATAGATTTATTATTAATTATTATTATTAATTATTTATTATTAAAAAATGTTTTTTTTAAAAAGGTGGGTTCAGGGATTCTGTTCAATTTTTAATCCATTTAACACGTTTTTGTCACATTCAGATATTCAGTGAACATCTCCCCAACATCTACTAGTGACTCCAGGATTCCTGCACAGCTCTGGCTATGAAAACTGTACACAAAAATCAAACTTTAAACATGGAGTTGGGGGGCATGGTTGGGGGCCTGCACATTAGGTGGGGGAGTTGGGGTTGGGACAGTTCATGATAAGGTGGAGGGGGAGGGTGATGCTAGCTCTCCATATTTTTTTTTCCAAATAACAGACATGACTTACCCTAGCATTAAAAAGATGTGCACAACAAAATACTTATAACAAAACAAAATCATTGTCAGTTATAGTATTTCTAGTGAAATTCCCTGTTTTCTTATGTTAAATTAACTTTTAAATGTTTAGCTCATCCAGTCCACCTGTAGATGTGGAGTTAGAATTATTTTACAGCAGTAAACAGGATTTACTCTCGTTTGTTCTTCATTTTCTCTTTCATCATTATTTTCTTGAGTTTTAAGGTGAGTTTCTATTACATTTTTTCACGAAGTAAAAGCGATGGTTCTGAAATTCCTAAGTTGAATTGCACAACTCTTATTTCTCTCTCCGTATCTCAGTAAGTCTCTGGATACCGTCCTGCAAAACTTCTTTTCAAAACAATGAAAAAAAAACTATCTTGACTTTGAAAAAGATGGACAGAAACATCACTTGGTTATTATTGCAACTGTCGCTACCACTTGTGAAAATAGTCAACAGAGGATGAAGGTAGCAGACAATCATTCAAATGTTTATTCAAAGGCAAAACCCTTATGTAATGCAGAAATGCATAATGATTAATGATTAATTACATTGTATTAATAAAGCCAAAAAATGCTGGTAATTACATTTTGAAGACTTTAAATTGACCGACTAAATCACATTCAGTGATGCAGAGGATGTGCAAATCTTTCCATTATACTTTTGTGATAAACTGGATTATCAACACGTATGAAAAACCACATTATGAAAGCATAAGAAAAAGTTTTTATGATATTTGGAGTTTCTATGAGAGGGTTTTCTTTGCAATATTTAGGTTTTGCACAATTCTAGGGCTAATAGAAACTTTTGACTCATCTCTGCCATTTTGTTGACTGTGGTTCTGTGTCACTTTCATAGTGGATGTGGGACAAAGTATCATGAAGTGATACATAGTTGTCACAACAGACAACCAAGAAGTCCAGGTTGCTTTGCTTGATTTTGTCAGTAATAGGAACAGGAGATGCAAGAGCTGGATGACCCTTCTTAAAAGTGAGAAAATGTTCCTTTCAAATAAAATTGAAACTAATATTTTAACATTTAAAAAAGTCCTTTGTTAAATTGATAATCCCTGGAAACTTCCAACATGCCTTTCTTCTAAACCTCCTACTTTCCACATTTGTGTTAACTATTTTTTTTCTCTATTCATTTATACCTCTACAAGATAATTTTCTTTTGGGGATACATAAAGCATGTTTCACTATAATTCACTTTTAATTCAGTTGGTTTTTTCCCCCTGCTATTCCAATTTATCGACATCTGCATTACAAAGCTGACATTTATTATAATCTGACATTTTCACTATACACAGTATTCTTCTTTTGCAGATGCCTGTTTTTGGAAAAAGCTGCATGCGTGTCTTCAGTGCACACATAATTTATGCATTTGTCACCTGGAGTTCAAGCAGACCAGTCAAACACTTTATTTACTTTAACCATGGAGGCCCGCTGTCGTAACATGTGCAAAATGTGGTCTGGTTTGGTGCTGTTTAGCTGAAATAAGCAGGGTCTTTCTTTACGTCATTTAGCTGGCAGTAAATGTTACTTTAAAAACATTTCAAGATTACTGATTGCCTCCCTGAGGTTCATTAACGGTGTCATACACAACAATGGACCTGGCAGTCAAAACCATTCGGTGCTGATTTTCTTCTTTGTCACATGCTAAAAGAGGTTGATTTACAGTTTTGCCATCTTTCATTTATGTTGTATACTATTAGGCAACTGTTCAAAACCACCAAGATGGCTGCAGAATTTTTTTGAAAAACACTGTGAATCAACATGTTTTAACTAGAAAACCGTCATTTACCAGCATTCATACTCAACTGCTTGTTGTTTTGGATGTCTGTTGTTGATACTGGTCTGGTTGCCACTCTGTCTTCGTCCAATAGAAACAGCCCTTGGAAATCGAAGTCATATCTTGAAGGAACTGAGTAATTCTTTGGATCTAAGAGAAATCAAATTATGATGGATAATACCTGCTACTAACCAGTTTAATTACTTCGGGGATGTTTTTGACCAGTATGACACAAGCTTTTCAGTCTTGTGTTAAGCATTAACTTTTGCTAATTCGTTTGTTCGAGAGCCATATGGTTACTTCTCTTTTTTTCTTTCCACATTTTTTATTGTTGTCTTAAATTATCTGCAAACTATTTCAGTCCATTTTTTTCTGCTCCCATTCATTTCAAACTGGATTAAAACCTGCAACCTTTTATTGTCTGGACACAAAGACGTCTTTTTGCAGTCGATAAAATTAGGATTCCTTTGACATATGGCAGTCTCATTCAGACATGTCCCAGTTGCACAATGCTGCAATAAACCCGAAAGTACTTTGGGTTCAGATGAATCCAGTCTGTGTGTTGATGGAGTTCACACTTTCTAATAAAGTGCTTTAATGCATCCCAAGTGAGCACTTTGATCATATTTTATTTTTCCATCAATTTGATTTAATATCTTGGTAGAGTGAAACGGCTACTTTGCAGATGCAGCTAAAAACATTCATTTAAGTGGCTTTTATATTTATATATTTCTTAAATCTTTATTTGCACATAATAAAGCCTGTAGCCTTCTATCATTAAATGGAACATTTGAACACATTTCTGCCTCTGATTAACTCCAAGGATAGCACGAAAATCCAAAAACATCCTTTGCTTCTGCTGGTTCCGTTTGCATCAGACAAGCAGCGGACTTATTTAGCTGTTTGGTGTCAATAAAGTTGTTTCCAGCTGAGGGAGAGATAAAAGCATCATTAAAAGTGTCACAGTAAGTAACCCACATCATAACATCAGGCTTATAATATGCATACACATGTACATGGCTGAAGTACTTTGAATCAGTTAGACTCTACACTGTCATCAAGTTACAAACCAAAACACACATTTTACTTCTAAATTTTATTCTCATGAAAAACTCCTTTTCCCTCATGTAAACATATAGAATATAAGAATGTAAATGAAATACTGAAGTGGAGAGATAATTGGAGGATAGTCATTGATTTTTTATTTATTTTTTTAAACTAAATCAATCAGAGAAAACAGAAAATGGAAATTGATTTTAACACTGCTTTTACAGATGGATGGGTTTAGACCAGTTGCTGATGTCTTTTACAAGGTGTCAATATTCTGATACAAAGTAATCAATGCACTACAGTGACATAAATCAAATAAAATAAACATATTGGGTTCCAAACCTAATTATCAATCATTGCTTTACTTTTGATCTGCACTCACATTTTAAAGAGTTGGAAGAAGCCGATGTCAACATCATTAGCAGTAAAGCAGAATTTCAAATGAAAAGGAAATATTAGATCAGAGAGATGAAAAGCCTTGCACTTGCATCCACCCCTCTCCTCTTCCCCCTTGTGGCTAAAGATGGGACAATAAAATCAGTCCAAATTGAAGTTGTTGTAGAACTTGTAAGGAAGAACATAGAAAAACAAGTTGCATGAATTCAGTTTTCCATGTACGTAAATTAAGCATCAGTAAGTGTTATCATTACATATGCTGTATTATTGATTGCATAACTCAAACATAGAGCTATCATTTCCTTTGACATTTTTTTCTTTGTCTACTCCTGCAAAAAGACCAGCGATTCAAGGGAGGTCAAGAAGCATGTTCATCTTTTCACCACAAGGGGGCGCCAGCGAGCCGCAGACGGATTTTCTTAAATCCAGAACTCCAGCCAGGAAAAAAAAAAAAAAAAACTGTTTAACTCCACAACTAACTGTTGGCAGTGGTTGTGAGCTACTAACTCATGATGTAGGTTTTGGGTTTCTGCACTATCCGTTGGAAGTAAACTGGGTCATTATTCATAAACATCATTTAATAATAATGCCAATTCATTAGTTCAAGACCCAAGCAATCTCTTTCATCAGTAGGATAGAGGAATGCCAGAGGGGCTTGAAAGCAGGTCGGGGAAGGGGGTGGAGACAGGAAGGGGGGTAAACAGCAGTGCACATGTTCTGGCCTAACATGGCTGCCTGGTGGATTTCTGTGCCTTTCTTTAATTTGTAATGAGAAAAGAGCTTCTTCTGTGCAATAATA
>JAOWBL010000013.1:9566292-9603757 GCA_028564865.1 Zenarchopterus dispar
TCCTGGCTGGGAATCGAACCAGGAACCTTCTTGCTGTGAGGCAACAGTGCTAACCACTAAGCCACCATGCTGCCCCTTCTGTATAATCAGCTATCTTAATTCTTTTATTTCATAATTGTAATTACGATAAATCAAATCATAAAACATATACAGAATATATTTATTCCAATATTTTTTTTATCTAAATACCAATCACTCCCATTTATCTGTATTGTTTCCTGCTTCTTTAATGTAAAAATTTTGAGTTATTACATTTACACTTAGCAAAGATTTACAATCATTAATTGTATCCAGTAAAATGAAACTAAAAAAAAATGCATATATTATAAGATCAAATGCTCTTTCATACTCACAACTTTTATATTTTCATTTTTAGGAATAAAATACAAAGGTTATTTCAGCAGCCTGGCGTCAGCTGATCTAACTTTTCCCCATAACTGAGTTCACTGAGGAGAGGGTTTACTTTTCATAACCGAGGAGATGTGGATGTCCCCGAGAACTGAGGAGTGAAGAGATTATATTTACAGAAGCAGCACAGAACCCTTTTCTCAGAAGTGCTTTACCACTTTACACAAGAAAAAGTGGAAAACAGTAACAGAGAAAGCTCATTAACAACCTGATATTTACCGTTCAGCTAGGCAATCTAACGTCGAGGGTTGTTTTTCTAAAACTTTTTTGTCCCCGTATTTGATAAGATATGGAACACAGAGCTGACTTTTAATAGAGCGCAGGCAACACACTGCCGTTCTGCTTCCCAAAAATCCCCCGAAAAGAGGCAGAAAAATGCATATCAAATAAGAAATCATTATTGCTGCATTCCACAAAAGCGGAAAACGAGGGGCATAAGGTTTCCTTTGGTAGTTGGAGGATAGAAAACATTTAATTTTTATTAAATTTTTTTCCACGACTTGAAGCTTAGCTCTTATATTACATTATTATTCTTCAGATTGCCATGCCTTCACTTCTGTAAGGGATTTCAGAGGCAGGAAGATACCACGAACTGCATCTGTGTTTTTTATACCATAAGATCAACAACATCGAGCATAACATCGGAGATTTCTCAACCGTAAACTCTAGCTTTTTTACATTTATGGAGAAAAGAGAAATGACTATTAATAAAAAACCTAGATCTCTAGCTTCCTTCACACTCTGAATGAACGTTTTCATTTCTTTTGATCATGACCTCTTAGAAATGTCACGTTCCTTAAATCTTTCCACTTGACACTTTAGAGCCAAACAGAAAAACAAGTAACTTTGCAGTAACTTGGTTATATCAAACAATAAAATAGAGACATATTCAGTGCCAATCCATTTTCAAAAAGGCTCTGACCTGTGGCAGCTCTGAATTTTTAAAAAATTCCTCTCACTTTAAAACTATTTAATGAAGCTTTTTTATTAGATGGTTCCTGAGTAGCGAAGACATGACCAGACAATGTCTGTCACGGTCATATTGATTAACCTGCTTTTGTTCAGCTGAACAGCTTCTACTCTTTAAGCAATATCGGGATTGTGACACCAACCTTGTGATGTTCCCCAAACCCACAGCTGTTGAGCTCTTGTTCCCTTCAAAGGTTCAGGATTAAACAATAAAGGAATATTCCAAAGTTTTAACAATCCTAGCTCTCGTATCAGATGGCAAGTAGTTTGAGAAGGGATTATGTCTTTAGAGCACACTGACCATTAATGTTAGCAGTTTGGGCAAAAATCAATCTTCGTTTTAAAAAAAAAAGGACAAACTTTGCAAGTGTACAAATAGATTGTATAAAAGGGACTTTTTGGGCAGGCAATGCCATATCTGACGCTTCCTTCTGGTCTCTACTTTAAGTCTGTACGACTCGACTTAATGTGGCGCAAACTCCTGTATAGACTTCAAAACGACTCATCCAGTCACTTAAACTCCAGAAAATACTCTCTCTAAGTACTGTTCCAATGCTCTTCTCTCACACGTGAAGGGAATCCCTTCAGCAGCAACATTTCATTTGAGATTTCACAGCGAGACTTCTTGCAGTTAGACTGTGAGCTGTTGCATGGGGCATCTTTATATTACTGCATCTTTGCACCTGCAAATCTTATCATAAATATCTAAGTACTGTTCCAGTTCTAATGAAGCAGAGGCTTTAAGCTCCTTTTGCATCTATTGAGAGTAGTTTGTGCAGAATTCTGGAGTTGACTTATATGGAGTTTAGGTGGTGTCAACAGAAGGAGGTGTCAGGCAGGCACTGCTTAAACAAGCAGTCCTTTTTATACACTTTCTGTACACTTGCAAAACTAAAATTGTTTCAGTATGTCCATAGTGACACTAATTTTACTATGACATTAGTGGAATGACGTTTTTGACCCTCGTTAGAGCTTTAAGTAGCATTTTATGTGAGAAACATTAACAAAACTCCCCAATATAAACATTAATTGCTATTTTGCAGCAACCAGATATTTTGTTCTCACTCAAAATTGCTTTGATTCACATTGTTTCTGTAAAAATAAATAAATGAATAAAAGTTTACGCTATTCACCATCCACTAATAGAACAAGGGTTGAAGTACTCTGGTGAGTTTCTTTAAGTGAAAAGCAAAATCTCATTGTGAGAAGCCAAACACAGATATGTCAGAAGGCTTGCTTAAGAAAAACTTGGCTGTAGCAGAACAATATACCTATGAAAAAAATATTACTCCATACCCAAAGATATTCCCATTTGTTCAATTTCTGAAGCATATACTTACACTATACTATACATGTGAAAAAAAAAAAAGTTGTTCAGAGCTTAATTTATGTGCAGAATTCTTGATGAGGCTGCAGTTGCAAGGTCAAGGCTTAAATACTGTACATGTTCCAGCACAACATGATCACATTCTGCTTGTCTGTCAGAGCTGCAGCAGCTTACAGTGCATGCCAGATCTACATTTTGAGGCACAGCGGTTCATTATAGATGGATTTTAAGTCTAGAAGAGCAGCAACATTTCATCCTGATGTTTGTGGAAATATTCTACAGAATTTTTTTTTTTTTTTGCATATGTACATTCCCTAATAACAATCTGCATCATTCCAGTAAAATAATGTGTATTTGAACAAATCCTAATGAATTTTGTCTACAATAAACAGTCATTAAAATGTGCACCCAAATGCATCTTAAGTTATCAAATCTGTTTGATAACTTCCACTCCATATCCAAAATAAGAAGCTCAAATTGCTTTCAGCAAAGGATTTGCATTATAAATTAAATCAGGGTGTATACAATACAAATACATGTTCACTACCAGTTCTAAGAAGAAATCGGATGACAAAGGGCTTTATTATTGTTAGGTGGTCCCTAGGTGGCATTGCAGGACAGGTGGTCCCTGTCCTACAATGCTGGACATAAGGGTCTCACACTAGCCTGAGTGACCAGACCTAAATCCAAAGCTTGCATTCGCATTGGCTCCCAGTGATCAGATTTCAGTGACATGTATAGGCACGTTTCCACTAGCGGGAGTCTCGGGTACATTTTTTGAGAACGGATGGTTGGCACCTGTCACCATTTCCAGGATTCACACTGCAAAAGTGGCCTTTAGGAACCTTTACGGTGCAAAAACGTCCCTGTAGTAGGAGAAGTACTCAGGTTGGTCAATAGGAACCTCCTGGTAGGGGATCTCTGCTGATCCGGATTTTAAATGACGTTCAGCACTCAATAAATCATGTAACCACCACTCATTTGAACCATTTGGACCAGAAACATTTTTGTTACGAGTACATTTGATGAAGTTGGATATTACAAGAAAAAAAGATAAATGGACTGTTGAGTCGGTTCAGGGCTTGTTGGCGTATTACACCAATGTAGAGCTCTACTTGGGGTTTCTTATAAATTTACCACCGCAGTGTATGTTTGAAAAAAATGTAAGTAGCATCCATTGTTTACGTTTTTGCCTTTTCTTTTTTGTTTTGCTGCACTCTGCTGTCCTCTCCTTGTGTGCTACTTGCCATTCTCGAACAGCAAAAATGCACATTACCCTGGTCAGATGTGTTATTTGATCAGTCAAAGATTTTTCTGTGGTGCTAGTTTATTGGAGACACGCCAGTTGAAGGAGTTAAGAAGATGGGTGGGCCTTTCAGAAGGTCCTATTCAGTGGGTTTTTCCCGAATCCCTGCTAATGAAAATGCTCATTACAAATTAACCTGTTTGTTTGGTGGAGTGTTCTTTTTTCGAAGACTTCAAGCTCATCTTTTAGCCACCAACATCTTTGGCTTTTGCTGCCAGAAGCAAAGTGGGATGGCCCTGTATCAGCCAAGCGAAAGATTGGTTGTTCAACCACCACATGTCAGCGTGTCCTTGGGCAAGATGACGGCCCATACATTGACCCAGATATGCTTATCAATCTGTAAGTGCAAAAAAAAAAAAAAAGAAACAACCACATATTATTTATATTGAGTGCATGTAGATTAGAAAGTGCTGAATGAGTAAATGGGAAACTGTAATTTGAAGAAGTGGAGGTTGAAAGTTGCATAAACACAGCCTATTACATTCATGGTGATGGGTTTCAGAGAGCTCAAGGACACATGCAAATTCATCAGATAAATCATCTATTATTCACTCTTATCACAAACAACATTTCCAGTGAAGATCAGAATACTTCAGTATTCCAAAAAGCAACAAAATCATAAATATGACACTTCTTAGTTTGCTAAACCCTTTTTCTTTTTTTCATTTACAGACACCACTACAATAGATGAGATTTCCATTGTTGTCACTGACAAATTCCTTTTGTATATTAAAACTACAAAGAATTCGATCATTTTATGTCAGGAGCAACCAAGGCAGGGTTTAAAACTGTGTTACATCACTTGTTTTTACTTCACTTGTTTATCATGTGGGAACTGAAGATACTAAATGTTGCAGTCTTACAAAAGTAATCTGAGTCTATTCTTGCTGAATAAAAGAGTTCAGCTTCTTAACAGTCTGTTGTTGGTGTTCACAGATTCTTCTGTTCATGATATTTAACACATCTTAACTTAGCGGCAGATATGGACCTCAGGCAAGGCAGTTAGCAACACACACACATGCACACACACACTGGCCTCATTCCTGAACTCTTCGTAAATCTGCTAGTAGATTTGCACACAATCACCTTTGTAATAAAACCCTACTCCGGGTTCACAAACGCCTCGTAAAGTTCAGATTCGATCATAAGAATGTGTGTAGGTTCATGAATCCCAATCAATTGCAAACTGGCAGCGCGCTCCCACTGCTCATCAGTCATCAGAAACCCCTATCCAGGGATCACCATAGAAGCACCTCAGTCCACATACGCCACGTCTACTTCCAGACATGGCACATGTTGACAAGAGAGAGAATTTTAGAAAATGTTAAGATAACAGTCACTGAAATGAAGAAAATATATTTTGGTTTGCTCTGTTGGATTTAACAGGAACAAGCAAACAATAGGCCTGGGGAAAAAAAAGTGTTAGTAAAGCAGATGCTTTACAGTCCAACAAGCTATTCCAGAGGTGAAGCAAAAATGGTCATGAACAAAACAAGAGGAGGGATGTTGTAAATGCTCTGCTGCAGGAAACAGCATCGTCTCCACAGCTGGAGAGACGTGTTTATCAGGAATCTTACCTGATGCAGACATGTCTTCACAGCAGTCAACGCCAAACTCCAAATGTAAGCTTACTCATTTTAAATCAGTAGCAGCCAGTGCCACAATGTGTGTGTGTGTGTGGATGTGTGTGTGTGTATCAAGCTGTAAACATTTAGATAGATGGATGGATGGATGGATACATAGATAGATAGATAGATAGATAGATAGATAGATAGATAGATCTATCTATCTATCTATCTATCTATCTATCTATCTATCTATCTATCTATCTATCTATAGATAGATAGATAGATAGATAGATAGATAGATAGATAGATAGATAGATGGAGAGATACTTATTGTCATTGTATTAATGAACATTGTACAACGCAATCTGGTGCTCGGGACGATAAATATGCTTAAAAAGGTTAAAAAAGCCCCAGAATAAACAGACAATAACTAAAAACTCACATAATCATACAGACATACAACATATTGCACCTGTCCCTTGGTCAAGTTAAAATGAAAATTTGCTGTCGATGTAAACCTTACACTTCAATTCCACCAAATTAGGTGCACATGGTTGATTCAAGAGCACTTAACCTGGTGATGCCTAAAGGATAGAAACAATTTCTTATTCTGTTTCTATTACTCTTAATGGATCAAAAATGTCTGGCTGAGGGCAGGCGTTCAGACAGTTTGTGTCCAGGGTGTGATGGGTCTTTTAGAACCTTTTCAATATTCCTGAGACAACGGGAACTGTGGAGATCTTCAAGTGAAGGGAGAGGGCAGCCGACTATCTGCTGGGCGACCTGTCTGACCCTGTGGAGCTCCTTCTTCTGTGCTACTGGGCAGCTGGTGAACCAGACACAGAGGCCGTAGGTCAGGATGCCCTCTACCGTGCAGCGGTAGAAGGACACCAGCAGTTTCTCAGGGATGTTGTTTTTCCTGAGAACCCCCAGGAAGTAGAGTCTCTTTTGGGCCTTCTTCACTATCTCAGCAGAGTCCGTTTCCCAGGTTAGGTCTTCTCTGAGATTTTGAACATTGTATAACATGGACTTTGCAAGAGTTACTTTAGATTTGAAGATTTGCTTTTCTTAGATATAAATATCTGCAAATATTCCGTATACAGTCCATGTACTTATACGGTATCAAAAATGTCTTGTTGCTTTGTTGCAATAAAAACTCAAAATATTTGTTGAAATAAAGTGACACTCACTTTTTCCTTTTTCTACTTTGACAACTGATTGTTTAGTTTTCAGCAGCAGAACTACAGCAGTGGCAATTAAAAAATGGGTTAAACAAAGAATGTTTATGTAGCACATTAAAAATTATATTCCATAAAGACACCAGGAATTCCCTACAAAAAGTAAATAAATATATACAAATAATTTGAGAAGTGTGGAATCAGTGCCCTGCCTAACTCTGTTCCTTAAGATGCCCCTATTCTGTATTCACTTCCAATTAAATCTACTTCTTTTTATGCCACATATTAAAAAATGGCTGTAATAATAATGAACTGTTAAATTTTAATACAATTTTCAGCTATTTCTACAAGAGCAAGTACAAAGAGAGGTTTAATGCCTTTTTTATTCCTCCTACAAAGCACAAAAGTATTTTAAAATACTATAAAAAATATGGTGAGGAATACATAAAGTAGTGTGCTAACATACCCTGAATTCAACTTTCATCTCATTAATAACTTCTGTGATTTATGTGCATGTGAGGGCGTCTTCTTTGTTCTCCTCCAGAATCATTCACCTCGTCTTCTTCAAACTGAGCAAAGCTGCTGGAGATCCAAGAATTCAGATCGAGAATTTCTCATATTTCTGCTTTTTTTTCCTTTTTTGCTACATGCATGTATGTTTTCAAAAGCTTCTGTCTAATTATGTGTAATGCAGGTAAAAGCTCAACCCGTAGAAAATGTGGCAGTACCCAAATGACGCTTTCACATCAAAGTGGGTGGATTATTTAAGGTAACTGTTGATTGGTTAGTAAGTCATTTGGTTAAATTTGGATCAATTCCTGAAAGTCACAAGAAGAAACAAGACTGAATTTTCATAACAGTCACGTCATGCTTTTTGCGTTTATTCCCAGAGACAGACACTTGATGAGTGCATGCATTTCTGTATCCTAATGTTTTCTTTGTTTATTTTTTGACAGCAATTACCTGTGTGTAAGGCGTTTAGGGGATTTAGTAAATCACCATGCCTACCTGAATCTACATGAGGGGGTGTTTAAGAAACATAGGTTATTCAAAGCTAGAGAAAAGAATTTAAGCCAAAATTGGGATAAAATTAAAGGTATGATAGGGGACTTAGCTGTCCCTCATTTGTTCATGTTTGGTTTCAAAACGTCAAAAAACACGATGTCATCCAGAAATCTCCTACCCTACTTTTAATCCTGCAAGGTAGTTTAGTGTCTGTAAAGAGCCACACCACATTAAGCTCTGTTAAAAAAGAAAAAAAACTCTATTTCAACACACAGAATCTGTACGATCAGAAGCTTTCCAGTTGCTATTTCAGGGACATTACGCTGTTGCATGTCTTCAAAGTCTCTAATGGCTTTTGGATGATGCAGATGTCTTCATCGGACAACAGGAGCATCAGTTGTGATCATGCTACCCTGTTCACTAAATTTGTTGTGTGTACCCACAGTAAACTTTTTCTTTTAGAGGACAATCTACTGGAGCACAGTCCTACTTCCTGAAACTACGATCAGAATAAGTCTGTAGGGGGTCAAAGTCCAAAACCAGCATCTGAATAGGATTTGGTTACACGAGGAGAACAAGGATGCACTGGTTGAAATAGACACTAAATTATTTATTTTCTAACAACAAATTGGATTTACATTAACATTCAAAAATGGTCTGGATTGAACCAACGTCAATCATGATTCAGATACCTGATGGCCACGCCATGATCCACAGATGGTTAAACCACAACCCTCAGGGTAGTCAGTATGGCACAGTAGCCACAAAATGTCACTGCAGTGAAAAAGGAAAAAAAAAAAAAAAGTTGCTCTCTGGTAAATTTATGTTTATTACACATTGTACCATCTGGACAAGCAGCAACAACAAACATGCAGCACAAAAGAATCGTTTGCATTATTGTCACTGATTTAACGGACCAATCACAGGACCAAAGTTATTTTTAGATTGCTGAAGGCAGAGGGGCTGTTGTCTGAGGTCTCGTCCACCAGCACCTCTGTGGATTGCAAACAGATGGCTGCTCTGTCAGACGTGGACTCGGGGTCAATACTTTTTGCATATCAAATCACTCTTAGCAGTGGAATCACTCGGATTGCTCTCACCTGTTTCCCATTGGAATACTTGTGTGGTTTTTTTTCCTGTACATGTATAATACTAGATGTTTAAATAGTGTCTTTGCAAATAAAAAACTTTGTAATTCAGCTCCTCCCAAGAAATAAAAGGATGTTTCATTGTTTTTTTTTTAATCTATGTGTAAAGTTAAGCGACATCAGTATACAACAAGGAGATTTTCTTGCTCTTTACCAAATGTTATAGTGTCCCCTTTCAGCACTGGTTAAAATGTCAAACTCTGGTGCAGAAGCTGCACTCCTGCGAGGGATTCATCTTTTCCCCTTCTATGTTTTTTAATCCAGTGTGAAATAAGAAACCTAACTGATATAATACATTCGCCCAAAGTAAAAAGTTTTGCATAACATAATAAGAATTTCTTCTGACAAATACCACATGCTGGGTCCATAAATATTTCTCCTGGCAACAGCTCCAGCAGTTATCAAGCATCTATCAAGATTTCACTTTTGTGAAGAAAGATTGTTCCAAAACAGGTGATAACAGTATTTAAATGAGAATTCTCTCTATGGACTGAAACAGAATATATCCCTCACTTTTTGGACCAACTTTTCTTCTTCACCAGGGTTATGGACAATGAGGTTTGTAATGAACTCGCTCAGTTTTTGCGCTTGCAGGTTATAGAGAAGGATTCTTTGGCTGATTGGACTTCCCTTTCAGGTTTTCCTTCACTGCTTCTCACCGCTGGTCTTTGCTGGGGTAGAATTTGCTCATATAACACCGGCTCACCTTCATAAATTAAAGCAGCAAAATGTGATTTATCTTCTCCCTCTTGCGGTTCCTTTCAGCTGACTCTCCGAAATAACAGCAAACATAAACAGGGGGTATAAAAGGGGGCTCTGAACGCTTGAGAGAGTGGATTACACCATGAATCAGTTTATTAACAGTGAGCCATGGATAGGTGGTGGCGCTGGGGAAATTTATTCATTCATAAAGCACTGTTTACAGCATTTATCTTCACTTGAGAGCAGGCCCCTAAAATGTAACAAAGCGCACAAAAACAAAGATATGGCATGATGGATCTGAGGGCTCCTGTGTCAAGGCCGCCGGCAGACTCTAAGGTATTTCTCTGTTGCAGTAGATTTGCTGAGGAATAAAACCATCCTCTGTACAAAGAAGAGAAGCAGACAATGCCACTATTGTTCCTGTATCCTGATTGGATCTGGTTAACAGAACAATCCTCTGTTAGAATAACAAACATAAGTTAATGGCACTGATGCTCCTAGTTTGTGTTCTATACTCATTTGTTTTCATTTAAGTGTAATAATCTAAAGGGACTTCTTCTACATTCTTTTATTACTGCAGTTTGATTTTTTTTTTCTTAGCTACCAAACAAGTTATGTCTTAATGCCCTGGATCCCTGGGTTTAAGATAAAGGAAATACTGGCTTTGATTCCTAGGTGAACAGTTAGTGCAAGCAGTCTTTGAAGTTTACTCAGGTTTAATAACCCACTGCAGTTAGAACTCTCTAGTGATGGGACATTTAAAAGCATGTGGATCTATGAAATTTCTGAAAATAAAAGACTGGCAATACCAGTCCACAACAGAATTGATCAAACTAGTGGCTGAAGAGACGAAAGACCAAATCTGGACAGCTGTGTAAAACCACAGCACGGGATCTTCTTCTAACTCTTGTAATACATTCAGAGTTTAACAGCAAATGGCCAAGTTTAGCGTTAATTCATTGTGAATTTAGTGGAAGACCTAAAAGGGGATGTGGCATCTAGTGACACCTGGTGGTGAAGTTGTAGATTGCAACCAACCTCACTTCACCCTCCTGTCCTGGGCAGGTGGGATAAAATATGGAGGTTCATAAAGTAGTGTCTTTTTAATTTTTTTTTTTTACCCTATTATAAAATATAAAACCTTATTGATGATTGTCATATTTATAAAAACAAGTTTCTGCTGATTAATGACATATAGTGATAGAAAGCTTAGTGTGGATATAGAAGACATGACTATACACAAGTTAAAATATAGTAAGCAAAAAATGGATTACATTTCTTCCAATACTACATATCCATAATGAAATCCAAAGGGCGTTGAGAAATTGTGTGGTTTGGCTTTTCAGGACAAACCACAACTATACAGAAAACAATATTGTTCAGCGATGTTGTTGGCATCTCTTTAAGAGTGATTTCATTTAACAGAGAGAGAAAACAAAAACAAAATAAACATACAAACAGCCAATAAAATCACATTTTTAACTTAATTCATCATACATTCAAAGATAATGAAAATATCAAAAATAATGCAGATTCATATGAAGATATGAACAAAATTTATCATCAAAACCTGCCAGCTCTCACAAATGAAATTAACTTCAAAAACCTCAATGAAGTTGTATGAACTCAGGACCTTTTAGTTTTAGGTTTCTTTTACTGGTTTCCTACAACATGCAGAAGTTGTAGCGAGCCCTTAAAGTCTATTTTGGAGCCTCAATACAGTTCAAAGGCATAGTGTCCACCTTGCTTCAGAGAACAAGAACAACAGAAGGTGACAGTATAGACCAGGCCAGTCTTAACGTTCAAGTCAGCCATCTGACCACACCTCCTCGCTATGTTATAACAGCTGATCACTCGTGATTAGTTGCATGAATTTTTACAAGTTCAACCACAAAACATGCCACCACCTTCCCTTAATTCTAAAACAGAAGTAGAACAGCATTATCCTTAAAATAACAAATGGCATTTGGTCCACCTCCTTCAACAACACCACAGTGATACTCGCCAGCACTGAAGCCACAGTACTTGGTGATCAAATGGCAGCCTTGAGTACTCACAGAGTCCACCAAGTGTACACCATGTGAGCAGAAAGATGGTAAAGGCACTTTGAGATAAAATGTAGAGCAGATGGCACCCTGTGGGTGGTACCGGCCATCTCTGATATGGGCAGTCATGCTGAGTGAGACAGAGTCTGTCGTTGATTGGTGTCTATCTGGCCCACTGGTTGGTTGATTACTAGCATCACACACCGCAGGATACAGGTCTAGTGTTTGTGTGGTGACAGTACGGTGGAAGAATCATGATTGCTAAGGACTGACTTCAGCGGCTATCAAGACATCATTCAGCTGAAGGGGGAAAAAAAGAAGAAAAAAGAAAGTAGCAATCTGTGCCCTATGATTGGCAGCTGAAGGAAGAATCTGTGAGTGCTACATTATGTGTCTGTGTGTATACCCTGGTGGGGTGAATTACAAAATTCCAGCCGTGAAATAAGGTGCCGTGTTGTCATTTCATAAATACATTTTTCAGTATTTTCCCCGACCGATTTGAAAATGTTGCAACATTTGTGCTCCTACAAAAGTCCTGGGTATTGCTGCATCATTAGATCCACTTACGGCTGGAATATGACCTCGCAATATTTTTCTGTACCTCGGATCAAAGTAATAGAGGCAAACACATTATGCCAAACAATATGTCAAAAGTACAATAAGTGTGGACAATTTATTGTTGCTAACCCGTATAAGCACTGAACTCAGCCTATGTGGTGGGAAAATTACTTTCTGCAGAATGGTTGCACTACACAAAATTGCCTTTTCATCTGCGCTCCCGTATTCCGCTGCCACTGAAGCCACAACACTGGCTTGCTGTGAGCAAAATATTGAGCTGCATTCGACTTAAATAGAGGGTTTAATTCTTGTTTGACATTTATTATGATAAAAAAAATAAAATCTTTCTTCTGAAGCTTGAACACAACCATTTTAGATGAATAAAGGGTGAAAAATAAAAGACTTCTTGATTTTACATGCAGATATATAAATGCTGCAGTAATAAGATAAGTAGATTCTTTTATTTTTTCTTGTTAGCTACTTCTTCATACTGATGTGATACAATATTAATTCTTTTATACCATAGCTATGCAGTCACCCTCACTGAAACAATTAGGTCTTCAAATCAGAAGCATGTGAAAGGAGTATAAAATAAAACCGGTCACTAAATCCAAAAGCCAACATGTAAAGCTCAATTTTACACAAATGCAATGCTGCAGGGTTGATACAAATGTACGCAGCAGTGCTGCTGAGTCTAGCTCTCCAGCATTTTTATGCTGCGCTTATGCTTGCTAATTCTCGTGGTGCAACAAATACTCAAGGATTGATTTATTTGTTTAAAACAAAAATACACCACCAATACAAACACGGTAAATTTGAAGGCATTTTGGAGTAGCTCTTATCCAACTGGCAATGATCAAGAGGAACAAGAAAGAACATTTTTATGCACACCAACTCAACCACTAATGCTCAGTGCTCATTAAATGCAGGTCTACTCTGCACTGGCACTTCCAAGTTGCACAGCTCTTTCAGATTGCTCAGTCCCATTATGGCATGAACTGAAGCTAAGTGTGCTCTCAGTATTGACTCTTTCTGTGCCAGCAATCAGCCAGGGGGGATTTTGAGTAATTAAAGTTAAAATATTTCCTTTAATTTATTCTGTTTAAGGGTAGACAACAACAAATATGAAGCTTGTGTGATTAGTGAGGCAGGAATAATCATTGGATTCCATTGGGCTGAAACATGTTTCTGCTATTCAGGGAGCAAAAGATGGAGAACTCAAACGAAGAACATGGGCTTGCAAAAAAAAAAAAAAAACAAAAAAAAAAGAAGGAAAAAGAAAAAGAAAAAAACAACAACGAATATTTAAAATATAGCTGATTATCAAGCAGGCAAATTCAGAACAATTACAAACCATGGCTGAAGGGCTTGTAATTCAGTTGGGACTAAAAATCCAGCAGCAACAGAAGACTTGTAAAAGTATACCAAAGTTCAGATGTTTATTTTAAAATGTTCAATAGATGTTGACAGGAAGCAACTGCTAAGGACAACATTTCTAAAGTTCTCAGAACTAAACTTGGTGAGCTTTTAAAGAAGGTAGCGCTTTCATTATGAGGGTTTTTAATTGGACAAAGAGAATTTTTGTATCTTTGGTGCACAACTTTAAAACAAATTACCCAATCAAAATCCTTCTATTAATATTTCATTAGCATAACCAACTAACTAGGTTTAGACTCAGGAACTTTTTGATTTTAGCAAACTCGGTTCTTTGGATGTTTGCCAAATATTTGCCAAATATTGTCATTGTAGTGCCACTTAAATGCCTACAAAAGTCACAACAATTGCCAGAGATCAATGCCTTGTTTTGAATCTATGTGCCAAGTTTGATGTGTGATTTACAGGAAGAGGAACTAAAAAAGCTGTACATTTCCGGCAGCTTTGCCACTTTGAGGAATTTGTCAACAAACCTGTTTTGACCTTTCATGTGCAACTTTTTTTCCTCTGTAACACAGAACTTCCTAAGGAATTAAAGAATCTACAAGATTTTCAATTTCAGAAACAGAAAGAGCACAAGTCTAAGCTGGAAAATTTGTGATTTTCGATTCCTCGGACATCAGTTTCACACATCTGAAAAATGAATTTCTTCCTGAGGAAGACACTGACGCTGTGTCTTCTGGACCAGAGATGAAAGATGACCACCCAGAAGTTTATCAGGAACAAGTCTAAAGGCCAGGCTGTGCGGCAGTGTGGGGCTGTACAGGTACAGAAACTGAATCAAGATTGTGAAAGCGATGGAACAGAAAACAAATAGTAAAACAAAACAAAACAAAAACAACAACAACAACAAAAAACATTTAAAGCATAACTAACCTTTTTTCATGTTAATGTATCACATTAACATCCATCCATTTCCTATACCTGTTGGTTCCTGTACAGGGTCACAGGGGTCTGCTGGAGTCTGTACCAGCTCATTAAGGTGAGAGGCAGGGGTCCACCCTAGACAGGCCACCAGTTCATCGGAGGGCCACAATCAGAGATAAACAATCATGCACGCTCACACTCACACTCACACCTACAGGCAATTCAGAATAATCAATCCACCTAACATATATGTTTTTGGACTGTGGGAGGAAGCTGGAGAACCCAGAGAAAACCCATGCAAGCACATGGAAAACTTCACACCTAAAGACTCCTGCCAGGCCCGTGAGTTGAACCAGGAACCTTCTCATAATGAGGCAACAGTGCTAGCCGCTAAGCCATTTTTATTCACATAAAGAAATATTACATTACTTTTAGAAAATGTCATCTAAGTCTCACAGTCTCCTGTTCCAAATACCTGTAAAAACCAACCAAATTTTGAACTCTCGCCTCACCTGTCTCTTTCAACATCTCTGTTATCACTTTACCGCACAGTGTCACACATCAACAAGGAGGGAATTAGCTCAGGGAGCTGCAGTGGACATCATAGTAGTGATAATCAGACCCAAGAGAAATAATGACACAACAGAAAATCAGGCTGAATATCTTTATTATTCCCAAGTGGAAATCGTGTTTTACAAGCCAGTAGTATGTTAAAAAAAAAAGATCATAGCATTAATGGTCCAGATAACAGTGCAAAAAAAAACAAAACAAAGAACATAATTAATTTAAGTTACTAAGGCAGCAATCGGGACAAATGAGTTGTTAAATCTGTTGGTCCAACACCTCGGCCATTATTTCAGCAGGAAAGAAGCACCACGAACTTCTTAAAAAGCTAGTAGCATCAATCAGCCAAAACACCACAAGTCTTCTTCAAAGTTCTGACTTGTGAAGTTGTGAAGGTTTTGATTATTCACTTGGATTGTTTAATGTCATGCCTGCAACCTTGCTACATACTTTAACAAGGCCTTGAAGCCAGGTCTTACTTTTTTAAATGATTAATAAATACCAGCACACAAAAGCTAAGTACAGATTCAGTAAAACAAGAATAAAAGATTTTCATAAAAGTATTATCCACATTAAAATTACTGAGCTAGTGATAAGAAACCCAAAAGCTGATGGACTTGTTTTTGCACACAGCATCAACCTAAGGCTCAAAGGTCAGTTTGTTGTCATTTAAAATGCCCGGATCTTTGTACTGACTGACAATTTCAACTGACTGATCATCAATAACTACAGGGGAGATAAGTGCAAGATTCTTCCCAAAATCTACAATCATCTCTTTCAGTTTTGGTTTTGCTGATGTTTAAAAAAAGAAGACCTGCACCACTATAAAAAGTTTTCCACTACTGACTATGGTCAGTGGTGGAAAAACAGTGGTCAGGACTGTCAGCAGAGTCACCAGCGAACTTGAGGACGTGATGCATGTCAGCTCTGGCAAGCATTTGTATATAAAGCAAACAAATGTGGTGATAATTCACAGCCCTGGGGTGACCCGCTGCATGGTAAGAGAACATTCAATAAACCACTGACCTTCACACTCTGCGACCTTATGTTTAAAAAAAAAAATCCAAAGAAGGGAGTGATTGAGCTAGAGTCACAGCAAGATTCAAGCTTGTATAGTTTTGTAAAAACAACTAAATCTCCATATCTACGGGGGGACCTGTTGAAACATTGCAAACATCCCTTCATGCTACTCTGAGTCAATATTATTTGTTAAAATATCCATGAGTTATTTTTAAGGCAGAAAAGAGGCTTTCCGGAAATTTAAAGGTAGGGTAAGCTATTTGTGGATGACGTCACATCTGTTGATATTTGAAACAAAACATCAAGAAAGAACAGTGCTCCCTGAAAGGTTGCCCCACCATAAACTCTCCCCCATTTCACGTGTACGAGCATGAATTCTCCACCTGTAGGTGATTGGTTGGAGTCATGTTTGTTGTGACTTGGAGGGCAGGGTGCATCTCCCACTTTTCCTGGTTCACAGAGCCAGGGCTCAGCATGGAGTGTTTTGTTTAAACACAGTGTACTCAAAAGATGGGCAGCAAGTGGATGGTGAGGAGAATGTGATGAAAAGGCGATCTAGGTTGGAACTTGTCCAGATTTCCCTACCCGACCTTTAAGGCATTGATCAGTTAAACCTTAAGCATTACCAGTATTTGAACTTTTACCTTTTCAATTGAGAGTCATCTTTGCAATAAATTGCATGACTTTTATAAAACAAAACAAAACAAAAAAGAGCTCTGGAAGGCAGCATTTACTTGCGTTTGAGTTCTTCTTGTTTTTACTCTCTGTCCTACTAATCAGCCAGGCACATCCCCCCACCCACACATCGCCACTCCCCAGCTCCAGGCTGCTCGTTTTTCCTCCCTCCTTACTGGAGCAGGAGCAAGAAATATTGATGCATGCCAGATACTACAGCATTCTGTCAATATGAAGCAGCAGAATGTAAGAAAAAATGAAATCTGAACACATGAGAAATGTATCCTGATAACCCAGGAATAGCTGCAGCAGGGAGAAAATCTGTCAATTATTACCACCAAGTACAGCATACGTTGTATCTCACCCCAACACACCACCACACGAGCAGGCCGGCTGACCACGTGCATAGTTTAGATAAATAAGGATTTTAGGCTGCATGAATAGAACATTTACCATGAGGACATAACAGTGAGACATTTCCTTCATCTGTTGTTTCCTTCCACATAATTCACAGCAGTTTCTCTTGGATGATGCTGCTCTTTCTGTCTGAGAATTAATGTGAATTTTTTTTAGTCAGAATGGAAAATATTAATCAAATCTTTGGTAGATGCCGTCTGTACGTACATGGAGGATCATTAGTGTCACAATGTGTTTGTTGGCGAAGGGGATTCAAAATCAGGAGCAGATAGTCAGCAGCAACAAAGAACTAAAAAATATATAACTTACTGACAGAACAAAGGTAAAGGAGATACAAAAAAAAAAAGGAACTGAACAAAATGTACAAGAGAACAAGTATGAACAGGGCAGCGTAAAATGAAAGCTGATTCCAGGATACAACCAGGAATCAAGAAACTCTAAAGAACACAACACCAGGATGGATGAATTAAAAACCCACAAGCCCAAGCACAAAAACCAAACAGATGAAAGAAGAAAAAAAACACAGACCATGACAATTAGATGAGTGCACGGTTGTTATATTAACCATGTATGCAAACACTGCTGTCATGGTGTCATAGTGCTGCCTATATTATGCTTTCAAACATCATGCCTTTTGTGCCAGTGAGGCTAATTTCACCCATGCAAGTGTGTCTGCTTTTGTCGAGGTTATTATAAAGCAGCTGAGGCCATGAGAAGCTGTTGCCAGGAGGTGTGACAGAGGGCTTCGTGTGGCAGGGAACCGCACAGGCCAGCAGGTGGGCAGAAAACAGCCAGGGCAGGCGTGACATGAGGCCAGTGGCTGTTTACAGGAGCAGAGATCCTGCTTAGTGGACATCATCTGTTGTGGCGGACTGACTTCTGAAACTACAGGGGAAGCCAGCCACAACGGTCAGGTCACCAGGTTCTGGTTGTGCCTCAGTATTAACCGCTTTTTCTGAGGTACGCTTCATACTAACAATGATAGGATGATCACAGTAACACTTTGCTGCTTACTGTGTTGCACAAACAGCGCTCAGTAAGTAATTTTAAAAAGGGCTTAGGAGTGAATCTGAAGGATTTAATATACTGTCACAAGAGCAGCTGGGTAGAAAGCTTCAAATTTATACCTTATCTTTCCTAGGTAGGGGTATAAGTTTAATACTTAAAGAAAACAGCATTGAGACTATTATTATATGAAAATGGCATAGAGAACTACTAATATTATTAACATGATAATGCACATAATTTGCAACTGCCTGTCTCATATTTACTTCTCACCATGATCAAGAATGTTTATGACATCTGGCTCCAGTAGAGAAAATTTCTGATCGCTGTTTGCAGTCCCTGCCCGACCTCCTAAATGTTTCCCATTTCTGAGAGTTCATTTTTGTCTCCCAGCTCCTCTCACGCCTCGGCCAGCTGAATCATTCTTTTATCTTATTTCACTCTGATTCTGTATAGGTTTGCACAACCTCAAAGCACAGTTTGCAGTACCACACAATTTGGCAAATGTTCCCATTTGTAACTATTTTGTACCCAAGTCGTGTTTTTGGGAGGGTGTTGCCTGTTTCCTTCAGCTCTCTGGGCCGTCTTGCATAGCCTGGCCCATCCATCCTAGAGGAGAAAAATTTTGTGTGTGATTTCTCTAGTTTGACTTTGATTTCTAGGGGAAGTAGGATGTTGTTTTTAATAGTGGCTCTTGAACCTACTTGTCTGAATCATCTCCTCGGGTACTCTGAGGTCAGAAAAATGTATGGTTTGAGCACAATGTATATTTGGGAAATAGTTAATCATACATTCACAGAACGAAAATGTAGATATGACAGAATCTTTCTGTCATGTTCTGAATATTCAAATACTGTGCCAAGGAGCCAAGCTAGTTGTGAAATATTTCAGTTTTTGAGTGTAAGATTGACATTCTAAAGGTTGTGGAGGCCAGAGAGCTGGACAGAGAAGCAGAGCACTTAAGTGTTCCCTCCTGCAGCGATGCTCTTGATTTGTCCGTGACTCTTTGCACAGATGAAGCACAAAGCTCCGTCCATTGTGCTTAAGTCCATCATGCCTTTGTGAACACCCTTGACAACCATGAGTTACAGAAGCATCGAAGGCTTTCATGAAGCTCAGCATACATTACCATCTTGGAAGCTGTGCAATTTAAAGTGATTTACTCTGGTTTTACTTCAAAATGGAAGCTGAACCAGAACAATGGAGAGTGCTTATGGGTAATTTACCTACTGCAGCTTAAAGTAGTTGTTTATATGTCATTTTTTAGACATATAAAAGGTTTACTTTACTTGACTAACATCATTCATCAACAAAGTGTACAACCATTACACATATCTACACTTAGTGTTGTAGACATTTTACTATGATTTAATGTTTAGTTATCATAGCTTTGTGATGTAATTGTTTTAGTTTTCCTATGTCAATATAGTTCTGTATTGCAGTAGAAATGAGAATTTTGGGCAGTGACTGATGACACATATTTTACTGAATTTTGACCATTGTTGGATGGAGAAACTAAGTCACCAGAAAAGTAGATCAGAAGCCACTGGACCTTGGAGTAACAGTCTTTTAACCAACACCACATTTCAATTCGTTCATTATAGAAAAGTCAAGATTTAGGTTCATTTTTTGGTGTTATTTTCGCTTTTTATTTTACCATTAAACAGTAAAGAGAAAAATTTGGTTTTAAGTGTTGAGTACAAAGAACTTTGAGGTCCAAAACTAGGGAGTCAGCCCTGCTGCACCCGCACCTGAATATCAAGAAGAAGCTTGTGGGCAATCATCAGGAACCATCTTATAATGCTTCAAGTGTGTTTTGTGGCTTTGGTTTACATTTAATTGTGACTGAGCGAATAGGTTTAAACGTAGGGTAAGTAATTCTACGTGTTTTCTAATGCAGCAAACCTTTTATCACAATCAATGAATATCTCTTAACTCCTCACCATCCCCTAGCTTGCCATGTTGTAAGTACAGTGTATTAAAATAAAAATAAAAATAAATAGCCTTTTCTCCACAAACTGTAAACAAAGTGGGGGTGGCCTGCTCCCCAGTTCCTGCCAAACATTCCTCTAGCCAATTACTGACAGGTTGAGGGTTCAGGCTTGATGAGTTTCCTTGGGGAGTATTGGAAAGAAGGGGAAGAAGCTCACCCTGTTTTGTTGATGTTTGGTTCAAATATCAGCAAATTACTTACCCTACCTTTAATGTCTCATTTTGACATAGTCTGTGCTGGTTGTAGAAAAGTATAATCATGGCTTCTTGTTCAGAGAACTTAGGATAACTGTGACAAGTGTTAGCAAGCTATGTCGAAATGTTAAACTATTTGAATTCATTATTCATTTATCCCGTTTCTCAAAGAAGAATCATAAAGGCGCATATTGTTTAAAGAACATAATACACTCTAAAATAAGAACGGTTTCCCTTTATTTTGCAGGAACACGTTTTAATTTCAGCAAATCCTGTCTTTTGTATGATAGAAAGGCTCACACATACAAGTGTTCTCTTTTATTTGAGCTGCTAAATGTAAAAAAGAATGATGGATTCAACACAACCTCTCTTAGTGGGTAGTGGAGGAGAGGATCCATTCAGCTATTTTCTAAGGTCCTTGCTGCAGCACTGAGTATACAGTGTATATGTATTTTTTTAAAGCTATGGCAAAAAGCCTCAGCAGTACTGAATGCACTTGCATATTTTACTTACTTAACATTCATACATAAATCCCTAATCCTCTCTGAAAGATGTATAGTGTTCACCATCTTTCTCCCACAGACACATTGTTTGCATGCTATATTGGTACAACCTGCTCAAAACCAAGGACCTTATTAACTGCTTTAGAAGGGTCTTGTGCTTGGGGTCTCGCCTCTGGAGTCCTGATTAGGCTAATAAAGCATATCCACGGGCATGTAGTGCACATTGATTTGGCCAATTAAGAAGGTGACAAACCCTGGACGTATTCTCCATGCGGACACTCAGAATCTTATGTTATGATAATGAAGCAGAGGAGGAATGCTGAGACTGGGCTTGAAAGATTTGAGCTAATCCAACAAGGAGCAATACATCACTCCATCAGACTTTTGTAATGGTTTTACAAGACAGGTTACAGTAAAAAAGTAGGTCATCTTCAAACACATATATCCTCGGTCAGTTGGCCACTTCCAGCGATTTTTGTCTTATCTAGGATACTTCCTTATCAGCGTCAATCCATCAAACCTCTAAACAGTTTGCAATCAGTTACTTGAGAATGCTAAAGAAAAAGATCTCAAGCATACAACTTCCTTCATAAATGAGATGTTGTCTTAAAGGTTTTTGATTGGTTGAATATCTGCAGGCTCTTAAGTGGTCGAAGTTTTAAAAAAAAGTCTCACAAGACGAGGGTCTGGGGGGGTTGCAAGACTTGGGTACACTGTTTCCTTTGCATAACAATACAACAACAGTTTGCATATCCATTTTTTTGCACTTTCGGTGGCAACTAAGGTAAGAATTCCTCACTGCATTATTTTACATTAACATCTGTTCTCTTTAAGATCTATTACAATAAGCAAGCATGCCAGTGGTAAAATTGAAAACTGAGTTTCAAATTTTAAGCAAGTAATTCAGAGCTGACCAAATGAAAATCAAAACACTGTTAGTCAGCTAAGTGTTTCACAGCATGTGGAATTGTTTTCAATAAATGACAGAACAAAACTAATTATGACTAATCAGAAAATGACATGCTCGAAAACAGTCAAAATGGAGATTGCAGTACCAACAATATTTGTTACTAAATGTTTCCAGAAATGAGCCTCAAACAACTTTTGTTTACCTGATGTTTTGACTGCAAACTAATTTTTTATTCTGCCTATTTGGCAGAAAATAATAAACACAAGTGTGAGTATTGATCCCAAACTCTAGATTGAGATTGTGGAATACAGATGTGAAAAGAGCAAACAGGTTCAAACAGGTGGTTGGCAAAGAAACATAAAAATATATATACATTTCAAACAACTGAAGTGACTTTCGAGCTTAAGAGTAATAATGCATGCAAGTTCATAAATATTTTTGATAAAAATAGAAAAGAAATAACTGGTCCAGTGACAAAACACTGGGGGTATTTTGAGTTCAATAAAATATCCGAATTATTGACCGACTCATTAAAAGCTTAATCAATTTAGTTTAACTCTCACTTATCTTAATAGGTGGAGTTACATACTTTTAATTTAACTTTCAGGCTGTGTGTTGTTTCTTATTCAGGAGATATTTTCCCAGTTTCCCTGCACATCTGCGATTCTAGTGTTGTCTTCTACACACCGTCCAATATGAATATAAAATAACTATAGAACTTTGATTTCCATTAATACTACAGAAACAGTGGCGTTGTCAGCAAAACTCATGACAAAAGTTATCATCTTGATAATCAAATATATGATCGAGATGTTTGTTGTTTTCTATGATACCTGCACATACTTGAAAGGCACATAATGCAGTACCACTGCACAACAACTAGCATTATAGATTTAGTTTGTATTTTGGCATATATGTTATTGTTGATGGGGGAAGGTGCTTGGTGGTGGTGAGGCAGTCTGTTCACCCTCATCTTGCAACTTGACTGGGGTCACAGACTCTATGGCTTGAAGACAATCTCCAAATTGCATTTCTCAACAAAACACACACGGGAAATGAGATTTTCCATGTGTATTTGTGCTATGTTTTTTTCAAAACATCAGCAGAAACGAAAAGAGCAAACTTGGATGAAGGAATGAATCACTTGGAGATAGACACTTGGCAAGCACCTTTGAGTTGTACACACACAATGATTTATTCCTGACAGTCAACTACCGACTGCTCACATAATCCCTGGCTCACGAATGATATCCGAGGAGAATACAAGAATACCCTCTCAGCTGATGTAACTTCCTCTTCTTCATTTGAATGTAAAAAAAGAGGACAAAATGCAACATTAATTTACATCTCCTCTGTTTTCACTGATCACTGATCCGCTGGCTGAAGCCATAAGAACAGAACCTACTATATGTGGCCTGCAGGTCACAAAGAGATGTCACAAAATAAGTCTTTATGCTGACGATGTCCTATTGTTTCTTTGCAATCCTGAAACATCAGTCCTTTCATTTACTAGGATGATTAACAGGCGTAGTACATTTTCTGGGTACAAGATTAATTTTCTTAAATCTGAGGCCATGCCTCTGGGAGCTCTAACCAACATACCTAAAACTAAGGTACAATTACTTTTTAAATGGTCACCAACTGGTTTCACTTATCTGGATATTTTTATCACGCCAATTTATATATATATATATATATATATATATATATATATATATATATATATATATATATATATATATATATATATATATAGCATGCCAACTCCAGGAGAGCTGGTGTTTTGGAAATTTTTATTCAAGATGCAAGCCTTCTTTTTTAACCTCAGTTTAAGGTGACATAAATCACTTTCTTAGTGAGAGCTCACATTCCACCTTGAGAGCACCTAGTCCCATTTTTATCAGTATTAATGGTTGTCCCCTTACTTAGCCAAAGCTATTTCACACTTGGTTAGATATGGTATGAGAATGTCTCCTTGGCTGTATATTTAGCAGAGCCTTCCTAAATATTTTCAAGAATCCTAATCACTAAGCAAAAGGTACTACTAACACGCTATGGATGCTCTAGAAAGTAATTCATTTTGAGTTCCCATACTGAGCATTTCTGAGGGGTACCATGCTGTTCATTTTTAGGTTGTCTAACAATCCTAATTGGAAAATGTTCAATAATGTCAGGCAGACCTGCCTCTAGTTTATGTTGTGCTTGTGCACATATATAAACCCACAGAAGCACATGGTTCCTGCGGAGGGAGTCCTTTTTTAAATTTTGCTTTTAAAATCACTGACTGCTGAAGCAACTTTTACAAAAGGGAATAAGACCTGTGAATTGGATTCCTAATAAAGACACTTCTAAGTGAGCCAGCTCAAAGAAAAAAAAAAAACAAATAAATAAAATTGAACCCAATTTCACAGTAAAGCCTTAAAATTATACTTTCCAGGGCAGAAGCTTTGTGGCTGGCGATTGTTGTACTTCCACAAAGCTACACTTCATCCCTCTCCCCATGTGGCCTAAACAGAAGCCCATATTTCTAACTTCCCCCTCTGTACACAAACACGCTGAGGGAATTTGCGTGCACATCCACATTGTTTCCTGCTTTATTTTTTCTAACCCACAAGCCTCCTATCCTTTTCACCCATCTGTCTCACTCATGAGTCACCATAGACATGCCCACATGTTCATTTGTACACAGAGGCAGGGTCCATACCAGGCGGAGACTGTCTTCTGTCCTTCGCCATTCAGTTCCCCATTGCTAAATGATGCATTTGACTTGGTGGATAGGTCATATCCCCAGTTACTATAGGTGCATATACTGGACGTATTATTTAAAGTCAAACCAGGAACTTGTCCTTCCTAAGCATTCTGAACTTAGAGGTGAAAAGTAAAGCAGAGCTCACGTATTTAACATCAGAAAAAGGTTCAAATATATAAACATACTTTTGTGAAACTTTTAGAGGGTAGAAATTGGAGTTCAGATTGCGATACCAGCATCAGAAATACTGAGATCCTCTCTTCAGGGCGGTCTCAGTACTGTTTAGAGTTCAGTGTGAGTTTCAGTATGAAATCAGTCCACATCTAAGATAAAAGAAGAGAAAGCAATCAGATATACCACAGACTTCTAACACGACATCTGCCTGTTATTGGTGATCAGTGGCAGTGATGCTCAAAGTCCAGTTATCAGAAAGGAAACAGTGAAATTTAAACAGCTGTAGTAGCACAATGCAATGTTTGGCTCCTGAAAAATAAAAAGAGAGATGCAAACTCCTATAAAAATGCTGATTTCTGTTTGGACACTTCCTGCTAACCTAAACAACCCCACAGTATGGTTAATGTAGCACCTTTAAACAAAATACATAAGATAAGCCTTCCCGGATGGTCCACACATTCTTTAAATCTAACGATGCATGAAATAGAGTTTGTTCCTCAATTCATTGGTGTGACATTTGCTCAAAATTTCTATTTGACTTTGACAAAGTAAAGTAATACATGTGCAGCGCAGGAACAGCATGCAGTGTTGTTCTGGAAAAAGGCAGACCAAGAACAAGTAGCGGCAGATAATTACAAAAAGCAAACACACTCGGTGGCCATTTAGGCCCAAAGTATTTCTAATTTCACAGATGTGGTCAACCTTGCCGGGAGTCTCTTTCTCTTCCCGTATGGAGTAAAATGCCTCACTCCCTCAGGATGTCTATGCCAGTAAAGATGAAGTGTTAAACAGGTTTTTGTTCCACACTTTGTCACTCTGCTGTCTTGATGATTCGGAGACTCTCCGAGGCGGCGGTACGGCGCTTACAGCACACCGCTGGACCATGAAACTGCCAAACTTGCCCTTAAAGCTGCTGGCCTACCCTTGAGAAAACACTCTTCCTTGAAGTTTAGAGTCTAAAACTTGATTTCAATAAGGAAAGAGGCATTCTTATTGAGCTGACATCAAGCATTACTTTGATGGGAATGATGATGAACAGCTTTGCAACTTGAGTATTAAATGTTGTCTCTGCACTACAATTAAGCACTATTGTTGCCCCAACTGTTCATTCACCATGAAGGTCAATTGAAAACATTTAATGGACCTGGGAGGCTCTCCTCCCTCTCAAACAAGAGCCTTCTAACATTACCTTTAAGTGTGACTGCAGGTGTAATCTGTCAAATGGGCCCCTCACAGTGAGTCATTGGCTGAGTGCACTGATTCAGCCCCGGACCTTTGAAAAAGCCTGTGATTAAATGGGAAGTGTGACATAACTCTTGTTTAATGGTAGAAAAACAGTATGTTGGCAAACAGCCTGGTCCTCTGAACATGAATTCTATTTCCCCACAGATGCTGCTTGTAAAAGGTCATCATGACTTTGAATCATTTTAGCCCAAGAATTAAAAGTCAAGGAAGGCTAATTTGTGTTTTGTAATTGTTTGAATACCTTGTTTGAATAGCCCCTCGAGTAACATTTGTCAAAGCAGGTTGGAGGTTGTCATCAAAGACTGGTAGAAAGAAAAAAAAAGGGAAAAAATTGTTTTAAGTGTGTCATTCTTTATCTAAGTGAAGCGCTGCCTTTCTCTGCGTGTACCAGCACTTCACATGTAAATCAGATCAATAAAATGATCAATGAAATAGATCTGGGCTCTGGACTCTCACAAACTTGACCCCAGGGCAAAATAAAGACTTTTAAAAAAATAAAAATTCAGCTTAAAATGTTTCAACTGAGGGAATGTAGTCAAAGTTATGATGCTGAACAAGATGATACATGAACACACTCGCAGCATCTGGCTATTGATGAAATCCTATGCAAGCCGAGGAAGATACAAGACAAGAAAAAATGATTTTGAAGGAGGAGGGCTGCACTGAAGGCAGAGCTGATGCTGATTTCAGGCTCCTTTAACATGACAGCCAACTGCACCTTGATAAATGTCCCCCCGAGTATCAGTTGTGTGTATTATACCGCCAAGACAAAGTCACTTCATTGTCCGCCTGACAACCAGGCCTTTAAGAAACAGCAGAGCAAAGCACATGACCAAAAAAAAAAAAAAAAAAGTCAACGTTGCCTTAGGTCTTTCTCTGCTCACCAAAATGGGACAACAACTCACAGAGTTATTGGAAATGATCGACTTTTCCCTCAGAGGATGCAATGAATAATTCTCTTTTACCGGGGAATAGTGGGGGAAAAAAGTGTAAAAAAAAACTTCCCCCAGGGTATTGAGCCAAATCGTCTTTTCTCTCTTCATTAGAAAAAAGTCTACAAAGTCTTATCAGCATTCTGCATTCTCTGCCATTGGAGCTCAGATAATTGATTATGTTTAGGAGGTTCACTACAGGATATGCTGCACTGTCGAGGTGGAAAAAGATATAGCAGTAAATTAAGTTTACCTTCCCAGGGCACAGTCAGACAGAGATTCTTTGACCTCAGAGGATACTGTAAAATTGAAATTACATTGCAGGAAAAAGTTTCACTCAGAACTATTATCCTGATTGGCCATACTGCACCTTTCTATTTCAGTTCTGAATGACAGAATCATGAAGCAGGTTTTCATACCCATATAAGCATTGGCTTATTGGCGTTGTTGTAGTGCTTTTACTGTACAAATAAATTCACAAATGCAACTCCTGTACATTGTTTGATAGATTTTACTTTGCAATTAAACTTTCTTCCTTCCATCCATTTCCATCAATTCGCATTTACAAGAAGACACATTTTAATGTGTAGACCAGGCAGTTGGAAAAAAAAAAAGCTGTCTTGAAGCTATTTTGAAATTTGAAGGCATAAGAGGGGAGCTTCATTCAGCTGAAACTGTTCTGCCAAATTTGCTGCTATATTCAGCTTAATTAGGATAAAAATTGTTCTTTCCCAGGCTATGCTCTTTTTTTTCTTTAGTTTTGGATCATAAAATTATTAACTAATCTTTCATTTCCCAGCCTACTGCCAATGGTTTGTAACTGTCTGGACAATGTCATGTGCAGTGCACTGAATGTTGGAGGTGCTGACACAGAAATCAGTTCTTTTTTTTTTCATAAAATAGATTTTGGCATAAAAATGAATGTGATTTGTTTGGGGTTTCACAGCTCATAAATCAAGTAAAACAGTGTGAAGTGCCAAGTAGCTATTGTGATAACAGTTAGCCATCGATTATGCCCACTATCAATAAAAAGGCTATGCCCCTAACTATGCACACTTTTTTAAAAATATAATTTTGCCTACTGATATACGAATAAAGGGGGGGGCTACAGAATTTAAAAAAAAACTTCCTTTTTTGTATAAAGCTGTAAATATGTTTATTTTTCTGCTGGAATGTTGGACATGTTAACATGCAGCAATATTGGCTCACTTTTGGAGCCAGCCCCTAGTGGTCATTCAAGGAACTGCAAACAAGTTTGTACTGATGATTACCAAGCAGAAGAGATACAGTCTCGTGACTCACAGTGACCTTCTCAAGGGCCGCTGCCCTGGATGTTTTAGATGGTTCCCTGCTCCAGCAAAACTGATTCAAATTAAATGAAACCCCTGATCCCAATAACTAGTATCTCTGGTCAGAAACAAATACCCACTTTCCTGATTTTTAAATTGAGGAAATCGGTAGTTAACTTCATTTGCACAATAAAACTGAGCACAAAAGAGACCTATGAATGATTTACAAGTGGTAGGATTTAGACCTCTATCACTTAAAGTGACATACCCAGTTATTTGCATTATACAAAAAAAAATATTTCTACCAGAAAATGTTCTTTTATGATGCAATAATCACTGAGAGAACATGATTTATTTTTCTCCATTGCAAAGTAATACACAAGGTGTCTTTTTTAAAAATAATTTCAAAAAAAATTTTGTGATTTTGCCTTTATACACGAAAATATATTTGAAATGGAATAATCAAGATTAAAGTGGGGACATTCACCATTATTTAAGAGGCTTCACAAAAAATTGGCACTTACCATTTAGGAATTACAGACATTTTTTTGTGAAGCACCTCCATTTTCTATGGTTCAAATGTTTTTTAGCAATAAGAAGTTAGCTGGCAAGATGTGTTATTTTCCCTTTTTACATCAAGACAAATTGAAGCAGATAAAAAAGGTCTGAAAGTGATTTCATGTATTGATTTGGCATTTAAAAGTTGTTTAACTTGAGTAACCAATATAAAGTCCAAGAGACCTCAATGCAAGTAAACGAGGCTGGAATCAGGCTGAAAACACATTACTGATCTATAAGAGAGATAGTTAAAAAGCGTAGGTGTGGCCAAATCAACAATACGGTAAAAACAAAGACAGCACAAGTAAGTTCAACAATATCAAAAGTCCTTTAAGCTAAAATGAGCATTTTCTTGTATTTGTAATTTGTATTTGCAAAATAATGTCTGTTTAGAAAACGTGTGAAAATGAAATTTAACGATCTTCAATGTCACAGTAACTCTGAAACTGGACCACTTGATCTGTAAATGACAGTGGTCTACAAGGCCACTGTGGCGTTCTGAGGAATAAGTGCTCACAACCTGTGTGCATTTTATGTTAATATATTCAAAACTTCAGAGATTATAAAACACACATATTTAGGAAGAGTTAGGGAATGACAGATCTGTAGATTTTGTTGAGACAAAGTTATTCACGTAATAAAACCCCTAACCATCCGTGAGACCACCTCAATGGTTCTAGTGTTTAACTATAAAATAACATGTCTTCTATGTGGTCTCACTATAGCGCAGATTTTCACTCATCGCTGGGGCTTCTGGAACAAGACCACCGAGATGGAAGAGGGAACATTGTACTTTGGAGAACGAAAATAATGTGAATATGAATACAGAAGGTTTATAACAAAGTGCAATCCACTGGTTTCATTCAAGGACAGGACAGTCAGATTAGACTTGACCAGAAAACCTCTAAATAAAAAAGCCTTCCATGTTCTGAAATCAGTTTAATCTTCAGACAGATAAAACCAAGTCAAATCTGCATCAAAATAATGGGAAGATGAAAGATTCAGATGGTATCATGATCCAAAGCAGACCACATGGTTCATGGTGGAGCCAATGTAGTGGCGTGGACATGTATGGCTTACAACATCTCCAATTCCCACACTGGAGTTTAGTGGTCATGTGACTGCTGACAGAAGTAACAATATGAACTAAGGTGTTTAGGGCTATACTTTCTGCTCACAATCTGCCAAATAATACAAAACTGACAAGACGGAGCTCCGCAGAGCAGATGTTTAAGAACCCTAAACATACTGTGAAAGCAGTTCATGATATTTTAAATCAAAGAAATGGAATATTCTTTAATGACAAAGTCAGTTATCTCTTCTCAGCCCAACAGGTCACAGCTTTTCACTTACTGAAGACTAAACTGAAGAAAGAAAAAAGGCCCATAAGAAAACAACTAAAGGTGGTTGCAGTGAAGGCCTGGTGAGGTATCTCCAGGGAGAAGACTTAAAATTTGGTGAAGTTTGTGTGCTCCAGATTTTTGAGGCAGTCATTTACCACAAAAAGATTGTTATTCAAGAATAAGAAATTATGGTTATAAATACTTTTGAGCCCATTAATTGGGGCTACTTTGCTTAAAATGTCAGTAATAAATGCTGAATGTCATATTTTATTCAAATTTATACCCAAATACCTCTGGACTTGACTGCATCTCTGAAATAATTATGTGGTAAGAGTACTTACACCACAATATATGTTAAAATCATTAACTACTGCCATGGAAGAAAATATTTTTCTTTCTACAACTAGAAAAAACAAGAAACCATTACAAATGAAAATATACATCCACCCAAATAATATAAATCTCTCTTTGGTTACTAAATCTCAGAAGACAAAAAGTGCCATCATTCTACATTAGTCTGAGAAAGTCTGCACTCATTTTCTTTCTAACTAGTTAAGATGATGTCTTTTCAGCTTGTTTTTTATGAAAAAACTGCAATGAAAACCCTATGACTTCAGCTCTCTTTCTTTACAGTTGGATGCATCCTGAGTTGAATGTGTCTTTTGTCACAGTCCACAGAGAGACCTTGGGAGATGAAGGGGCTATTAAGGAAATAAATAAGTGCCTGTACAGACACTTAGCTTGATCAGGACCAAGCATTAAATAATTATTGTAATTCACTTAGGTTTCTTCTAAGCTGTGTAACGATTTTCCCAGTTTTCTTTCTGCTTTAAATTGATCTGATGTGGAGGGCTAAACAAATGACCTCTAAATTAATTGGTATTCTCTCTATCCAGAATAAGTGCATCTGTCTTTGCATGAGCTGTAGAAAAGCTTTTAAAAGAGCGAAGATAGGACAGCGGAAAAGGAAAGAAAAGAAAAGGGTGCCACAAGCTTAGCATAAGCCTGCATTCAGGGGGAGATGTTGTAAGGAAACTGAAGGTGACTGGTACACTGAAAGAACCAAAGCCATCAAGCGAATAGGAATATCACATTGTCCTTCCCTTCTAAGAAAGCTAGAAAGAGAAGAAGGCAAAAGAGGGTTTTTTTTTGTCCCAGATCTGTGTATGACTGAATCTGTGCTGAGATCAGTGAGCTGTAAAATAGTCGAAATGCAGGGAGAAAGATGAAAGAAATGAAGGGAAAGAAAGACAGAAGTAGCCCAACCTGGGGTGGATATCTCTGGACATGACACAAAGTTAATCTCGACAGCTGTGGCCAGGCAAGTTTAGGGGCCAAATCCTTTTGGAATCGAATCAAATTATCTCTGTAACGTGGTTGACGATCACCATCAATCTTCCAGAGCGAGTGTCCAGAGGCAGAGCCAAAGCCATGAAGTGCACAGTAATCACGGTGCTTCTCTGTACCACTCTACCCATCACCTACTCCTGTTTGTGCTTCAAAGAGCCCGTGATTTCTTTGAAGTGCAGACCTTCCATTCAGGGAGGAAGGTATGCTGCTTTCCATGGGCTAATGAATCAAATTTCTCCTGCTAATAATCTCTCCGTATGACTGGAAATTGCAAAACATCCATATTCCTCTGGCTTTCTTTCACCATCAGCGATGGCAAATATGAGCGGAGAGATTGAGCAGGTGTTTGACTTCAGTCCATAAAAGCAATTTTACAGTCCACTCTATCAATTTGCAGAGGAGGAAGAAAACCCACAGAAGGCATTAACCCTTCACCGGGAGCGATGCTCGTGACTGACGGAGAGACAACGCTGACATGTAATCATCATCAAACCAGAAGTGATACATTTTCAAAGGTTATTAATAATAAAACAATTAAAAAAAGGCCAGTTCCCAAGCAGTCTAGTCATTTACAAGATAACTCTGCGTAATGATAGAGCTGGATTTTGTGGGGGCTGATGCTACACATACTAATAGAGCAATTAGAAAGATAATTTCCACATGAGCTTGACTAATAGGCCTACAGTAAATATACTGTTATTATAGGTAATTACAGCTTTGAAGGAGCAAGACTGTTGATCATCCTTCTCCCACAGGAGGGGATGGTCTTCCTTTTCAGATGATTTGCTTTGTGTTTACAGTGCTAACAACAGGATCAAGATACAGCTAGACATCAAAAGAAAAAGAATGGAAAATGAAGGAGTTCAAAGACAATGCATCACTACCATTTCCATGATGGTGTGTTGATTATTGGTATTTTACACAGAGAGCAAATAACAGGCAGTATCGTTGATTTTCTCATTCAGTAATTCAGCTCAATCGCACCACAGCAAAACAAAATCTTATATTGTGTCATTGTGTTTGTTATTTAAATTATTACATGCATTATATAGAGAAAAGCTTGTTTTGCCAAGCCTGCTGATTATTCTGATATCCTTTTTCTTTTCTTTTTTTTTTTTTTTTTGCAGTTTCCATCTAGCAGCTTTTTGCAGCTTCCACTGATTTTGGTTCCTGTGCTCCAGATTTCATGTTTTGGTTTATTCTAATCAATTTTGTTTTCATAAGCAGCAGGTTTCTGCTTTTAGCAAAAGAGCTTTGATTAACCTGAACTTTATGAGGCCAAAGTAATAGCACAGAGAAAAAGCCAGAAACTAGCCAGTAAATTGCAAATGTAGAGCCGCTAACAGGGTTGATATACTTTATAAGGAGTTGTTTATTCTGAGAAGACGCTGAATGATGGCCAAGCGCTCACAAGGTGGTCAGATGCAAATAACTCTAAAAGCGAATGCTAATTTTGTTGCCAGTGTTCAGTGAATGTGTAAATAATCTTCTGCTTGTTAAATGTTAGCAGGATTGAACTGAAGTTATAAAAATTGCTTCTGTGAATGGCAGTAGTATTTATCAGCCCGATGCAAAAGTGGCATGATGAAAAAAAAAAGCTCATACAGTGTTCAGTTAAAGATTAGTTGTTTTTGATGGTGAAAATTTGCTCCTCTGTGGGCCTCAGTATCATTAGCTCTTAGCCTCGCTCTTCATCATTCCTCCCTGAGATGCCACCTACTCCGATCTATAGGTAGTTCCTTGCTTACTTTGTTGACAAGTTGCAAATTTTCATATGTACAAGACAGACTTGTTTCCACATCCAAATTAACACCTTAAAGATAATTGGTGTAATTCCTATATGTCTCAACAGGGTGATTGGCAGCTACCCATGATGCCATTCAGTCTTGCTGCCTATCAAGAGAAATGCTGACTCATTATGACAGGAGTCTTGTAATGACCCTGATGTGTTGTGCCACTGATGTCAAGTGATAAATCATTCAAGTAGGCGTCCTCTGATCCTTCATCTGGTGTTACTTTAAAACCACTGAAAAACATTTTTACTTGTTCGAATCTAGAGCGGTCAAAAACTACAACTATTCTCCAGATGTAAAACTACAGTTTTACATCTAGTGCCTGACAACCTCTAAGAAGGGGTTGTACTGCCCAAAAGTTCACTTCAGAAAAAAAGTAAGAAGAAGCAAAAAGAATTACCTTGACTTGTTCATTTATTTATTTGTCTGCATGTTTATGAGGGAGCAGTAATGCATCAGCTTAGAAACTTTGAATACTGAGAAATCCATAATTTTTGCCTTCAATAAACACATGATAACACAGTCAATAAAAAACATGTTGAAGTTTTTCACTGTGAATACAGAATAGCAAAGAAACCAATTTGTACAACCCTTAAGGTAAACAACCAAACTGTTCAGCACAACAAAATTAATCCTATGCTTGTGAGAGTGCTCAGTGTTATGAAGCTAACAAAGCCTAAGAGGCTGTAAATAAAGCTAGCAGGACACACACCCTGCAGCCTCTGCTATCTTTCATTATCCGTTTGCTAAATATACGCAGTTGATCTCTGCACAGGGAAAGAAAATCAACAACACTTGTTACTGCCAAATCAGACCTTGTAAAAATGGAAAAGATTTGCAATTGGTGCCTCTCTGTAAATAATTCTTTTTCCTTTTCTTCCATATTCACAATTATTTGATTAAGTTTAAGATTTTGCTCTGTGCAGTCTCATCATCTTCTCTTCTGCTAATTTCAAAATTTTCACTGAAAAGACAGACCATTCTCAAAAGAGAAGCCAGATCTGCAATCGATAGAAGAGAATTTACAAATGTATCCTTAATTTGCAACTGACAGTTGTGTAAAACCAAACTCATGCAGCATTTGTTTTCTGTATATAAGCAAAACACTTCTGAGAAACAATGAAAATACTGCAACACTTAAACTGTGGAGATTGCTCTGTGTATACATGGTTAGTTATAAATTGACTTGAGGCCACTTGGAGACATATTTTCATAGCTTAGAATATTACACACACCCCCCCTAAAAGTGTTTTCTATTAGCCTAGTAAAACTGCAATATCTTCTCCAGCTCAGTCTGCTCACCATTAATCCACAGTGTGCTGGTTGTTGGCCTACATACCCCAATGCCCAGGGGCGCTTATAGAGTTGCCAATCATTATCATCGTGAGAGTCAATCTAATTTTTGCTTGCAAGAATAAAGTTTGGCTTTGACTCTATGTGATAGTTTGGCCGACTTACATGATTCATGACCCAAGTGCACACAGCGCAGGTGCTGCCAGCTTGCCCTTTACCAGTCTGTCATTTCTGAGATATAGCATCCTTCTTTCTCTCCTTCCTGCTTTGCTGCTTTTTCCTTTTTCTTTTCACCCTTCCATCCAAAGCTCTGAGTCACAATTCAGATCTATGTTTCATGAGAGATGACCTGCTCAGTGGGTGCCTAGAGAGGGTGACTGTGGCCTGGAATGAAATGATAAACAATAAGAGAAAATTTATGGACGGAGACCAGCTTGTTTATGACTGCAATCCATGACAGCAGATATACTGCTTTTCCACAGAGAAGGTTGCATGACTTGGCAGCTTTACAGCGGCTACAGCCATACAGACTTCATATGTACAAGACAGACTGTGTTTGGACAAGAACACACTATTTGTGCCCTTAGATGTGCCCTTACGAGAGGACACGGCAAACAGATTTCATAAACATCGCGCTGTCTGTTGGCTAAATGTAACTGTAATTCACATCAGCCAAGAAGGTCAATCCGTCCTGAAATAGTGAAGTACGGTGCAAAAGATGAAAAACTGACAAAAGATGAGCATGACTGTCTTATGTTTGGCTCAAAAACAGTTTTTGTGAGTCACGTCTTTAGAGGCAGTTTCAACAATTCTTGGACATTAAAACCAGTAAATACAACAAGAGTTGATATGTTCTGTTTCCACGGTTGGAACATATCAACTCCCGTCCCACCAAATGTGTGTTATTTAATGTTTTGATTATTTCAATCGCAAAATCAGTTTACAGTGTGTGTGCTATGCATAAGAGAGCACAGTGAGGATTTAAATATTTACCTTTAGGTAAGATTATTAAGTTATAGGGTTAGCATTAGGGTGAATATTAGAGCTTTTATTACAATATTTTTCACATGCAGTTATATTATGCTAGCAAAAGTGGTGGATATAAAGAAAAAAAAGGATTTTAAAAGTACCTTCCACTATGTCAGGTGGGGAAAAAAATCATTTTCAACCTTGTCTGTGTTACAAAGACATGTCCTTACAGATAGGATGCCCTCTGGTAGATGTGGCTGTGCTACTGTTGGGATACTGTTGTGCGTCTCCTTATTGGATTGGATCAGTTTCAGAGCCCCAAATTGTTCTGCAATTTTTATCACATCACATATGGCACAGTGTTGATCTCTAGCCAGCTAAATTTGCCTGGGTAATATGTAATTAGGATCTGTATTTCCATGAAAAAAAGCGGGTCAGTGAAGGGGTGTAAGAGGATTCGAAAGATTCATGAAATGACTCCCACTTACCATTCTCTTTTTAGCTACTGATTCATGACAGAATCATTTATGACATTAGATGTGAGACATCTTTGAGTCAGTTGTAATGAATGCTAACTATCCCCGCTGTACCCCAAAATAAACAGAAACTGAGACCGCCTTGATGGACAGTGTGTGTCATTCTGAATTATTCTTTAGACTGCTGAGCGGCAGCAGAGTTCAACATGCACCTGCATGAATTCAATCGGTGCTCGGCGGCAGACGGTCAGACAGGAGGCTAAGAGGACAGGTTCAATCTCATCCCCTACAATGAAGTCAGACATTTCTGCAGGGATTGGTCCTTTTATCTGCCACCATTTCCAATCTTCTTTCATCACACAGTTGCAGAACCATTACCTGAAGTAACAAGAAAAGGGAAAACGACAGTGGTCATTTGTTAAAGATGTCTGCCATATTTGGTCTTTCGGGGTAAAAAGAAAGGAAACCTAAGATGAAAAATTTCAAGATGACATATTTGCAGTAAAAAGAACCAATATATCAAAAAAATCTGTGAAACAATTTTGTGAAAATTCAGTCTGAGAGCAGGGAATTCATGCTTTACAAAGCAGATGTAATGTAACAATATAACAGCACCTAGCATTAACTTTTCTTTTCCAGTAGAGTATTTCTGTTATTGCATTATACTTTTTAGAGTACCCTTGTTCTGAATAAGTCACCCAGTTTGCAGAAGCCAATATGAAAGTCTTCAACAGAAAAGCTCCAGGAATTTGTTATGCCCTTGCAAAAAGGAGGCATAGATAACAACATAAATTTCCCAAATCAACCAGTGAGCCCTCAATATTTTCACTTCTAAAACTGTAAAATACAGTTTGAAAACTTCTGAGAAAGCAATATCAAGTTTGTATTGCTTCTCCGAGTTTGTTTTCACGAGTGACGTTAGCTAATTTTTGCCCCTCAGGAGTGTTTGAGTATTGTTTCCTGCTTTCCAACCTCAAGCAGTAATAATGGCTTGGTGTGATTGAAGATGCTGATTAAATATAGCTGTTGTAATATATGTGATGACAAATGTCAGAACTGGAACATCTGCATGCATTACCTTTTAGGAATCTTCCCTTCTACCCATCTCCAGCTAATCCAGTGAATTTCATTGAGGGATAGTTTGGCTCAGCCACCCTAATTGTTTTTAAGAATTCATCTAGTTCCTCTGAATTGATTTATGATTCTCAGGGTGCACTACCGGCAGACACAGAAGAAACTGCCTCTGGATGCCACTGGATAGATGTAGAACCCATCTGAGAAACAAAACCATATGACATAGGCAGAGCAACAAAACAGTACAGATAAATATCATCCAAAATAGGGTGAAGTGAAGTAGGGACACTGCTGAATGTTTGTTTCCAGTTTTGCAGTCCATCCATCCATCCATCTTCTTCCGCTTCATCCGTATTCGGGTCGCGGGGGCAGTAGCCTAAGCAGGGAAGCCCAGACTTCCTTCTCCCCAGCCACTTCGTCCAGC
>JAOWBL010000013.1:9620772-9652921 GCA_028564865.1 Zenarchopterus dispar
TAGATAGATAGATAGATAGATAGATAGATAGATAGATAGATAGATAGATAGATAGATAGATAGATAGATAGACTTTTTTGTCTGTTCCAAAAAGGTGACAGTAATTCTTCTTTGACATGGCCAAACACACAGCACTCTCCAGACATATTGAAACTTATAAAAACTAATTTTTTTAGACTCAGAACTATGATATTAGCATCTATGATAACTAGCAGAACTATGATATTAGCATCAGTATTCATAAATCATTGTCAAATGCCACATCTAGAAAATACCAGTCACTTGCAGGATTGACTGTTGTCAAATATTTTCTTGTTTTTAATGACAACAACATTTCAAAAAGGTATTTGCTTCGGCTATACAAAAAACACATTTTTTTATATAAAGCAATAGAAAGTTACAGCTCTTAATTTTTTTTTTTTTTTTTGGAACAAAAAAATAATGTGGAAACATGTTGTCATAGTAACCTGGTGTGTCTCACTTAAACTGTCTGTGGAAAACAAAATGAAAAAGAAGCTTGTTTTAGTTTTGTATTTGTTTTTTATGGACCCACATTTGGAGAATTGCAGTTGTTAATTGTCAGTCCTCTTGAATATGGAGTCCTCTGCACGCCAAAGGCATCATCCTTATAGCAGAAGCTTTCTTAATCTACTCCAACAGCATAAACTCAATTTTCCTCTGTTTACTTGATACAACCATAATTCCCTCAAAAACACAATATCCAGCTTTTGAGCTGGTAATGATTTGTGTTTTTTCTCACATCTTCAAAACACATAATTTTCCATTGGATGAATGATTTTTTTTTTAAAGAAGAAAGTGCCGAAAGACCCACTGTGATGGATCATTAAGTACACTTTTTTGAAGAATGACGCATAGTATCACACAAATTTCCTTCTCAAGCTGTCCCCAGTCCCCAAACACAGCTTCAAATTTTCTCCTCAGCCAGATCTCCCACAAACTCTGTCATTACACCAGACTGTGAGATCATCCCTTTTTAAACACATCTGAAGTAGAAAGTCACAAAGCTGTCAAAGAAATCCTCTCAGAGAGAAATCCAGATATTTGCTGCTAATGGTGTTGCTGCAAATCACAAAAAAGGATTTTAAAAAAAATCCTTCTCAGCCGCTTTATTTCAGACTAACAAACAAAAGGGTTGTTGGTCACGATGGCTAATTAAGTGCAGCGCGAGATATGACTTTTCCACTGACTGTGAATCATAAAGCCTGTGGAAGAAGAAAAAACACTGATTGCATTTTCTGCAGCAGCTGCAGATAAAATATTTCTGGATTTAAACCATTTTTTCCACGCCTGTGACACATTCCCACAAACGGGTTTTACAGATCAGAGGAAAGACGCTTAAATCGTACATGCCAAAACTAGATAATCACTAAGATGTGGAATTTTTAAAAGTATCTGCACACCAATGCATCAAGATGTGATTAATGTGAGGACTGAAAAAAACAATCTGATCCTGAAGTATCTGACGAGTGTTTTGATTTTTACCTTTATACAGCTCTACAGAGGACTTCAAATAGAACAACTAAGATCAAAGTGTAGACTTTGAGGTTTAATTTAAAAGAATAAAAAATTAATATCAAATGTTGAGTTGAGGAAATCTTAATGCAATCGAAGAAGGCCATCATTAGTATGAAAAAAAAATAGATTTATATGTTAGAGGTTTAACTATGTTGATCATGTAATGCTATGAAGATTAAGTGTTCTCTTCATTTCTTTTTTGGGTAGTGTATTTCACAGTAAATAAAGCTGCAGCACTATAGTCACTGGGAAAAAAGCTGAAATTACTCCTTAAAGCACTGCAAAGGACTTTTTTTTATTTTAAAATATCAGTGTCACCTAACTACTAAAACTAGTAACAAAAACTTCCCAAAGTAACTTTAGACTCTCGTCCTGGTCACTTCTTGCAACAACTGTTTCAGCTTTGTGGTATAGTCAGCATTCTCTCCAAAATGAGGAGAGGACGTATCACGGTCAAAACAAGGTGCAAAGAACAGGAAAGACAGATTGGACTAAGGCTGCAACTATCGATTATTTTACTAAACCAATAATCTAATGATTTTTCCATCAATTAATTTAGTAACTAAATAAGAAATACTTTTGCCATTTTAAAGAAAAGGCAGGTCCCCTAAAATTATCACTTACTTGGTAACATACATATACTTCTCTAGCCTTTATCTCTACTTAAAAACATTTAATTAACTCCTACTAAAACTCAGATTTTATTTATATGTTGTGACTTGTACATTACGTTTCTATAGATATAACTATAAGAGGCAAAAATTTTATAAACATAGTCAGAACTAAGACAGAAATTGAATATCATTGCTGTAGTGGATGGAACCAGGTGTTCCCATCAAGATTTGACAAATCTGTAGGAAAAAAACAGCACAAACTGTATGTGTCACAACCATGAATAATTTTAAGCTATCATATAACGTGCATCTTGGTTAAAGTAAACTGGGGGGATAAATAAAATAAAATGTCCCATGTCATGTGGACCTCATCAATAGTTGTCTATTAAGTAATGGGTACCAAAGTCATCATAATGCATGATTCACAAATTGTATTATACTCTTTTGTATATTTTGATGATGTGTAACAGAGCAGCTGTAAACAATCATTGCACTTCAGGCAGTGATTGACTGCAAAAGATTTTCATCCAGGGCTTAAAAAGAAGTTATTATATTCACAATTCAAAATTCACATTTATGTCATTTTGTCCAGATTGTGGTGCTTTGAAACAATAAAGTTCCCTTTAGTTATTTGCTAATTCCTTGTTTTCTTTGGCTTGGGACTGGAGAAGAAGAGTATGGAGAAAGAAAACACAGTAGAGGCAGTGTTATGCACCCATAAATCTTCTCTTTGGTCTTCCTCTAGGCCTCCCTCCTGGCTCTTCTAACCTCATCATCCTTCTACCAATATATTCACTATCCCTCTTGACTGAGGTGATTTGGACATGAACATGTCCAAATCATCTCAGTGTGGCCTCTCTGACCTTTTCTCCTAACCATCTAACATATGCTGTCCTTATAATGTACTCATTCCTGATCCTATCCATCCATCCTCATCCCTCCCAGAGAAAACCTCAAAATTTTAACCTCTTTAACCAACTTTCTGCCTTCTGTCTTTTCCTCCGGTCATTTCACTTGACTTGTGCTACTTTATCAAAGCTGTTAATAGCATTTTATAATATCCTCAGTTTAGTCTAAGAGTCAAGAACTAAACATTTTCACCATGCCATATGTTTCCATTTTCACCCCACTTTGGTGCAAATGTTCTATTTCTCACAACGTTGTGTGACAATAAGAGATCTTAAGAGGAGAAACATCTGGGGATTGAGCTGTTAGCCACATTTAATTAGCACATCTTGTCAGCACTTGTCGACACTCAGGTATATGAGAACTCCCCTTTGGAAGTGATGCATCATAGCAATCACTCACATTACAGGAAATGTATTGACTAGCAGCCAAATTGAGGCAAAGAAGAACCCCCTCTATACCACTTTACGTCTATGTTCCAACATCCTGAGTGCGTGTAACAGTGCTGAGTTCCTGATGCATTAGAGCTATTGATGTTCTGTGCAGAATGACGAGGGTTTGCTTTCAGTCCTAAGTGAAAAAAAAACATCAAAGTTGAATAGGAAGGGGACTTTTAAACCAACAATTCTCACCACAACTCTTCAAATGCTTCTGCAAGTCAGTGCTAACAAAGCTGCCAGTGCACATAAGAACTAAGACATGCAGTGAGATTCAGTGTAATTTTAAATGTTAAAAATCTGCCATGTGGCACTTGAAAAGGTCTTTGTACAACTGTCAAAAACTGTCAGCACATGATTGCACTGGAAGACAAGCTTTTAAAATAGGATCCGCACTTTTCACTTTAAGTTATTTTTAGCCAATCCCACATCCATCACCTTGATGCCACAAGTGTTTGTAGTGCGCCAAAGTCACCGCTGAAAACATATACTCTGACAGTTTCAGTAATGTTTACAAAAGCTTCATTTACAAGCTCATTTTCAATTTCATCACGCATGCTTCCAGAGAACCTGCTTTACCTTTTGGAGACTTGATCTCCAACAGAAAACAAGAAAATTAAATAAGACGGAAATTGTCATTCAGGAAACTATATATTGGATTGTGGCACTTACATTAATCTTTTTAATTAACTACATCAGTCATGTAGAACATTTTTTAAGCATCTAAAGCTGTGCTACAGGATATGTGAGGATGTGATTAATAGCTTTAATTTTGCACTCCTTTTTAACAAAGTTGATATACCTTTTGAACGTCTTAATGAAATGTCTTTGACATTCTTTTGTCAAAATACTAAAGAAACAAAGAGCAACAACTCTGTTTTTAAAAACAAAAATGACATCGCCGGTGTTCTACACCTTTGTATTTTTATTTAATCATGATAAATGATGCTTCAGCCAAAATACCAAAACCAAGTACGTTTTCTCATGAAAGTGTTTAAAACTTTCACTGCGCAAGCCATCTAACTGAAATATCTTTTTGTCCACTCTGTTCAGAGTAGCTGGTTTTAGGGGGTGGAGTTAGCAAAGTGACTCCGATTGACCTGCCTCTTCCACTGACTGTGTCCCTGTATATAACTTTTGACTATTCATTTCCAAGCTGTAGTGAATCTAATTTAGTTAAGTGGAGCCGCTGATCTGGGTCTATGATGTCACAGTACACCGCTGCCACCAAATGACATTTTATTTTATTTTGTATAAGATTTCCCAAAAAAGTGACAAGACTGTGTTATCCCAAAGTTTTTGAGTTTGTAGTTACTTCAGATCAAAAATATCAAGTGCAAAAATGTAAAATTGTAAAATTAAGTGGATAAATATGAATAAGGATGAAATCCACCCATCCATTCATTTCCTCTTATCCAGGTTTGGGTTGCAAGCAGTCTGGGCAAACAGGCCCAGATCTCCCTCTCTTCAAGTACCTCCTCCAGCTCTTCCCAAAGGACACCAAGGCATTCCCAAGGCAGCCTGGAAAGATATTCTGTCCAGCATGTCCTGGGTCTTCCTCTAGACCTTCTACCTATTATTGGACATGCTAGAAACGCTTCCCGTCTTTGAATTATTACCTTATTGTAGTGGAGGGTTTTGTGTGCCCTAATGACCCCAGGAGCTATGTTGTCTGGGGCAGTTGGCACTGGCTGGGTTTCCCAAGGCAAATTGGTCCTGGGGGACTATCCAGACTACCTGAAATTCCACTGACTTGAATAGATAGATCACCTTATTGTCCCAGTTGTAATTTGTTTTCACAGATTGTCATAGACAGCAAGTATTCAACACAATAAACAGGACTCATCTACATGCACCGGGAGGACAGGGCTTCACCAGGATGGTTTACCCCAACAGGCTACATGGATTCACCCACCTGTTTACTCACCATCTGCAGTAAATCAGTTCAAAACTTTTGCAATGATGGAGATAGACCAAGGACGGATATGGTTGTAATCTCGAGTGATCACCTTGAATGCATTAGGATCTTGAGTTTGTAGCCTAGCAACAATTGTGTGTAACATCAGTAGGTGAACCCTCTCATTTGACAACAAGGATAGAAACCCACAGACAACAGTTCAAAATCTGGGGTGCAAAGTTGTTCCTTCATAGTAACATCTGATATTACAGCAAATGTTAACAAAACTGCAGTCCCTCCTACTTTACTCTTGGCATCATCTCTGGAATCTTGTTGTGCTTCTGTAGCCTGAAATCCTACTGAGAGGAGTTGCAGTTCAGAATATGTTCCTACAGGTATGTCTAAGTAAAAAACATGATATTGCATTCAAAATATGTCCACAGAGTCCTCATTAGTGCTTCAAGGTTTTCCGTTTCATTTGCCAGAAACCTTTCATTTCTTATGATGATCAATGTAAAGAAAAAAAAAATTATCGTTGCTCTTTTTGCACCTGCCCTACATCCTCTACTGTGCCACTTTAACGCCTCTGAATTTAGGGACTTTTTAAAGCATAGGTCTTGTTCTGAAAACACATCTGCGAGCTGGGTGTCTGCAGAAAAATGTAAGGCTATCCGTTTGATAGTTGAGATTTTCAGCACGGTGTAGGGTTGCAGTTACATGTGTGTACATCTGTGTTGTGTATTACTGGTCCTCACACCCCAGAATTCACTGAATGCAATGATGGAAAAGTGTGTAGTTAAAAACATATATTAACAGACTATTTGAGATTACAATGGTTTTTATCAACTGAAGTCTTCTCCGAGCACTGACTGACATTAAAACAGCTCAACTATTATTCATTAACTGTCTTGTTTTGAGAAAAACAGAAATCAGTATGCACTTAATGTGGCCTAACTCTAAGTGACAGTTCCCATTAGCGCATGCTTTGATTTGTGCTTTACAAGTTCATTACTTACAGAGTTTCATTCTCAAGGAGGCAGATCATTAAGCTGAAGAAAAAAAAGAAAGAAAAAATGGCTAAGAACTATTAGGACATTTTGTTTTTAAAATGCCTCTCATTATAAAGTCAGTATTCATTTTCTTCTGCTCAATAATTGAGCGTATTCCCAAAGTTTTCCGCTGCATGTGTGGCTGACATTTTCTTGATCCGCTGTGTATACAAAGCTGTTCATAAGTTGCCAGTCCTGCCACCGGCGGGTGTTGTTTTCACACTGCGGTTAGTTTTGTTTTGATTGTTATGCGGGAACAGCAGCGAGGTAGTCAAGTCCCAAGGTCAGATGTAATGTTTTTCTTTATAAACAGGACATAAGCAGGCTCCATTGTCGTTTCTGTTGCAATAAAAGCAAAATAATTAGACTGCGAAGACTTTGGCTAAGAGTCTAACAAGCTGATATTTTTAGTACAGAATTATGTTTACTTTTTCCCCACAAAGTAAAACATGAACAACATCACGTTTTAAAAGTTGTTTTCATCAGGATGAGCCAGTAATGACAGTTTAATTTCTTCTTAAAGACAAAAAAAAAGAAAAAAGTGTCACCTTGAACTACCTCTGACATAAACAGATGAGGATTAACATGAATAAACATCCCCACTTGAAGGAAAACCAAAACAAGAAAAACAAATATAATTGGTCTCAAGTTTGTTTTTTTACCGCTTCATTTAACAAAGGGAGCAGAAATGTGACCTGTAAGAAAAATCCATCATCATCATTGTCTGAAAAATCACATCTGTATTCATCATTTGGCGTGAGGCGAACCTGCTTCTCATCCCTCAGGGGCTGCTTAGAAGGGTCACTCTTGAAAAGTCAAAGACAGACCCTGCATGCTGAGAATGAAACACTCTTGTCTTACACTTGCTGTTTTTCTTTCAAAACTTTATGCACCAACAAACATAAAAATAAAGAAATAATAATGACTGTGAAAGGAAATAGTTATTGGGTCAGATGTCCATCAGCTTCAGTCTTTTCATTAGAGTCAGCCATTTTGATGCTTGCTATTAACTTCATCTCTACTGACCTCTTTATTAAAAGATCCAACTTGCAGCAGAAATAAACATCAAATTGTCTGGTTAAAAAATAGCAAAACAAAACAAAAAATGTTTTGGTCTTCATATCTAACTTTCACATTCAACTGTATGCAGGGTGATGGTGGCCTGAAGCAGCTGTCTTCGCTCCATTTGAAGGCTGCTGACCAGGGCTAATCGGAGGACACCATATGGACTGACTCTAGATCATCAGCTTCAACCTCTTGATGGTGCCGAGCCATCCATCTGACTTTTACTTCAGATTATTTAAAGACCCTTCCAAGAACTGGAACACTAACCAACAACATCTGGAATCAATTCTGCCAGAGCAAGCAGAGCTCTGAAGGGAGCCGCCATCGCTCAGCCCACTGCTCGCAGGCCTCAGCCAGTGGGCTTGATAACCTAACGGCAAAGAGTAGTGGACTGAGTGGCTACGGGTCCCGATGGAACTCTGGCAGCCCTCATTTCCCTGCACGTGTTCCGGATGTTATTTCAGTGGTGGTATTTGAAATGAAGATGTTTGGACTGATTTGATCAGAATAAACAAAAGCCAATATTCGTTAGCATCGCAGGTTACCATAAGCTAAGCCACCCAAGCTAAAATAACTGCGGTATCTGAACTAAGGTTAGCACGTTTCAACAGGTTTCCAGGCTTACTTGTTTCACCAGTTTACTCATTTGGGATTAACCAGGCTTTGGTCACTTTGGTTCCTACTAAAATGATGCTGTCTGCCAAGACCAAAAAGAAGCTTCAAAAGCACTTTTCAGAGAAGTTATGGGTGATGCCCCAGAAGGTTTGTTCAACTCTTTTCATAGCTGTGGTGGATGACATTTTTCTTCACAGGCCCATGTTTCCACCGGTAAACTATAAAGAGTTTAAATAAAACATGGGCTCAGTTACCAGCTGATTCTGTCATCCACTGCTTTTTTAAAATTCCCCATAATGAAGTCTTATTTGGTTTTGCAAGCTTGTATGTTTAGCTTCCAGTTATTCACTATTGTTAATTCGTAGCTGTTTGTACTGTTCTGGAAACTTTTTTTGGTTTTTTTTGCATATATATTACTTCATAAATCTTTGTCAAGGCCTTCCCTTCATTTCACAGCAATGGAAATCAGAATAACATTGTGCTGTAGTAGTGGTTAGCTCTGTTGCCTCACAGTAAGACAGTTTCTGGTTCAATGCCCAGCAGGAGTCTCTGCGTGAAGTTTATATGATCTCCTTGTGCTTCTTCCCCGAGTCCAAAAACATGCATGTCCAGTTGTAAGTTACGGTAACAATGTTTACTACATATAATATTACTTTGGTTGAAAAAATGTCTTGCTGTTGTCGTCAAACGCAGCAATTCTCATTGATTTTGATGTTTGGGGCCTCTACCACCTTAATGCTAAAATCGTTCCTCCAGGTTTAATGTGAGATATACAGATGTGTGTAACACAAAATCCTTCACCCTTCACATGCAAATTTATACAGGTTTTAGATGTTTACATCATGAAAATGGTCTAAAACGGTGTGTCCAATTAGCAAATTACATGCTCCACATATTTCACTTGAGATTTCAACATGTTTTCACACCTTAAATCTGCAAAATCAGACGTGAAATTTATGGTTTTTCTCTGAAAAGGGAACTTAATCAACTGAACTACATGGTATAACAATGCCATTCATTTTGATTAACTAGATCTTTGTAGAGGATCATATCAAAGAGGAGATGAACCTCCATAGACATTTGTATCTCAAAGAAGTCACAGCCTGAACTCTGATTAAACCTCGAGTGAACAACCACACACCCACTTCAAGGAACAAAAAAAAAAAAAAAATCAGTAATTTGAAAAAGATAGAGGATGGAACATGTTGGGTACAATTTTTTTCAAATCATTTCCTTCCCTCTTTAAGTGCACAGAAAGAGAGAAGCGGAGAAACAAATTAGAGGTAAACTCACTGGGAGGGGTCACGCATCTGCTTCAATCTTCTTCCCGTCAGTTTGAAAAAAAGAAGCCACTTTGCATTCTGTGGCATACGTCTCCTCTGAGCAAAACATAAAGTCAAACAGACACAGAATGATTTCACTTCCCTGACCTCTGCAGGGATGATACCTCCTTAACACACACAATTACTGTCTTATTGACTTGCAAAACAATGTTCCTGCAGTACCTGCGATTGAGCAGAGCAGAAATGGTACGACATGTGGGATTAGGTATTGAAGCCATTGTTTACTTTTGTTGTTCTTCCTTTCATTTTGACTTTGTCAGTAAATGGGAGCATTTAATATTCCTGATATACATTACCTGAAATTCCAGCTAAATCCATTTAGGAAATGCATTTCAAAAGAGAAAATATACTTTTTTTTGCACAAGAGTTGAGGGATAGTTTAATAGTATATTACCAAAAGTTGGCACAACTACTTTACAGACAACATGGTTATGAACTCTATCTATAAAGTCAGCTGAAAAGAAGTAGCTTTCCAGTCTTTGGACCTTTGCCTTCCCTGCTCAGTGTGTTAAAAGTTGCTGTATTCTGTAGGAAACTAAATGTCCCACTAGAACACAAACATCTCAGGCCAAAACAAATGGAACTAAAACCATAACTTATTTGTAATGGCTTCAGCAGCTTAGAGAGGTTCCTCATCTAAGAAAAGCCAGACTAATATTGACTGTGTTTCTATCCAGTCTGTCAGTGGGAGGATTCTTAGCTAAAGAGTGCATTTCCATTGTGGAGACAGAGAAGGTCACCTCCATCTGAAAACACAGGGATTGGGGTGGAGGCTGCCATGCTGTTGGCCCAATAACACAAAAATGTGCAGGTTGGAATACATAAAAATAGACACCGTTATTGTTTTGGGGAAAAAAGTATAGGTGATAATGACTTTGCTTACTGTAAAATTTGTGTTTGTGTTGGTAGCACAAACCTCCAATGGAGCCTTTAGAGCCTTCAGTTTTTCTCTTTAACCATGTTTGACACTCATTTGAGATGCCAACAGTATTTCTGACAGCATGTTGAAGTCAAAAAGTTAAAAAATGTCATTGTAAAAGTACAATAACAATAAAGATCTATTCTAAAATTGTGTGAGTATTGATTGGAAATTGTTCAATCCATGCATTTGGCTCTAGTGCTCCATGAACAGTCAGTATGTTTTGCCTCTGCAGCACCTTTATTGCGCTGTACCCTGCAATGTGAATCACATGGAGGGTGGAAGGATATATTTGTTGCACTTCTGCTGCACCTCGGTTTTACCTTTGAATCTGGTAAGAGAGATACAGCAGAGGAGAATGGCTGCTGTGTGAATTGACAAGGTGTAACAGCAACACGAAGACGGCTGCAAAGGCTATCCATTTGAAAGTCTAGAGGACTAAATAATTCTGTCACAGAGAAGGTGAAAGCAGCGTTCAAGCCCAAAGAATGCTTGGTCAAAAGGCCAAATCAAGTGACCAGGTGAACAGGCGATACAAACATGTCACTTGACTTTTATTCCCCTCAAGAAATATGTGCACATCCTTATTTACCTGCTTTGGTAAAGTTTAATGTTGCCTCAAGCTTTTGGCAGCGAAAGAACATACTTTCCAAGTGAGCTACGGCAAATTCTTCATTTGAGTCACAGCCAAACCAGCGGTAATTCATGCTCCTTTAACTCCTACTTGCTACTCTAAGGACTACACTATCATGGCCTCTGATGTTTCTCCCCTCTTCCAGTGTGAGAAAGTCACTCCAGAGAACTTATTTCGAAAGCTGGGATACTGCATAAAATGAATAGTATTGCCTTACAATAACAGGCTTAATCAGAACCCTGTGAACCTTTTCAGTAAAGGCTTGACCGGAACAGATGTTCAAGTCCCACATTATTCATCCCAAGAAACATAATATTGAAAAATATATATTTAGCTTTAAAAAAAAGCACCAGCATTTATACAGAGCGCTAACATCCTTGCACGTGGTGCTACATCTACAAAGAAACCAAGTGTAGATTAGAATAGGCAGTTTGATTAGGTAAGGATTTTTCTGTCACGAGTAAAAGAAAGGTAGGGGTCTGTGCAGACGCTGGCACATCCCTTCTTTCCCTTATCCCTGCGCTGATTAATGGCAGAGTCTCACAGTCCTCTGACAGATCACTGTGGCTCAGGGAAACCTCCAGAGATGAGACTCCCAGCCAATTACCTTCCTCAATAATGCCTGCTCAATGTCTGAATGACAGGGATCCACCCCAAAGGACTTCACCGTGCTGCTTTTCAAATCAAAAGGTGCAGACTTCATGATTTATGTGGCTGCGTATGGACACATCTGTAGGTGAGAGGGAATGAAATTGTATTATTATTACAGAACTGTTGTTACCAGGCACAGCGGTCGCTCTGTGATTATGTATGTATGTATGAAGAGGGAAATGCTCACTGAATCTAAAGGGGAGGACTTCAGTAGGGGGGGAGCTAAGATTGAACTTCCATGAATATAAAACTAAAGTCAAGTGTGTGTCTGTGTGTTGATTACATGGTGAAAATATTTTATGTATATGCATATATAAAAGTTTATGATAATGACAGTCAAAAGTGTAGACACACCTGTTCATTCAAGATAAATGGTAGGTGTGTCCAAACCTGTGTGTGCTGCTGTAGATCAAGTGAATGATGAGCCACATCAGCATCTGAAAACTGTTCAATAGCCAACAATTTACCAAGAAAGATGAGAGAATACAGGTGGTCCATGCCAGCTTTTTGATTATACATCTTGGGAATGAGATGTGAGCGTTCAAAGGGCAGGACTTCCTACTGTGCCACCTTTGGAGATGATCTCTCTCAGATAGGGCAGATAAATGGAGCTGAAAAGAAGGATTTGAAGCTTGTGGGAGGATCTGGTTCTCCCTGCTCATTTAAACAGTCATTTTAATGGGAAACTTAAAAAATTATGGTATTCAGAAGGCAGGTCCAGACACTCACATGGTCCCTTATAGTGCAGTCACTGTAGTCCCAAAGCAAGGAAACGGTAGCCACAGTGAGCATCAAAAATGCATTACCCATGCTCCTGTCTGCTCAGCATTCTCATCAGTGCTCTGGCTTATTGTCAGCTCACTGAAAAAAAGAAGTTGTTTGAGGGCAAAACAGAAACAGGCCCGTAAATACATAATTGGACACTTAACTGTTACATTGCAGTGGAGCAAAAAAGAGTTACCCTTAGTTAAAAATGAAAAGAATTATGTATATTATGCAGCTCAAGAAGCTATAAGCATGAGGGGTCTTTCTTGTAATTTTGCTTTCTTGGGGTTTATTGTTAAATGTGTGGGAATAAAGATTTTTTTTACGTCCAAAGACTTGATGCTTAACTCCATACTTCTTTTTCCAGCAGACAGATCGATTCTCAAGCTAAAATCTCATTAATTGCTTCACCGTGGAGCTACTTATATCCTGCCACCCTGAAAGTGGGACCATCCAATCCCGTAAAGTCGACAGACGCTTAAAGAAAAAAAAAAGAAAAAAAAAAATCAATTCCAAAGACACCAAAGGCGTAATGTCAGCCACTCTGATAAGAAACCTCAGCAAAAAAGGTTTAATTGAAAATTACAGAGATTTGCCTTCCTCTCTTCAAAGTTTTGGCTTTACTTTGGTATTGCATTTTCTACTTTGGCAGACTGTAGCTGTCTGTCTAAGTGCACAAGGAGATAATTGCCAAAAAAATACTATGAACGATAACAGACTTCATCCACTTGCCAGTCTGGTTAAATTAGCTAGAAACTGTTGGCTCCATTTTTAGATTGTTGTAGTTAAATTGGTTAAATAATAAAAACAAGGTTAAGAGAAAACACATGGGAGATTAGATACAACTACTGGCTGATTAAAAACAAAACAAATAAAAACAAGCACAGCAGTCAGCCTTTATTTATTGTTGAAATTATGTTTTGTCACATTTAACATTTTATCATAATAACCAAGACAGTCTGTAGAAAACCATTGAACAAACACCTATTAGGAGACTTAAGCAGTCTCAGAAGCTCAGTCTTATAAGCTCTTGGTAAATTATTACTATTAATTGTACTTAACTTTCTCATCAAATTCATCAAAAGGATCTGTGCCCTCCAAGAGCACATTGCATGAATACCCACTTACAGGTAAGTGGGTGCCTTGCGCACACACACACACAGCAGTTGAACCGGGTTAGTAAGTGAGTGGGTCAATAGGGCTGTAAGGGGAAATTTATGAAAACTTCTTGTTTAGAAAAAAAAAAAAACAACATACACACATTCACAAAGTGTTCTATTGATAGCGCAATAAAATAATTAAAATATGTTGGTCAATGATAAAAAACCTAAATAGGACAGGAAGTCCAAAAATCTGTGTTTTTACAATCAGAGACCCTCACATGATGTGCAAATTTCTTTTTCCTTTTCTCTCAAAATGCAAATTTTGAGCAAGCAGAGTTGTGTGTTCAAAATTAAATAAATATTTATCCCAACTGTTGTAGAGTCCAACCTTTAAAGTTGAATATGAGGAGCAACATCAGTTTGTACAGTTGTTAGTTTCTTGTATTCAAAAAATGTCTCAGCTGGAAACTGTTACAACCCAGCTCATTCAGAGATAATAATATTAAACAAGTACTACACAGTAAGCTGGAGTAAAAGATAATTTATTGACAACCATATCAAGAACACCACAGAAAGCAAACAGACATATATGCCAAAAAAAAGAAGACACCTCAAACAAGAAATCAATTGGGAGCAATGTTTTCTGAAGAAAACAAAAAAACAAACAAAAAAATAAAAAATACAATCTAACCCTAGCCAGTAACTAAACAAGAGTCTCAGTCAGAATTATCACAATGACAAACTCAAAAGGCAAAGTGGCAAGCTGTTCAACAATACCAGCTGCAATTGATGACTGGAGAGCTGAGGTTTAAATAAAGATCCCACATCACTGATTGGTTGGGGAAGAGAAGCACCAGACCAACCAGCATGCAGCCAGACCAGAAACAGGAAAAACAACATGCAGCCAGGCATCATGTGGGGGGCAGAAGACAGAGCCAGGCAGCCAATCCCGGCTGAGCAACAGCACAGCTGAAACACAGCCGGACAACCTCCACCCGTTTTTACAAAGTGCCTGGTGTTGAAACTCGGAGAATGTTGAACCTGAACTCAGGGAAACTCATAGTTTTCTGTTTCACAAAGCGAAGCTACTTAACCCAGAGCAAGAGGGTTCAGTTGCGTCGGTTTTAGAAGTTAAGGTCACTCATACTCAGAGTCTGTTACCATGGTAACTGACTCAGTGAAGTAAACCTGGTCAAGAGCAGGTTCACTTCAGCATACCCTGAGTTAGTTTCTGTCTCCTCCCCTTCATGAAGCTGAAAGCAGTTCAGTTTCATCAGACAACTGATTATGCAACATGCATTTTAGAAACGTCTGAACAATGAATGTCATATATGTGACAGAAACGTATATTAATGGTCAGAGTAGATTTGAATGTGGTCCAATCAGACTTGTTAGTTTTTTGTCAGTCAGCTCATATGATCCTATCCTTCTGTGTATCACAAATATCACATATGTTCACACCTTACACAAACCACCCTGTTAATTATATAAGTTGATATTTACTTGCAAATGTGAGTTTTATTAATAATGACGTAGATACTGAACATACTATTACATTAGAAGGCGAATGATGCAAGACTGAAAGAAAAGTGACCGACTCATAAGTTTTTTTCTCTTCAGCTCACGCACATATAAATGTTCCAGTTATATTCTTTTTCCAGTAGCCACAAACATATAAAATACCCTATTTAACATGTTTTAACAGTTGATAACATTAATTGCTCAAAATAATTAGTTTCCTGCTCAGACTTGTGTGAGTTGATACATTTCCCCTCAGCATTTATCAGTATGACTGGATGCACTCATATCACCCAGCTTGAACTATTTTTATTTGGATTTTTCCATTAATCCGATTTTTTTAATGTGAATACAACTGAGCCTGTTATGTTTGAGTTACATGTCTGAAATATGTTTTAGCCTACTCCATATTCAGCTGTTTAAAGGTTTTTTTTTTTACCACCAGGTTTGCACCAAAATGACAGTGACTACTGAGAACAATATACCACATCCATTTGTTATGTTTATACAAAACACTCATTCAGTATTTTAATTCGTCTATCACTCGTGCTGCAATTTCCTCTGTCAACTCTCTTTCCTTTGCTGCAACAGCCCTTTTGCATTTTTGTCTGAAGTGCTTGTACTCATTATTTGATTGCAGTAATATGTTGTGTTTTAGTGAATTAAAGTAGGAAGATCATTTGTGCTCTGAGCTCTACTGATGATGCCCTTTTATAGGCATCTCATGACAACACTGACAACATTGACAACATTGAGCTTCAGTCTGGAAGTTAGATGGCAGGTGCTTGATCAGAAGCACTAATTGTGGAAAATACATAGAGGGAGAGTGGACCAGTCACATGTGTTGCAACCATAGATGGTGTCTGTGCTCTTGGATGCTCCTGTAGGCCCCAGAGTCTACCCCCAACCTGTTGCAATTGGTTCGGTACATTCTGTACCAGTGGAGGTAGCTGTGAATATGAGAACTATCAAACCCTTTTCACTAAAGAAGATTTTTGCAAAGTGAGTAAAGCTGTGAGGTTTAGATGATATTGAGTGCTCTACAGTTTCTTCTTCCTGTGACATGCTAACGTTGTTTTTGTTTTAATCTTTTGCCTGCACCAAATTTATTGTGAACTAGGGTTGAACCCACCACTTGGATATTTGTTCATTACATGGATTTGGGCATCCAGATTTAAATCTGGGTATCCAGAATTTTTTTTTTTTTTCCATTTTTCATGAGTATTTTTTTTTTCCATTTTCATTCTTTTATATTGAGTGTTAAATACAGTATTGTATTCACTGGCGGTCATGAACATTGTAGCTGTAAATAATATGGCATGCTGAAGAACTTTAAACTGAGTGACAGGCTGGTAAATTATAAACTTTATTTATTTATCCCTAGAAAGGATTTTTTTTACTAGCATTAATTTTATGTTCTATGTATTGCACTTCTGTTTTGCACATCACAGTTGGTTTCACACACATCTCACATTTACACTCTTTTTGGTCTCGATCATGTGCGCTACACTTGTTTCATGTTGTGCATGTGCACCGCCTTGCTCAGTCACACATGTGTGGACTAAATTTATTCAGTGCCCCACATGTGAACCTCGCTCTTTAGTTATGTGTATGTGGACCTCACTGGTTCATCCTCCTTCCTCCTGCAAAAGCAAACCTTTTTAAGTATCTCAGTATTATATTCAATTATTTAAAAGGTTCAAATGATTTGCAAATAATTACACTGTTTTTACTTACATATTATGGTGCTTCCAAGTTGTTTTTCAAACAAGGTCTTTTGTTAATCTGTTTTCTACTATTTTTTTTTTTTTTTGTCTTTGATTGACCTTATAAAATCCAAACACCGCTCAGACTCTCGGGACAAAACACATTTTAAACCATTACAGACACAATGTCAATTAGAATGAGTCAAACACGGTATAACAATGGGGCCCCCTGTCAAATCTTTTTCTCTCATTTCCCCTTTTTGTCCTTAGAAACAGGTGCGTCAAACTGTTTCACACTCTGCGCATGCTGTGAACATCCACATCATGTGATGTTTCCTGTGAGCATGGGTGGTAAAATTATAGTCTTCTTCAGCTCATGCTGGCAAGACAAATGGTTAATGAGAGCAGAAAGTTCTTTGTTTGGGTGATAGTGCATCAGATCTGTCAAATTGTTTTATGTTTTTCCCTGACAAGAGCACACATTGGTCTCTCTCTGCTGCTCCAGTTTTGCTTTTGTTGTTTTCTTTTCTCTGTGATTTTTCATTCCAAGTACAGTCATTTGTTGTTTTGTGCTGGCTATGATTTTGATATTCAAGGTCTGTACTTATACCTTGTAACCAGAATACGATAAGACATTTCACTCCGAGCCACTGTTACCTTTCTTGCCTTGGTAAAAGCAGACCAGGCAACAGGAGCGCAGTCCATAGTCATTTGCGCACAACACAAAAAGCACTTTGTGGGCAGAATATTAACGTGTTCTTCAGAATAATGTGACAACCGTAAATCTTGGCCCATGGCCTCAGCTGAGCAGGCGGAGAGAAAGTATTTGATAGTGTTTTGTTTCCAGCAGCTGAAATTAAAATTAGCATTATCTATAATACAGGCAAAAAAGAGAAAATGGATGGTTCAAAGTGTTATAGTGTAGAGTTATTTGGGTTGGGTTTAGAGTTTTTCATACTGTTGTCATATGGGTTTTTTTTAGTTTAAGCATTTCCTGTTAGGATCTGGGTTCGGTTTAATGTTGATGTTTTTGGGTCTTGTCTTGTTTTTGCTCCTTTGACCTTGTCTCTTTCTATTAACCTAGCTTCCTGTTTTACTTTGAAAATCTGTCTTTGTCGAGTTTTCTGTTTCCTTGACCTCAGCCCCCTGTTTGCACCTGTGTCTTGTCACCCCTCCAGTTATATATTGTCTGGACTGTGATGTAATTTTTTTTCTTTTTTGTTAAAAAAATACCTGTGAGTGTTGTATTTCTATCTGTATATTTGGATTGTTATCTAGTTGTTTTCTTGATTTTTCTAGTGGACCTTTTTTTTTTTTTTTTTTGCATTTTATTTGTATTTCTGCAAGTGCAGCACCTTTTGTTTAGTAAATTACTTTTTTTTTGGCAACTCTTGCCACACCATCTCTTGCACTTGAGTCCTGTTCCACCCTCCACATAACTGAACAGGGGATCTGTTAGATTCAAAGTGAAAGCACATAAGTGTGTGTGCATACATAGATCCATCATACATACAGAGAATAGACTAGAAAAACCATCTCTTGTTAGTTACAACTTAGTAAAATGCAAGATGTTTCCAGGCATTTCGCACAACAAAAGTGACTTTTGTGACAATTAAATAATAGAAATTCAAAAGTGCTTGAAACACAAAATATTTATTCAACAAATGTCAGCCTTTAAACCTTTCAAAGCTTGTAGATGTAGTAATTGCTTCAAACTGTTTCTATTGACTCATGGTGCAAGTACCAACCAGTGCTACATCTTTCAACATTTAAAGTCTCATCACAAATCCACAAAGGGAGCGTCTCATGGAGAAAGAAGTGCCATAGGCAACGTGCACACGACAGAGGGGTATCAATCGACAAAACCCTTTTCATCTCCTTCCAATCATGCAACCTCCTCTTACAGCCCTACAAACACACAGACAATCACGGGCGGACACTTCTCGATTTAATTTGATTTCTCTCACCTGCCCTCCTCATCTGGAACAGGATAATGGTTAGAATTATAAGGAAAATAGAAAATAGAGGATCTGGTGCTTTTGTTCTGTTTTCTGGATCATTTTTCAGCCCAGTAAATTTTCTGCTTCGTCTCAGTTCAGTCCACTGAAATTCTGTCTTTGTCCATGTGAACACATTATTGATAATGTGATTCTGATTCTAATTCTGATTCTGATAAGAGATTGAAGGCATATTACAAAAGTGGATCAGGCTAACTACAACAGCAAAAAAAAAAAAAAAAAAAAAAAAAAAAGTGAACCCCTTGAAATTTACTGGTTTTCTATATCAGTTAGCCATAAGATGGGATCTCATCTTCATCCAAGTCACAAAAATAGATGGACACTAGTTTGTATAAATCGATAACACACGATAATAATTGTCTTATGTCCTTATTTTAAGACACCAATTAAGCATTCACAGTGAGGGTAGAAAAAGTAAGTGAACCCATAAACTAATTATTTAGATTAAAGCTGACTAGAGTCAGTAGTTTGGAAACCTGGAGTCCAGTTATTGAAATTGGTTTGTAAGTGTGGTTTACTGATAAAAGATGTTTTAAACATTTTAAATTCAGAAGAAGCATCTGTAGATGTGAACCATGCCTCAAACTCTTAAGTTGATGAACTATCAAGCAATAGCTTAAAGTTTAAAGTAGAGATGCACCAACCGGATTTTTGTTCAGTCTTGATACCAGTGCCTGGGGTTTATATATTCATCAATATCCAATATTAATGCAATACCTTTTTTGTTGAATTAATGAAATGTGGAATTCTAAAAGTGGGCGAAGACTGAAGGCACCAGGCATGATTTCAGTTCTTCCCAAATGAAATAGGTTTTTGAAATAAAACTTTTTTCACAACAAAAAATAAACTATTGTGCACCAGCATCTTAATTCCCAAATGAAATTAAATCGAACGTTGCAGGGGAAACTTGGCATAGACAGAAATCAAACCTTTATATGTGTAGTATACCAGCATTAAATTTAAAGTGAACAAATCAGCACATGGATCAGTTTAATTTTCCTGTAACCATCCCACATATTTATTCAATAGCAGGGCTGATATAGAGATTAGTGTATCCCTTGACTTGAACTGCAAAATGTCATTGAACAGGTGGGGTGTCTAAGGCAGAACGCCACAGGGGAAATTGCTGTTGATGAAAAAACACTGCACTTTGCAAAACATCACCTTGGCAGTTAGAAAAGCTACTGAATAAACGTTTCATGGACAAAAAAAGGCACAACTTATTTACATCAACTCCTCATCCCAGCAGTTAAATATGGCAGGGAGAGAATTTTGATTTGGGTGTCTGTCGCTGGCTCTGAGCCTGGACCTGTTGTCATCAAAGGGAGTGATTTTCAAGTGATTTTCAATTTTACCAAAACATCCTACAGGTGAATGTAAGGGTGGCTGTCTGCCAGCTGAAGCGTATTAGGTGATCCAGCAGGACAAAGAGCCGAAGCATTAAAGCAAACCCACTCTTTTTGGAGTGATCAACTGGATCCAGTCATTAACTCCATAAAGATGCTGTGGAATTACCTCAAGAGAGGGGTTCACGCCAGGTATTTCACAAATGCATCTGAAGTAGTTCTGTAATCCGAAATGGTCAAAAATACCTCCTTAAATGTTGTGCAGACCTGTTCATGAGCTGCTCAAAGTGGTTCCTTAAAGTCACTGCTGTCAAAAGAGATTCAATCAGCTATTAACTTGACTCATTCACTTATTTTTCCCCCTCTAGGACTGTAAATGTTTAATGCATGTGTTCAGTAAAGCCACAAGAAATTATAATTGTTTGTGTTATCAGCTTAAGCACTTTGTGTTCATATAACATTTTACAGCAAAAGTCTTCTGTTACTTCTTTTCTTGACACTGTACAATACAAAACTGGAGCAGAGGAGCACATGTCTGCCATCATTATGCCAAATTATGCTGACTTTGCACAGCTATTTTCTAACGTGCAAAGTCCCAGGAAAAGAAATTTACAGTTCTACACCTGCTGTAATCCCTGCAGATATGCACCCATCTCTCTGCCTTCACTTATTTCACCCCTGTCACTCAGGATTCTGAGCAATTATTAGTTTCCCAGAAAAGGGAGCATTTTAACAGTATGCTGTTCCCACACAGATATGCCTTACTGCAAAGTATTCTGTCGTATTAATAACGCCAGTTATCAAGATCTATTTTGCAAACATAATTACCGACTTGTGGGTGTTTACCTCTGCCAAGATCTTTGACACAGGGACATGAAAAGAAAAGTGCTTTGTATTGGCTCAGTTACGTTTTTGTTCTACTTGTTCTGCTCAGTTGATTCCATTTATGTACGTTAATTCAGAAAGAGAAGGGAAAAAAAGCCAAGTCAATGTATGTATGTCTCCTTATGCTTCTATTAAGGTAATCCTGATAACACAAAGTTGTAGCCGTGGCAATAGATAATGCTTCAAGTGTGTATATTGCTATAAATCCTAAAACACAGATGTTTCACACTCACAGCTTCAACCAGGCAGAAAACAGTTTATTCAACAATAGTTCAATTTAAAGGCGAGAGTCCAAAATTAGCAAAACCAATTGAGTATCCAGCTAAATATGTCTGCAATCTCACCTTTCTATTCTTAAGTTATTGCACTGAGGAATTGCTAGTTTATTTCCCCCAGAACATTGTGAAGACACACAGTGAAAGCAATCTAGTTTATCTGGCAACATAGCCTTTCAAATGAAAATACAATTGGGGCAGTTTTTGTCCAACTAGTAAATAATGATTACATTTTTTTGTGGAATTAAGTATGTAATTTGCCCCTTTTGTGTTGGTTATAAGAACCGACATTGATGTTCATCATCAGGTGGGGGTTTTAATAACAGCAACACTGTTGTTAGAGAGAAGAAGAATATCAGGTCTCTTTTAGAAACACATTTACAAAAGGTGGGTTTAGTTCCATGATGGACTGGCGACCTGTCCAGGGTGCATCCCTGCCTTTTACCTGAAGAGAGCTCAGATTCACTCCAGCAGATCTCAGTGACCCTGAATAGGAATAACCAGGTGTGGATGATGGATGGATGTGTTTCCATTAACTGGGGTCTGTGATAGTTTCATGTGGCCTCAAATGTATCACATGTCTCCAATACCAGGAAACCCCCACAACCAGAATTTGCAGGAGCTTCTGCAGGGCCTAAACAAGTCCATCTTGGGTTAGGACCTTCAGCGTGGTCCTGAAAAACTGCTGGTCGGAGGGTTCCGTTGACTGTATTTATGCTGGAGATGCAGGAGATGACGTTCAACCTTATTAATATCCCCTTCGAGTAAAAGTAGTCTCTTTTTAGCCTCTACTGCAGAGTATCCGACCAGGAAACAGAAATGTGAAGTCTGAAAAGACTAAGGAGGAGGACCTTGTTATAATTACAGCCTCCTAAAGTTTTACTCCAGACCGTCACAAATGGAAACCATCTGTGAGTTCCCTCCATCCATGAACACACTGATTTCTCTCCAACACGTCTCAACACTTTTCTTCTCAGTTTAGCTACTTTGCAGAGGGTGAGTCATTTTACAAAAGCAGTTTTATAAACTTTTTTTTAAATGAAAATGAACTAAATGATGAATTAGGTAACTTTAATTATGCCTTCAGAGTGTAAGCTCCTTTATCCCCACCATCTTTTGCCTTCAATATTTTGAGTGATATTTGAAGGAGCAAATAGTATTTTATTTACACTACATTTCCTTCTTTAACTAAGAATGTTTTCTTGCAATCTCCTGTGCTTGCTGCGTGTGTTTTTACAATGATTTTGATTTTTAAAAGAAAACCCTGCCCTTATTAAGGATGAATAATAAAGTATTAACACTCCATCTCAATAGCACAAACTACGGAGACAAGTCTCTCACTTGGCCACTAATTTTGAAGCACATTCCCTTTCTCGAGTGTTATCGATGTGCTACTATTTTCAGGTTTTCCTGCGTGAAAAGGTCAAGTTTAGATGAAGATTTCAAGCAATCAGTAAGTTACAGCTGCTGAATGAGTATGATGATCTTCAAGGAACAGACGTAGAAGATTATCAGGGAGATTCTCCCCACAGTCAACATTTCATGAGGTAATAACGCCGCTTTCTAAACCCTGTGCTGTCCAGGACAAATGTGAATTATTTAAAGGAACACAAGCAAATCCCATTTAGACACTTGACTTTGCACTTGTGCATATATGCCAGTCATACTCCCGAGGAAGTTCACATTGTGAGAACTAAACTGTAGCCATTAGGATGACATTTACTGTGCAAAAATATGAGATACATGGAAAAGGTATAAACTGAGAATGTTGATCGCTAAAGAGGAGAAAATTTGATCAGTAATGAAAGCCAAGTGGGTTGAATTTAGAAAAACAAATATGTTAAATAAGACATGTGGCTTGAAGATGCAGTAGAGGAAAAGGCACTAGGAGGTTGGGTAAGTCAAAGGAAGGTACCCAACACTGACCTCTAGAGACACACAGGCAGGTGTGTGATAGGTTTAATAGATAACAGTACTAATAGCATTAAAGTGACAAATATCATTGACTGGTGTGAGTAATAGGGGCCAGTCTGTGTTAAATAGTTCAGTGAGGCTAATAGGCTCTGAGCTTTTTTTTATTGATTGCAAGTCTGGTAAGACTGGTGAACAAAACATTTCCCAACAGACCTTTGTTCTAACTGCTGTGTCTTCCAAAGTAATGTATGTTAGTGCGGATTGTGTTTAGCTCACTGTGGGAAAATGAGCAAAAAGAATTGGCTGAAGCTTTATGTGATCTATTGAAGCCATTTAGAGAGTAGTAACATGTTACCAAGCTCAGCTGAGTTACAAATAAATTACAACATTACCATTTCTGTATTTATCATCTATTCATTCTACTTTTTTTGTTTTGTTTTTTGTTTGTTTTTTTCTTACATCACCGGTTTGAATAGCTACCCAAATAAATGGTAATGAAATTCTTTTTTTTTTTTTTTTTTTACTATGATACTGAGACAATCCTCTCACCCCTCCCCACCAGACTTTCCAGAGGTTAAAATTACCCTGAATGTTTGTGTTCATTCCCTCTTCAGACCAAGATAAATATTCCCAATCCGGCCTCTGCTGCCTCCTGCTCTGCTCCCAGTCTGTGGCCAAAAAGAAAAATAGTCTTCTTTCGCAAAGCGGCAGCAGTAATAGAGCTATGTGGAAAAGCATCGAGACTGTGTGCAACTTACAGATATTGTAGATATCAAATTGCACTCTCTCCTCTAAAAAATGTCATTTGTCTCTTCTACCAAAGCCACCTGATTGGTGGATATGGCTTCGTCTGTGTGGATGGCAGGGGTGACATTTCAAGACACCCAACTAAAAATATAACGTTTGGAGTCAGTGAGCACAATATCTCAAATACTGATAGCAGGAAGTATGAGAGTACATCCCTCATGTCAAGCTTTTTTAGAGACTGGAGCCACCACAAGCCAATTGGAACATGATGATGATGAACCATCTTGTCTGACAGCATATCTGGCTTTGTTCAGGTAAATCGAAAATGTCTTTATGTTTTCCTGCACAAGGCTTAATACATTAGGGAATTACCCTTGTTTTAATCAAAGTACCTCCATTTTCAAGGGCTCAATAGCATTTGGACAAAGTGATGCAATGGTAAATATGACTTTATTTTTGAGAGCTGACTAAAAATCTTGACAGCTAGTGACTCCCTGAAGTAATACAGCATTAACTCGACCTTTAATCTGCTTCATTTGTCTTGAAGTAATACATGAATATAATTTATTTTCTGTCACTTTTCCAAAGAATTTTGAGCCATTGAAAACTGAGGCTCCTTTGCCTAAAATAACCAATTTCTAAATGTCTTTTTGAAAGTTTGTTTTTCTTTTGTGAAACCTCTTTAATTAAATCACATAATGGTTTTATTTTAAATTCATTGTGGTAGTGCATACAAGGAGAAACATATCAAGAAGAAAAGCTGACTGCACTGCTAAAACTCAATTCTAAGAATGTAAAAAGACCTTGTTTCAAGAAAATTGGAAGACTTTTTTTTTTTAGATTATTTTGATAATTTTAAGAATTCTAATAAAGAATTTTTTTTTCTTAACACACTGGCAAAGACATTTTTTGCATAAAAATAAGACAATCTTTACTAGATTTATGGAATATTTGGATTATTTTTATAGGGGCTGTTTTTTTTGCAGTGTGTTTCAAGGTGAATATATTTTTTTTAAGCAAATGAAAGCTGTGAAATATTTGATCCCAGTTCTAATACAGCTGATCATGGACTTCTACTTTATAGAGGTGTCAAGAATTGAATGTGAAATCTCAGTTTGAGTTGGAAGCCTCACACTTCCACAATTGTAATTAGCCCCTTGGAGACATAAACAACACGCTGTAGAAAAAGATATCATTACTTCCTTATGCTCCTGTCAGGAGTAGTGCGTCCAGTTCCAGTTGAATAAATAAACCAAAGCCCTCAACTATACACATTTTTACTTGTAAATGCAAAGCAGGTAATCAGAACATCTGTCACTGTTTTGTGGCAATTTTCATCTGTATTCTTTGCATCAAACATGGAAAAATGTACATTTCAACACAAATATAAATCCGTACTCTGACGCTGTGTTTTCAAAAAAGGAATAGAAATTCACCATAAAAACTGTAATAGTTTATTTTATATATGTTTACCCTTTCATATATTCTTCCCTGTCTTGTGTGATGGCTCATGTAATTCCCCAGATTAAGTTGCCGGCGCCCTGAACCCACCTAGATTCAAGAATCACGAAACGAGAACAGAAAAAGATAAAGAGCCAAACAATAAATTAGAAACACGGGGAGAAATCGCTTTCACAGAATACAAATAACACTAATGCATCGGCCGACTGCAAGACCATATATCATTTTGAAAAATAGCAATCAGTAAGCTAACAAACCCAAAGAAAGCAGAGAAACTGAAATGTAGCCTAAAAATATTACTTGTAAAAACAGTCAAAGGCATCTGGGCAATAGATGAGTTTTGTGACAAGGTACCTGCAGGAAAAAGAAAAGTTCATGGTAAAATAAGCTTACACTGTCTATTTGAAGTTTGTCCTCTGTTTTGTTTTCTTAGGCGCTTGAAATAAAACAAGGCAATGAGCTTTGAAAGGAATAAGATGCAAGATGAGAGGAGCTACTTACAGTATTTGTCTTTTTTCGTGTCTCTTATATACTCAGCTTTGTCTTGTAGCATAACAGAAAAGACTGTGAGGTGTGAAATATTTGGAAACCAACATATTTTCCAGCAAGCTGTTTTCCAAAATATAGGGCAGGTGTTCCTTTTTCAAAGACTCAAATCTAGTTGGATGCTTACTCAAAAACAGTTGTTAAGGATAAGTGTTACTTGTTTTTTTTTCCTTGTTGTTGTTGTTTAAACTAGCTCATTGATTTGAACAGGTAAAAGGCTGGAGCTGATTCCCAGTGTGGCACACATAATTGGAGGATATTTCTGTGAGTATGCAACATGCAATCAAGTAGGCCTCAATACAAGTGGAAAAAGGCCCTCTTTGGGTGGCAATAACAAACTAAATCCATCATGCAGAGAGCAGAAATATCAGAATTGTCAAACTCAATACTATACCATTTGAGAAAAAAATAAACAGGCCTGGAAAACTACTTTTTATGCCATTTTTACGCACAGACTTGAACTCAGAAACCCAGTGGAACACATTTTCAGAGAGAAGGGGGTGAATTTTGTGTTTTGATTGCAGGAGTGCAGCCCGGAAAGGAACTGGAAGTACCACCAGAGGAGCCAAGCACCAACTGCTGGTTGACGTAACAGCTGTCAAAGACGGTGAGATGAAGCAAACCAATCTGCACTCAGCAAGGATTGGCTATAAGTAAGCCAAAGCTGTACAAGTGGATACTGGAATGCTTGGACTTGTACAACATCAACGGGAAACCGGGATTTTTCATCAGAATTCCATTGAACTGGAAGAAAACTCTAGAAGCAAGAAATCAAAGCCAAGTGCACAAGTTGCACACAACTGTAGAGATGTAAGGACTTCTCATTGTCAGCCACTCGTGTCTGTCATGCTTTAGCTGTTCCTTCCATGGTGGTTTCTTGTCCACCTCTTCTTCTTCCTCACTAGATTTCTGCTGCCTGAGACATTTATTTAACAGTTCACCAATAGGTGTCATCTTTTAGATCCAATTCTAGATATTATTAAAACTCCAAAGATCACGAAAATAAAAGGATCACCACTCTTCTAGTCAACTGATTTCAATTCAAAGCTCACTCTTACCAGAAACTCATTCTATAATTGTAGCCTCCTCGTCCACTGCAAATCAGTAAAATGACAAAATTTCTATCATCAGAGTCTAAATATTTCCTGATGGAACTGCGTCTGACTTTGTATCTTTGAAACGTTTGTGTACGTGAACTTATTACAAGATGTTTGACTCTGAGAACCTGCACATATGTCATATTTCCACAATACCTGTGTAAAATACAAAAATACATGTAATTCAGCCCACCCACAGCAGCATCCCATCTGTTCTATCCTCATTCAGATTGGAGTTATTTGTTGCATCAGCAGCAGATTGATTTCTTAATTTGTATCCCTCCAAATCTATGGTTTATGTCTACTTTTTCATTTGTTACAGTGAACTCTGAATAATGCTTTCAAGGCTGTCTGGCTAATCATGAAAGAAAGATCTGAAATTCAGCAAACCTTAGACCAACTTATAACAAGTAAGAGTTCATAAATTCCCCCCATAGTGGGTTAATCACAGATTTACTTGGGCCCTTTTTTAATAGCCGATCACCTTCCCTGAACCTGTTATATTGTTTTGATCAACATGAATGGGTTTGCTGTTTCTGTGATGAATCTGACACAGTGAAAGTGATATCGTACAAAAAAAAAGAAAAAAAAATCAAGCGCTCCAGTCATGTACATTTGCAATAGGACAGAAAAATGCTCTTCCATCTAACATCTTCTTAGGTAAATAAATAATTTAAAATACAAACAGACCTTAATGCAGAGTGTAACTGCATTTAGTTAAGCTGGCTGATAAAAACAAATCACCTAAAATGAGTTGAGCGACAAACAGTGCACAATCGATCTCCCCTAAGACTAAGCTTTTAGTTTCTTTAAATTAAATTGAAAATGTAATGATCACATCTGGAAAAACAAAACAATAAATTGAGGATTAACTGCGACAATAATGCAGACATTAAATTGGTCTCCCTTTACAATACTTCAGGATTTGAAAGATGGGAGGAGAGGGGTTTATGGCGCATAATGATCTGTTTGAGGACTTGATGAAGTGGATTGCAAAAAAGCTCTCACAGTTAAAATAAAATGACAAATTTGAAACATGTTAGTACAGATAGGTGCAAGGGATGCCAGGTACCTGCTACAACATTGTTTTCTACTTATGATTCAGTGTCAATGTAATTCAGCTCTCAAAAAGAAAAGAAAGTATTAAGTTTTGACATTGGACAATAAGTGGCACAGCTTTTTTGCTGAATATTTGATATATCACAACAAAGCCTTTTCCTGACCAGTTTGTCAAATGTAGTGTGCTACACCAGTGTAGCACACTACATTTCATCATTAGCCAGGAGGCTAATGACCATCATTAGCCTCCTGGCATCTTGTACTGCTTTTGGTATTACAGAAAGACCAAATCAAATTTTATTTTAATCTCATTTTCTGTTGCAGTCTCCAGAGCAGCAATGGGCAAGATTATACCAAAATATATTTCAAAATACATTTCAAAATAAAAGCACAAAATACCCTTTTTATACATATCTCAAAATAAACTACAGATGGCACTCTCTACATGAATTAAATAAAAAATCTGTATTTTCAATAATCAAAATACATTCCCATGAAAGGGGGTTCTTGTGTGCAGTTTATAAAGTGGACGATGTTCCAGCGCTGGCAGCACAGCTAGGTGGTTAGCACTATTTCCTCATTGTTAAAAGACTCCTGGTTCACATCCCAGCTGGAGCCTCTGTGGAGTTTGTTGTTTCTAATAATGCCAGTTGGTAACTCTAAATTGAATCTAGGAGCATATATGGTCGTGTGCAAACTTTTTTTTTTTTTTTCTTGAAGACACCTGCAATTGGCATGAGACTAGCATACTACCAAACTGGTGATGTAAGCTGAGACTACACCTTCTCACATTTTTATCATGTTAACATGCTTAAACCATCTGATGCAGTGATGCTGTTAAAACAACACTAAAACACATATTTATATCTACCACGCAGTTGATCAGGCTGTACGTGTCAGCTAATGTTAGCCAAATGCTAATGTGTAACTCACGCTAAAATATTCTGTTTTGGAGAAAAAAAAATCAACACTGGGGTTCTTTTAATACGTAAAAACTTAATGGAAATGGTTAAGAATATTGCAGCTGTTTTGTAAAGTCCGTAAAACATTGGCGTGGTAACACCATCATTGGTGATGGAACAAATTCCTTGATTTTAAAAGAACGTGGATCAACACAAGCAACCTGAAATCCACAAAACTTCACGTGAGGGGGTCAGCCAACCTGGCCACTTCCACATCTCATCTCAAAACTGAAGAGAGGAGGATTTTACCCATAAGCATGGCATTCGGAAACTCAAGGAGAGTTAGAGGACATTTTAGAGGGAAATGATGACATACTTGTGGGAAAAAAAACACAAGAGCTGGTGGACTTTGTTGTGGCTGCCGAATGTGACCACAAGAGGCGCTGGGTCATGAGCGAAGTCAGCAGGAAGACAATAGATCTCCATGTAATTGATGTGCATTTCACAAAAAAAAAAAAAAAAGAAATCAATGAAATGCTACGACTTGACATTTCCAATGCTTTTGGTGGCTGTTTGTCAATGGTCAGCTGACAAGATAAAAACATTTAGGGACCAAGACGTATGTACATGGGACAAAAGAGAAGACACGAAGAGAAATTTTTCTTTAAACGAGTTGATGAGCTGATTACTGCCTAATTTTCACATGAGCACGAGGATGCTATAATTCTATAAATTGTATAGGTTTCTGGTAAGACTGAGCTTTGAACTGAATTGAATTCATTTGAACTGAATAGTGGTGAACCTTTTTATTGTTGTGATCTTTGAAGTTTTAGCATTCCACCAATAACAGGATAATGTTTGTGAAATGTATCCACTGGTCGTTAGTTCAGGTTAGTCTCTTCATCGTAAGAAAAGCCGCTGAGGTTATTACCATGGTGCACATGTATCAGGTAAGCACAGATGTTGTGATGACAGTTTCTTCTGCTTCAGGACCTTTTTTTTTTTTTTTTTCCACTGTTTGGTGGGACTGGAATCCAGTGGTGAAATTGGGTCCTTCAACATTTGCCAACTTCTTCTTGGTGGAATAGCCATCACACAGGAGTACTACCAGATGTGCGTCTCCAGGTGCCACTTCGCAAACAGCTGCAAGTTTAAACAAATTAATTGCTCAAATAAATCTCAATGTATTAAATTCTTAAACAATTTATCCATGGCCTAGTAATTTCTAACATCCTAAGTGGTCCAGTGTGTCTTCACTCCAAATTGCTTAGTGGCTGATGAAATACTTTTTTTAATTATTATTTTAATGAATTAAAAGACTTTGACACTTTGAGAGTCTTTCAGAAAAATCTGGCTTTCCCATGTTTTTTTAATTTCATGTTTTTATGTGTTGCTGCGCAGAGATGTAATTACTTCAGCTATTCACTCTCACACACCCACTGCCGGTGATCCTCGAGTCCAGTCTGACAACTACATACGTAGCTGCTTAAAACAGTCACCCTTTGTCGTTAATATGGTAGTTATCTAAGATATCCTAGGGCAATGTTGTATGTCTGGACAATAAATCAAGCTGAGAAATTGTTTGTGCTTGCCTAGAAACCAGTGAAAGCTTCTTAATGTTTCCATCTGAAGGTTTGCTGCTGCCTGCAGGTAACATTTTTCTTTGATTTAACTGCATTAAAAAGAAAAGACTGGCTGCACAATGAGGCACATGAAAAAGAGATCTCATTAGTTTGCTCCAATAAATAAATGGGACATTTTCCATCAAAATGACAAAGATTGACGTAGTGTAAGGATCAAAATTAATGCTGAGGTCCATGCTGATGTTTAGCCACCATTTCCTATGTCTTAAAAATGCCCAACAAAGCTGAGAGATTACAGATGCATTTGTACCTCATTGCTCACCTCATTAAGCAACATTCTTCCCAGATGAAACTCCATTAAAAGGTGCTGTGTGGAAATTGCTTCTCTCAGATATTGATAACCACAAAACACGTTTGTTCACAATTTCTCTAGAGAGGCTTTAACAGACCTATCTTCTTGTTTTTCATTTTAAAAAAGAGACGATGGAGACAATATATTGTGATGGTGAGTCTGATGGTGAAAGAGTAATTTAGGAAGCTTTAACTCTAGACGAACCCCAGGAATATTTTCCAAAGGCAAAATGACCATATTTCTTTCCACTTCCCCTTGAAATGTGAAACTGACTTAATTTGTCTTTATTTCACTGACAACTAAAATTTAAGGCACTTGGCTTTGATCACCTGAAGATAGTTCACAATGTCCTCGTGCAACAGTGAGCTCGCTCCCACTCTTTATGACAAAATAAAGTGCTGCTTCCAGTTCACACTTCATTACCCACAGTAATGTCTCAACACAATGATGTATGGAACTCTTCTCACTCCCAAAGTTGCTTCTGGCAGCAATGGCCCAACAAACCTGTAAAAGCACTCCAGTAAGAGTTTCAAGCAGCACGCTTCAGCTTATTTCTTTTCTCAAAGTCGGAGGAAGACCTCTCTTTGGGTTGTTATACATTTTTCTAAACAATTTAGTTACAATTTCTACGTCTGAGATGGTTTGGGGAATCTATAAGATGACACTAAAATGCTCTCGAGTTTGTTAAAGGAATCATGGGGTGGGGTGTGTGTGAGTCAGAGGATGGGGAGGGGGGTTCTGAGCATGATCCATGAGGAGGATCCTTCTGAAGGGTCGCCACCCCACCTTAAACTAACCACCTGTCGGTACTGTGATTTGTGAATTGTTATTTTTGTGTTTTAAGTTTTGGTGCACTGTATTTCTGATCGCAACAAATTACCCCCAAAGCCAACTGTTACACGACTCTTATCGTTTACTTCCTATGGGTTACTGCACAGCTCAGATTCTAAAGCAGTAAAGTTGACTGACTTCCTAAATTTGATTAAAGCAACCTTATTTTTGACATGAAACTGCAATTTTAAGTGCATTTTTACATGTTTGAAATTGCTCCTTATAAATTGAGATATTTTCATAATAAAAAAATATATGTACATAAATATGTTGCTTTGTACATTTTTACCTCATAAGGCATATCTCTCTCTCTCATATATATATATATATATATATATATATATATATATATATATATATATATATATATATATA
>JAOWBL010000013.1:9653560-9671140 GCA_028564865.1 Zenarchopterus dispar
TATATATATATATATATATATATATATATATATATATATATATATATATATATATATATATATATTTATTTATATACATTTATATATTGCAAGTTTAAACAGAGCAATATTAGTATCAAGGCTCAATGAGTGTCTTTTATACATTCTTATAAATTAAACTAAATAAAAAGCTTTTATAAAACATGGTAATTTATAGCAACTCAATAGAAGTAAGTTTTTCAGAAAAATACATAGACTCATCTTACAGTTACAAATGCACAACTTTCTGTGGCTATAAAGCAAACGCGGTTTTATATGCTGGGTTATATTTTACAAATATTTAATTGCAGCGCATGAAGGTAGACCAAAATAAAAATATTCACTGAAAATGAAAATTAACTGACTTAATAACCATATTCTGTCTCCCATGTTACAAATTTGCTTTCAGAGTTATACTTACCTGTTTACTCTCCGTCCACCCTTGCATCATTAATCATCCATCCCCCCAAGTTAATCACCCTTAAGAGACCACTGCAGGCAAAAGTAATTGGAAATGTGTGTTAACCCATATAAAATGTAGATTAAAGACCCACTAGCGAAGACAAAGAGGTACACATTGACAATACGTCACTGTAACAAAGTATGTTAAGAAAAACAGGAATTGGTGCTACGACGTGTCTTAAGGTAAAGGAAATATATTAACAGTTGATGGTTTTTACGTTTCTCGATTGTAATTAAGTCTTAAATATTACTAATAAATCCACAATGTCACCTACTCATAGATTAAGTTATATCCCAGAATTAATTAGGCACATAAATTGTTACAAATATATTACAATTATATCTGAAATTGAAGAAAATAATATGGCTAAATATCTTTCTCAATGTTTGTTTAAACTTAGACATTTAAAAGGCTATAAAAATCCAAATACGCAAGGGGGATGCTGAAATATTCGAAAGAAAAATGCCATGTCTGTGTGCCTATCCGCATTTCTTAATTACAATCATGACCAAGAGTCTTTCTATTTTCCATTCTATTAGTGGAAATAAATTTGATTTAAACTTTGAATGCTGCATGACTACAAATGATCTGATAGAATTAAATAAAAATCTACATTAGAAGATAGCGTCACTGTTTTGAGACTTATGAGATTAAAGTGGTATTAAAATAAATATGACATACCATATAACATAAGGACAAAAAAGTCAACTTATTTACAAACACACACACACACACTGATGGTTTGGGTATTTAATTTCTTCGAGATAATAATGTGACTTGTATGAGAAGACAAGGCGAAAACCTCATTAAAATGTTTTGCTGCTGATGGAGTGCATGGAAATTGATGATGAGTATTTGAAATAGTGTGAGCTGCACCAAGATTAAGTGTGAGCAGTGTCTCTTTAAAATGACCTAAAAGAAATAATGTGAAATAATTCTCAACCAAGTTACAATTGTCCTGAAATCGCCTATACTGGCACATAATGTTAGAAAAATTTTGGTATAGACTCGGAATAATGGAATAATGAAGTACTTATCACATAAATACTATATAAATTGTTTTTTTTGTTTGTTTGTTTTTTAATGATTCCGCTGTGTTGTGTGACCACAGAGAGGTGGAGGGGTGTAATATTTTGTTCTGCTGCTGTTGTGCCCTGTTACACCTTGGGAGATAGTAACAAATGGGGTGAAATGAAAGCTGTGTGAAAAAGTGCAGCAGGGGCGCAAGAATGGCTCCAAACGCTGCGTAGAAGATGCAACCCCTCCATCATAATGAGAGACAGCTTCTTGGGCTAAATGCTGAGCTGAGTCACAAGCAGGCTAAAGTTGCTGCAGGACAAAATACTCCCAGATTTTTAACCACAGCGGGCAGAGCGGCAGGGACCACCCAGACTGGTTATTTTATTAACTTTGTCACTTGACAAGGGGCACTATCTGCTCAGCTGGGATGCTTAGTAACCTGGAGGAGCCTTGACCTGCTCAATCCAGGCCCGAGTCTGCCTTTAGCTGGACCTGGAACGATGGGTCCCTCCTGCAGGGGTCTGATCACACCAAATCCAGCAGTGATGAGGAAACTGAGGCCACCACTGCTGTGCGTGTGTATGTGTGTGTGTGTGTGTGTGTGTGTGTGTGTGTGTGTGTGTGTGTGTGTGTGTGTGTGTCCATCCAGGGGAAGAACTACTGGTAAATAACAGTCTAAATGAAAATTATGACTTTAATTTGGGCTGTCACCGTCTTTAGGAAATACAGCTGTACTGTATGAGCCCTCCAGCACTGTCTTGGTAGCTGGTATTTTAGAAGACCCAATGTGTTTTTTTTTTTTTTGTTTTGTTTTTTGGGTTTTGTTTTTTTTGCCAAGACTGTTATTTTTTATTTTTCAATCACTGAATGTAAATAGCTGAATGAATAGCTGTAAGTAGGTAGATAGAATGGATTGTTTTCTAATTAGATACAGAAAAAAATATGGAATTAATTAATAGCTACTGTATCCATAATAAACTTTTTAAAAAAATTATTACCAGCAATAGAGCATCTACCAATCTGTGAATTCAAACTATTTACAGCACTCGCATTATAAATTGTATGAAATTCAATGACGAAAAAAAAACATGAAACAACTCAGGCTCATACAGTGCAAAATTGGATGTCAAAGTAAATGTGAAAATTAAAAAAAATAATTAAAAAAAAAAACATGCCTGCTATAGCAAGAAGTGCCTGTCACATGCCAATGCCAGCTAACTCCTCTGAGATCAAATACTCCCGATTATCCTTCCATTAACCTACAAAAGCCTCCGAACCACAGTCACATGAAAACATCAAAGTAAGTCTTTTAATAGCTCTTTGTTGGCTGGAATCTGCTGCGGGCTGATAATAACAATTACTCTTAACAGTGGATGGAGCCAGTCGACACACTAATTGCGGGGTCAAAATGTGAGTGAGCACTTAATTGCACAATGACAATAATCTAATTTAAGTTATTCAATATTTTTGTTAAAATATTTACATGTATATGCTTTTGAGAAATCATGTGTTGTTTTCATGCTTGCCAGAAAGGGATTTGCCTATTCACAAAAATCAGTGAAAAATCCTGATGGAAAGGCTTGGAATGGATAACTGACAATGGTTATTGAGGCTAACACAAGTGATAACAAGTGCGTGCGCCTAAGTAAAAGGTTTATGGCCTCAACAAATCTGGTATCCCAAAGATTTTTTATCAGGATACGAGAGTACAGCCATGTTCACAAAAATCATTCCGTTCTCTTCAAGTCAAGCATACAGTCATGAAAAACTGGTTTAAGACAAACTGAGGTTTACACAGTATAAATGGGCTCACCTTATCTTGATTTGTTGTGATCACGAGTACAAATCTGAACCAAGACACAAAAGGAACATGAAAGGAAAAAAAAATATTTTCATGTCTAAAGAAAATTTAAAATGTGGACATCTGGATGCCCTGGAGCAATCAAGTGGAAGGTGCTCGCTTACCTCAGAGCCAACTGTGATGTCACAGTTCTGGAGACACAAACACACCAGGGAAGAATTCTAGAACAGTTCTAGAATGGTGTTGCTGTCACTGCAGTCTCTTGCAGAAGGCCGGATCAGAATGTGTCCTTGTGTTGAGATTTTCTGTTGAATTTCTATTCTGATTAATGGATTTCCTCTGGCAATTCTGGCCCATTTTAACATTTTTTATAAGTATCCATAACAATGGAGAGCTGTGGAAGTAGCTGACTGAGCTTTCTGAAAACCCACTAATGACCAGAGACAAAGCTAAAATGCAGACGAGCTGGAGAAGAGATGTAGAGCGGGGGAAAAGCTGAGAGGAAGGAGAAGGATGTTTTAACTATGCTTTCCCTTGATCCTAACAGAAATCCCACAATAATGAGATTTCCGTATGGATGTTTCTGTAGTGGTCGTGTCTTTAAGACCCACGAAGATCAGGTGATGTCAGTTCAGGAAATTCTTCAGGGTTCAAATAGTGAAATAGTGAGCTCAATATTTGCGGTTTACTGTGAATCTTGGGTTTTCCAGTTGAGTTGATGAAGAGATGGTGCCATCTCCTTGTCTGAAGGTGGCATTTTCAGTAGAAAAAGTGGTTGTTTGTACCTCGTCCAGGCATCAACAAATGAGCAACAGAGCAACAATTCAGAGCAACAATGAAGCTAGCTGCTATTTCTGTAACACTTGCAAACAGTCTGAAGTGCTCCCAGATAAAAGAGTTAGATTTAAGAGGATCCAGAATCTGATAATCCAACAGTAAAATAATTCAGGCTCTCTGATTACATACAAATCCAACAGCAAACAAACTAATGCAACGGACTTAAAAAGCAAAATGAGTAAGTGTGTGTTTTGGCTTGTTGGTCATGGAAAACCTAACACATAACAGAGAGGCAGCCTAACCATGAATAAATACCTAATTCTTTATTTACTTGTAGATTTAGAGCACTATTCGGCTTCCTCCTATGCCTCAAGATTTCATATTAAGGAATATTTTTTCTCACACTGAAGCTTTCCCAGACTTCTGAGAAAAGGATCAAAGAACCTGCCGTGTGCGCCTAAATAAAAAGAAGCACTTTTCAGTGAAAATTAAGCCGGCAGTTGAAAATAAGGATGATGATATAATCGTGTTACTGCTGATATTTGTGCACTCCTGTCAAGCTGTCTCAGTGCTGTACCCACTGGATTAGGCTCTTGACTGAAAACCAATATTGGCTCATTTAACCTCGTATCCTAGCAGCCCAAAACATTTCACTGCATTGTGAGTGGGTGCATGAATGTCATGCACTAGTGCGTCATGTATTGCATTAAACTCAGAGCAGTGAAAATATGCACTTCAGGGACTTAACAAGCAGCTGTGTTTTCAAATGATTTGGCTCTCTGTAGCTTTACATTACAGCAGCAAATGAAGGGTTGCTGTTTTGTTGTGCTTAGAGTGGTGAAAAGACAAAGGCTGACAGCAGCATCTTTTGACATTTGCACGTGTCCAAAATCTATCTTTGTTTCATTAGAAATGTTTCTCATGCACGTTAAGATTCGTCACTGGTTTGGCAATTAAATATGCATGCTTAGCCAACATTTCACTACCAATACTTGAGTTTTGTTGGCTTCATGATTTTTATTCAAAGTAGTTACCTCCACTTCAGTAAAATCACCCAGTTCTGAAACATCGCCGTGCTTTTTGGACCTCTTGAACCATCTCTCTCTGATCTTACTGCGTGCCCTGAAACAAATCTGTGCGACCGGATTCACATTCACATTCAACACCTATCCAGAGCATTTAGTCTCTATTGTTAGCACGTAGCACATTAGCATCTGAGTTATTATCATGCCCAAAGGTGATACCATAGATCAAAGGCAAAGATGTACTGTTTAATATTTCTGCCTCATTACAGTATAAGAGCTTTTGATTACTGGCCTTTGTGCGCCTCTGTCAATTTGAAGCAGTGATGTCCTTTTCTGTCCGCAGGAAGTGAACTATTAATGGTGGCAGATCACTGGAGCTGCAACACAGGGTTTTGTTCGGGCAGTACAAGTCTTTTAATTGGTTTTCATATGTCACTTGCTTGACTTTTTGCCTGTGTTCTTGCTACCTGGCTGAAGTGACTTACATTTGATTTTTTTTTTCTGTCAATGTGACTCAACTGACACTTTGAGGACCGTGTTAACACAGCGCTTCTAAGGCTGAATCAGAATTCTTGGATGTTTTTTCATAAGTTTGGTCTCACACAAATGAAAAACTCACTCTTGCGCTCCTCTCAGTCTCAAGCATGCGGGCTGATACTCGTTCAGTGCCGTGCATGTGCACCTCACTTGTGTACCTGCATGTGAGCTGCACAGGTTCTGCATGACATACCGTCACCAAACCCTCTTTTCCATCCCCAAAAGAAGAACTGCAGAAAGAAGAGATGCTGCATGGTTTAGTATTTGAAACACAAGAATGTGTCGTCATTACTGAACATCACAAGAATATAAATGGTGACCTCGCTAGATCCTCATCCTCAAATGTGCAACTTAAAACTCTGGCTTTATGGTCTTTAGATGTCAGAAGGTGTCATATGTTTTCTTTTAAAAATCTTTATGATTAGCAGTTAATTGTGAAAGCTAAACTGTAGGCCTGTTGGAGGCTGCATGACACTTTGTAAAATGTGGATCTAAGCATGTAAATTCTAATATTAAAGTCACATACTTTTAGCTCTAATCTTTTTATGATGAAAGTGTAGCTGAGAAGTAATGAGTCACAAGTGAGACTGAAGTATAAAAGTGCATTAACTATAAAAAGAGTCACACTCTTTTTGAACTTCCCTCTTTTGCCCTTATAAGAGAGATGTGGACTACATGACATGAGAGCCAGGCCTGGAATGACGAGCCCGCCTAATTAACATATTTGATTATGAAAAAGCAGCCTCGCGTCGCCACATTAATGTCATGGACTAACATGTGTTTCTTTATCCCTAGAGGAGAATGTTTATTCGTTATTGTATTATGTCAGCCATCTTCTGCCCTTGGTGCGAGCTCTAGTGGCGAGTTGCCTGTGTTAGCGGCAGGATGCTGGTGAAGTGGGTGGAGGGCATAACAGAAATGAGCAGATTAGTTGACTACCAAAATAGCTGATTGTTACAGAAACTGAGCATTGCTATGCAGACAGATCGAAAAGTTAAGCTACTTTTGTGAAGATTACTGTAGCTGATTTACATTCTGTCATGAAACTGTCAAGTGCTTGTAAATGAGTTACTGTAGCAGCATTTACTTAACCTTTTATGACTGAGGAAGTTATCACTAGCTTTGAAGATACAGATATTAAAGTGCCTCTTCTTTTTAAAAAAACTTATAGCTTCCATTTTTCATGTTTAAACATACTTTTAAGGAACTGTCATGCTATTTTTTACCAATTAAAAAAAGTTTGCACACCAGTGAGTCTGCTGTTTTGAATCTCTGCATAACAACCGCAATTATATAGGTCATTTTTGTAAGGTGCAGAGAGGAAAAGTTGTTAACTTAATGCACTCAATTTATTCATCTTGCTCCATGACCTTAAATCAAGAGGCACAGTTAATTTCATCTCAATCCAGCCTTCTACTTAAGGGATCAAAACACGCTGTCTGTGAGCAGAAGCAGTACAATAACCACTTGTCAGTATTATGCATATGAGCCTATTATCCGCTCATTTACTGAAATGTGAAGATACAGCCGCAGCACTGGCTATGGAGCATCCCTGTGCTCATGTGAGAGCGCCAGAGGAAACTATCTAGGTGCCTATATCTTGCTGCTATATGCTTGAGTAATTATAGGCTGAAGCTCGGGCAAGCATGAAGGTTGTTATTGTTTACCACGGATGAATAAACAGAGTGATGAGATGGGCTTGTTGACTGATGGCGCAAGAACTACCCTGGTGTCAATACATTGATTCGCTCACACGCTGAACCCAATGAAGCCGATAACAATGAGATCCCTCAACCTCCACTCCCTGCTCCTCCCCCGACCACAAAACAATCAATTACCAAGGTAAATACCACCTTTGTGTGTATGTTATCACTTTTATAGGGTAGGACACTGTATATATGCTTGAGCACCATGTTTTCTGCAGATGATTACACCCACCTGTTGGGCCATGCAATAGATATTAAAGTACTGACAGTATGAGCTTGAGGACCTGTGTTAAAGACTGGAGTGATTATCTGATGGAGAGGTTTTTAAATACTGTCTTTAGGGTATACTTTATACTTCTCCTCCTTCCTTCTCCTACCTCTTAAGAAATCATTCCGGTCTAATTTTAGGCTCAGCTGTCAAAAACAAATGCTCATGTTTAACTTGACAGATTGAAGAATGAAGCTAATATTTTTTTTAAAGCCACATATTGGGTGAACCCCAGAGGGAACAGTCTTATCAGAGACAGCATGACAGAAGGACTAAAGATATAACTACAGAATGGACAAAATATAGGGTATGTAAAATCCACATAGTGACAGGAATGAAATTAAAAGTACTGAAGCATCTACCATAATAAGGGTCATGAAAAGAGGTAAAGTAGGAGGATATCATCTGCTGTTGCACTGTTCGGTGGAAAAGCAATTACATTTTGTGACATTCATATACAGTCTGTAAAATAACTAGGCAACTACTCTGCAGAAGAGGATCTTGGCAGACTTGTTCAGTTTAGGTCAGTTCATGTTTGAGTATTAAATTATGCTTTCTCTCTTCACACTAGGGCTAGGGTTCGTTTTAAAACTGAAAATATTTTAGTAAAAACATCACTCAGAAAAGAAGGCAGTTCTTTTCAGGTCAGGCTGCAAATATTACACTAAACACTGGTAATTAAATTGTGCTTTCCCCACGATGCATTATGAGTTTCATTCTATCCAGTTTTTGTGTTTTAAAGCAGTGTCTAATATTTGCTAAAGTGCAGGTGTAAAAGTATCCAGGATGCATCTGAAGACTTAAATTGAGCGATTTGATGTCCTGAGAGAAAAAGATCCAAAAAAGAAAAAAAACATTTGATCTTTATTAGCATAAATCATGCAAATTATTGTACAAATCTGTACGAACTTATTGATTTATGATGTCCTGATGAAAATGACATGTAAAGTGAGTGTTGCCAGACATAAAACAAAGATTAGTAGACCTCTACTGGGACCTGCAGGTGGATGATTGGCACCAACGGGTTTGGGTCATAGGCCCATGGGTGATGGGCTGGTGACAGGCGCTTCCAGGCCTCGGCCATTAGCTAGGTGAACAATGTCATCTGCTGGTCCAGTTGATCAACTTGGAAGGGTCATGATTTCTCTGTGGCAAAGGCTGCTCAACTGCTTTTAGCCCAGCTGCTGCAGGAGGTAAAAGCTGATGAGCCTGAGGGAGTCAAGCTGGCATTATCTGGATTGCCCTGGCTTTTTGCTATTCAGACCAAAACCATTTTGTGAAACCGGCTGTATATATGTTTGTTCCTGCTGCAAATTTGATAAACTTAACATTGAGGTCAAAGGAGGTTGACTTGCTTTTGGAGTGAGCCTCTAGTGGTCAGTTTAAGAACTGCACTTTTCTTGACTTCCTGATTTATTGTAAACTGGCAAGCTGGATGTAGCCCCTTTTGAGAGACATCCAGTCAGAAGTTGCCACTTGTTATTAGGGACATATTTGTAAACAGACTGTCCACTTGTGATCAGATCACTCAGGATGGATTTTTAAACCAGGACTTAACAACCAAATTTAATACAATTTACCTGTGCTATCTAAATATCAAAAAATAAAAGGCCGGGCGATGTCAAAAACAGGACTTTACGAAATTACAACTATCAAGTAAATACATTTAAGACACTGAAATAATTTCAAGTTGGTTGGTTGTGTTGATGTCACCTTATACCAGCACACCCTTATACTTTTTAAATATAAAGTAAACTGATAAGATGCCCTAAAGTATATGATAATGGTAACTGCTTATTTAAAATTTTACTAATATACAATAAAAAGGATTATTGACAATTCTTCCTTGTTCATTAAATCAAATGCAACGATGTGCTGGACTGGTTTTATAGAGGATTTGAACAGATAATAATGACTATGGAGAGTATTCTACTCCATCTATTCCAAAGGATTGTAGTGCTGTAGTGCAATTTGCACAAAACTGTATAAAAAACCCAACTCATACACATATCTTTTACACAGACATACAGATAAAATACTGCATACCTTGTGTGTGTATACAGTTGCGATGGGCATCTTTCAGCAGTATGTAGCATTAAATGAGGCAGATTCTCTGTGATGTTCATATCACCTCATCCTGTTCTTCTCCGGGGTCCACTAATGCATCCCCCTTCTCACTGGTCCTTGACAGACCCAGTGCAGCCTGGAAGAAGGTGTGCAGCTGGCCCAGATATGACAGAGAAACAAGCACGCTGAGGTCTTCTGCCCAGCAGGGACGGGAGTAATTACTGACAATATTATCTCCAGCTGTGGGCTACTGGATGTTTTCTGCAGTTTGCCTCAGAGCCTGAGGATCTCCTGGACTTCCATCTGTTGTTCCTCTGTTACATTTTTCAATTTGCTGCAAAGCTGATCTGGTACAAAGGCAATTTAATATGTGTGGGTTATATTTGAAACACTTTGACTTGAACATAGCAACAGGAATATGCAATGACATTCTTTCACCTACAGGTGAAAATGACTTCACCACTCTAACAGCAGCAGGTTGTTATGCTAAATATTATTCTGAGGTGTTCAAATTAAATGAATGAGAGTTTTAATTATTATCGTCTGTTGCACTTCTCAAGGAAGTGGTGTCTAACAAAGTGCTAATGGCAAAGATCACAAATGTAAACTGTTTAAATAACTCATTATCACCTGATGCAACTTAATCACTTCAGTACTTTTCCAGTGGTACACTGCAAAAAAATTCCTTTCTAAGTAAAATAAATAAATTTGTTTCAAGAAAATTAGATGACTGTTTTAAACTATTTTGCTATTTTTGAAAACTCATCAATAAAAATGTTGTTACCCCATGGATAAAGATGTTTTTGGTTAGAATTAATTAAGGGAAATTATACTTACTTCTAGAGTAGCTGTTTTTGCAGTGCATGTCATCTGTATGCCTACCTAAATCCAGGTGGATACTCTTTTTTTAATATTATTATTTCTGTACAGGCAGTGCATTTTTTTCCTAACGTTTTTAGTGTTTGCAGGAATGTTTAACAGAACGAGAAACACCCTGCAGCGCCTATGTCAGTCACTCGGGTAAATGCGGGAGTGTAATCAGCTCATTCTACCCAGGGAGTAAGCATTTAGTTGAAATCCTGGCACACTTTTCTTCCTTCCTGCCTGTATGTTTGTGCCAGACCACAGTATAGATCTGAGGGCATAAAATAGATAAAGGGTGCCAATAAAAAAGTGCATTGTGTAACCGAATTGAAAGTTTTCATCTATACTTTAAGATTACAGCAGGGATTTTAGGTCACACCAAAGGAACCTGTCTGCAAATGAGCTGTGGCGATGTACAAAATAGAGTGATGAGGAAGGTCGATGACTTTGCAGCTCCTCAAATAAAGCATAGCAATAAGGTGCAAGGTGCTAATAAACACTGACATTTAATGATATGATGCCTACTCAAGGGAAAGATGGCTTTAAAAGCTCAGCTGTTGTTTCAGGTAGAATCATGATTCTTGTGCAAGTGACCCAAATTTGACTAAAGTGTTAGATCAAACATACTGTGGCATGCTTGTGGGGAAAGGATCAGGGAGCAGGTAATCTGATTCACTGACAAATCCTGCATCCTATTACGCCACACAACAGCAGGAGATGTGGTTTTATTTTATTTTTATTGGTATTTAACTGAACTATCAGAGCACAAACAGCAACTGGGGGCCATTACTTTGAATACTCATAACAGTGGCATATCAAAGACGTACAAATTGAAAAAAAAAAAAAAGGAGCAAACTGAAACACTAACACACAAAAAAAAGAGTTAGGTAATCAAAGCACAACATCAGCAAAATGGTCATTTTAACCCAGACTCACTCCCATGAGTCCTTGTGCTCAGCTACAATCACCAGAGGCCATTCTCCCTCTGTTACTACAAAATATATTTTTTACCAGGGGCAACATCAGGTTTTTGGACTTGAGTTAGCTGTGGAAGTAAGAAAACATAGTTTTTTAAATGACCACTGGGGGCTGGTTCCAACAGAGAGTCACTCCACAAGTAAACACAGCTTGGTTCCAAAAACGTCTTTGGTTTTTATAGCTGGATTTCACACCCATGATAGCATTTATGCATACATTGCTGTATAAATTGGGATGTGGTCTTTTGATTGACAACTGGCTATGGTTAAAGGCTAGCTGTTACCTCTTTACTATAGTATGTGCTGTTGTTACTGAACGTAAGCTGGCTTCAAACAATCCAAGGACGAAGCTAAGCTAAGTACCTGCCAGAAGCTACCATCGTCCATAGACGAAGACAGCTACCTGGGGTAACTAGTGAAAGGTTTCTAGCATGTTGGGCTCTTGGACAAGCAGCAGCTGGAACAGGTGGCTCCTTCAAATGGACCACCCTCCAGGTCTTGCCTGTGCCCTTTCAGAATAATTTAATTTGCCTGGACTTCTGCTGGGACCCAACCCAGAAAACCCAAAAATCTAAAGGTCATGATCAGTTAGCAGATTAGTAACCTGTCGAAGTGGCACTTAATTGGCGCTCCTCCAATCCACGTTTCAGTTCAGCGGTACTCGTTTCCAGTGGTGTTCAAGTAGTGACATCAGAAATCATTGGTGACATCAGAAATCATACATTCTGTTTGGACAAATCCAATCAGAATGTATGTAAGGTAACATTATTTAGAACTATGGGTTAGCAAGAGTTAGCCAATGAAGCTGAAATAACCAAATTGCAGTAATGGTGGCTGGTAAGTGGGCTGGGATGGGCATGTTTCAAGCTTCCAGGTCTGGTCGTTCCACCTATTTCTGAAGAAACCGGGGTTAGGCAGCATAAGTACCTGGCAGAATGGGTCCATGCAGAGAAACAAAAAAAGACTCTTAAAAGCACTTCTCAGAAAACCCGCCCATGATATCACAGGGTATTTGTCCACATTTTTAATATGATCTTCAATTTTTTTTTGTTTGTTTGTTTTCAGTCAAGTGAAATTACACCCACAGCCACAGCAAAGTTTCCTCTAAGATGCAATACATGCACCAAAATAAAAAAAAAAAAAGACTATCAAAATTAAGTTTAATAGAGTTTAGACCATTTTTCTAACTAATATCAGATTTAAAATAAGACTTGGGCTTTTACAAGCAAAGTTTGAAAGGTTAGGCAGGAGATGTTTGGAAATCCTTTAAAATTTAGTGAGAAAAAATAAACTTAAGAAGGACAACACTCTTCCTTCACACCTCATCACTTCAGAACTGTCACCTCCAAAGGACAACAATAGAGAATGCTTGTTCACAGAAGAAAATGAGAGTTTGACAAATTTGTTAGGGTCTTTTTGTTAGGGTCACTAACAATTGTTGGATTTTCTTTTGTTTGATGGCCAATATTGTTAAATATTAGCCATCAGTCAGGTAATACAAGAAAAATACCCAAGGAAAAGATCTCCTACCCTACCTTTTTAATGCTGACTGTATAACCCATATTGTGGAAAGCTTTGTCCTGTATATATTATATAAAATGAATGACTTAACAGGTTGATAGATACAACTGAACAATTTCCCATTGCTGTTATTATTGGGACCGATCACTTTACAGCTACAATACTAGGAGAGGTCCCACTCTGAAGTAGGAGCTACAAGAAGAGCCCATTAAAGCTCTTCTGTTAATTACAGTCATTTGTGGTTTATTCAATATAGACACAAACATGATGGAGAATGTCTTCCAATAGTTTAAGGATTAGGGAAAAATTCTTACAGTCTTAAGAGTGTCAATCTGCCCACCACCAACATACACTGTTAAGCACATGCTGTTTGACGCATTCAGCAGCATTTTGGACAGATTGATTATTTACACCCCTCCAGGAAGTACTGCATCTTCAAATGAATGCTTATTTACTGGAAGCTGTGATCAAACTATATAATATGTCAAAGTTACTGTTTCTGATCCTTTTCTAAGACTTAAACACACTCTAAGTAGACCCTGACAGGTATTATTAATGAGTTGCATCAGCCTAAATTGATCAGAGCCTTAGAGAAGATTATCAAAAGCATTTGAGAGAGAAAGAGAGAGAAAGTATTGATTCTTTGGGTTGGTTGCTTAGCTATTCCACTGAAATCTCATTAAGGCTGAAAAGCCCTGCCACAGTTGGCTTTGAGCAGTGTTTACCATCTTCCACATAGAATTTTTTAATTACGAGAGCTGCCTAGCTGCCAGAATCGATAGTTACAAAATATCACATCAGTGAACGGGGAGAGGAAACCCACTTTAGTTTGGAACTGGAAAAATGAAACAGATGGAGCTGAGTGCTTTGCACCAGGGGTCCAAATTCACAGCAGTGTCCTTCAGAGCTTTGTTTTCACCTGTTGTGATCTTGGAAAAGCAACAAAAAACAAGCAGTGTAACCAGCCAAAAAGACAGAGATAAGTACAACACAAAGGTCTAATCAGATACACTTATTTTGCTGTTGCTTGTTTAGATGATTAAAATCAGTAAAGGTGTTAACGTTGGGCTCTTTTGTCACCTCCTATATGGTCATTTCATATTTTAAAAAGACACTTTGATATTAAAAACAAAAGCTTTGCTTCTGTTAAACGCATTGGCAGCATGCTAAAAACGACTCTCCCGCTCTGGGAAATTTAAACCTTACCCCTTGCTGACCCATCACATCCAGCTGATATAGTATGGGTTCGATACGACGTTCTTGTTAGCCTGGTCGGTCATATCTGTTCACTTCACAAAAGTTCTCTCTGGTGAAATGGGTCTTGTACCGCTGCCATTCACTCCATTTCCACAGATACAGAATGTCGCAAGCCAGTCGCAATAATATGCAATGACTCATACAGGCACATTAAGAGTCGCTATTCAAAATAACCAAGACAGCTGCCAATTTGCTAATAGCATCTTAAGATGTTTTTTTTTTTTTTTTTAACTGCAAAACCTGTCATTCACAGGCGTTGCTACTCCACTGCATGCCATTTGTCTTGTTGATTCTGATTTGACTGCCCTTCTGGTGGTCCCTCTGTTACCATGCTCTTTTCCATGAAGTGTTGTATACCTCTCCATTGGCATCCAAAGGCAGATTCTTCCGCATCTGCTGGCACTGCACTCTGAAAATCAAAGTCACATTCAGAGGAACCAGGCTAAGTTTTTATACTGAAGAGGAAAATAATTAGGATGGCTGGAGAGACGACAGAACACCACCACAGAGGTACTTCAGCAAACAAAAATGGCTGCTATTGAAATAAAATGAATAGTCTGCAATCTCATGTGTTTTAGATTAAAAAGAAATGGAACAGATATTTTCTCTAAAACTCTAAAAAGTATTAAAGGATAATGGCAGACCGCATTTTGGACTGTCTCTGTTGATTACATCTTTTTGGAAGAACATAACTATGCATTAAATCCAAGTCAACTAAAATGAAAAGCTACTATCATTGTTTACAAACAAAATTATTATTTTACAATTAACATTTTCTTGTGCTTGAATGCTGCAGACCACACAGTGAACATGACGGCTGAAGAAAATGAATATTTAATGACAAAAGCATTGGTGAAGAAGACCAAGCAAGAAAGTATAAATATTCAATCTCTCAGACTTTAGGGTTTATTATGGGCTCAATATAGTCAAGATTTTGTTGCTGTGAATGAATGTTTGAACATAATGTCAAAGTTTGGACTTTTAAATTAAGTTTGATTATCCTGTGAAAGAAATCTGCTTGAAAATTCAAGTTTGCAAATGTGTAGAAAAAGATCTGCGTGGTTGTAAAAATGATTTGTATTTGTGAGAAAAGTAGAAGTTATTTTGCAAAACGTGGGAGGACAGCAAGTCATTTGCCTTCTGATTGGACAGTGTGACTTGTCACCATCCAATCAGATAGAGGTTTAAAGACAGACAAAATTTGCCATAGCAACTTCAAAATCTCACCTCCACTTTTGTGCTTCTAATCTATACACAGAATGTACGTTTGCAAAAGAACTTTTATTATTGTTTTCATAAATTTAAATCTTTTTTTTTACAGCCATACATATCATTTTCTACACATTCACAAACTTGAATTTTCAGGCAGATTTCTTTTACAGGATAATAAAACTTGATTTACAACAGCAAACTTTGAAATGATGAGCAAACATTCATTTACAGCTGCAAAATCTTTATGGCTGTATATTGAGCCCATAGGTTTATGCTACCTTTAAATTTTACTCCAGACAATGTGGTAATGAAACCATTTTAAGACAAAATTGTTGTACCAATCATGCTGAAAACACATTAATGTTCCAGATGAGGCGATGTAATTTTGAGAGTGCTCATGATGAAGCTGGTCCCCACAGGCTAATCAAAGGCATGCAGAGAAATGTCAACATTGATCACTACAATTTTACAAGCAGAGCATTAGTGGTTCATTACATGCAGTATATACCGATAAGGTTTATAAGAGCTAAATTCAATTAGTAAATTCCTTAAAATAATGAAGCCCCTGGTTCATTCAAATCACTTGCATCCATCATTCAAATGGATGCCAATAAATAAGAAGCTTTAATTAGTATTCCTTCGCATGTCAAGAAACCTTCCTGTCAATTTAAATGAGGATGAATTAAAAGAAGCCAGGCCCAACACATGGTCTCCATTAACTGATATAGAAAGCATTTTCAGATTCTTCAAGAGCGCAGTGAGCAGCAGAAGTTATATCCATTAAATATTTTACAGTATGTTGCTTTTACTCTAATCATTTTGGCCGCAGATAAGGTGAAGCCTCCAGCCCTAAGCACAACATGGCATTTATTCATTGTCAGCTCGGTCTGTTTTATGGGCAGTGAAAGCCATCCAATATTGCTGAACACGGTGTGAGAGTGCAAGGGAGAGCAACATAAACACTATCGACACAGAGTGTACATGTTTTCTTGATGTCCTCGTCAAACTGTCTGGCTTAAAAGCCAGATGCCCTAATTAGCTATGGATTCGCTTAAACAGCGGCTCTTCCTCATTATTTGACAAGATGTCATTTGTCCAACCACCAGCAATAAGTGTTTGAGCAGCTGGTACACTCTCAAGTGAGGAAGCTGCAGCAAAGACAGCCAGAACTGCTGTCACCGTTTATGTTGTCAAGAATCTTTTATTATGGAGACATGACTTCTTGACTTTGGTCAATAGTTTATGGGCATTATTTCCAGAAGGAACACTGGACAGCCTACAGTGACATAATCAGAGTAAGAAATTGAAAAATGGGAACTTTATTTTCATTTCAGCTTAAAAATGGGACAACCAGACAAATGTAAAGTTAGAAAAAATGTAAACATGTCATAAGGACAAGTAAAGCTCAAGCTAAACACTCATTAGCATTCTTCAGGAAACATTAGCATGTTTACATTGATTATGCTAACATGTTAGCATGTTAACAGAGTCCCCTTGAGGATAATTTGAAGTTATTCTAGAAATGACCTTTAACAAACGCTGAGATAAACCCTTAACTCAAGTCGAGCTGCTGGTTCCACAACACCAGTTATAAATGGGTTGAATCAACTGTAGTTAAAACCAGTGCATTCACAGCAAAGGTGTGTAGATGTCATCTACGGAGCGCCAAAACCATGGAAATAATCGTGACAACAGATTTATTAAAAAAACAACAGATGTTTCTGAAGATCAGAATAATATAACAATGAAGAAATCAACATTTGCAAAAGGAGCATGAGGTGAGTTTGCAAACAATTACCAACTGAAAAGAATGCATCTGTGATCAGTTGTGCATAGCACAAAATACACAAAACAAATTTGAAAAAATTACAGGCTAGAACTCCCAGCATGGGATGTGAGTGTTACGCCAGGAATGAACAGAGGACTCAAATGCAGGAATTCCCAAATGCAAAAGATTTAATAACAAAAAGGTCCCGAAGGATGAGGGTAAAATCCCAAACTTAGTCGAGAACAAAAAACAATCCAAAAGGACGACAAAAAGCTAAGAAAACAAAAACTAGACAAAAC
>JAOWBL010000013.1:9671240-9698110 GCA_028564865.1 Zenarchopterus dispar
GAGAGTTAGGATTTCAAAATAAAACAGGAAATGCACACAAGACAAAAACCCCAGACCAGACAACCTCACCGTTGTGACAGTGAGGTTATACTAGTCAACGTTTGAAGTGGATCAAAACATTTAATCAAAGTTGCCCCAAGACAAAAATGGATATTATTCAATTTTCTGGTACAAAGTAATGTGCTTTTGATCCACTTAAAATGTTGACTACTCTAGATAAAATGTGATTGACTCTGCAAGGACATGGCATAAAGTGAAAATTGGCCTGTTATTTATTTGAATTAATATTACATTCAAAGCCAACAGAAAGGCAGAAGTCCATAAAACAGGTGGGAACCAGAATCAACCGCCACCCCAACCTCCTCACTACCATGGAGGAGCTGGCTCTCAGCATCAGTAAGGGCAGCGCATTATGGAATGAATTGGACGGATGTCGTCCAAGCCAACAACCTCTCAGGATACCAGCGCATTGGTACAACATACATATTTTATCCTTGATATGATTGCTGTTGTTCATAATAAATATTTTCTCATCAACACCAGAGCCTCGTCCTTGGTATTGCCTGCACCCAAGACAAATGTTTCACACTGATCGGCAAGCAGTTGCCTTGCCAACGTGCTTTGCATCCCCTGTATCACAGGTTTTAGATGTTTTCTTGCACCAACACATCTGATTCTAATTAATGGTCTTTAAGAGGTTGTCATCAATGTCTGAGCAATTATGTCAAGGACACAGTCATTTATGTCATGGTGTGAAGAAGCAGGGAAACATCTAAAACCTGCAGGACACCGGCCCTCGAGGCCTGGAGTTCGACACCTCTGCTCTGTATTGTACAAGTAACTGCTAGTGGCAAAAACATGGAGTGCACAGCACAATGTTTACAATGACATGAGAACAGCTCGAAGACATCTGCTTAAAAAAACCCTGAAATGTCAAAAGATTATGCTGAAAGACAATACCACTCTACAAAACAAATCATATCAGCATAAGATTTCCCATTCGTCTGTGGTCTTGTCTCACAGTGTAAAGCACAGATTATTTGTGTCTTAATATCTTTTTTCAAAAGGGAATGCATTTGTGTGACTGTAACCAAGCTGCAGCTAACCCATGAACATAGACTTAAATTCTCAACCTGAACAAAACCCGTACCCCCTATCAGGTTATTCAGAAGATGTTGCCATAGTGATTAACATGCCCTGCACTTTTAAGAACAGAAACTGTAGGTTTACCACTCACTACCGTTCAATAATTTACCACTTTGTTTATTTAAGCAGGTAAATTATAAAACCCATTTTCTGGGATGTGTTAAGTTTTTCGGGTACTTGGTCAGGGACCAAATCTTTGGACAAAGTAAAATAACCTGAAAAAGACATTTAATTCACTGAGTGTGGACACATTATTTGGATTTCTAAATTTCACTGTATTTCATCAAGCTGTTTTCAAATGAATGTTCCAGTGTATAGGATTTAAGATAAGTCCCTTTTCATCTCAGACGTTTTTACTTGTTCTTGTCTGAAAATCTGTAATCAATGACATTAATTAGATTCAAGTTCTTCTTTCTGCTCCAGTAAACCTGAAAAATGAACCGAGGTGAACAACAGCAGAACTTTCTCCAATGTGGAATGCAGCCATTTTTAAAACACCTGTACATTTCCTGCTGTTACAAACATCAAAAAGATCTCTTTCTAGAGATGAAAAATATCAGTGGCAATGTTTTTACTCATGTCAAAAAAAAAAAAAAAAATCACATAAAAACAATCAACATTGTGTGTCACTCTACAAGTCATCTTTCACACAGTCTGTCATGTAGCACCTCCATATTTCTAAGTAATCCACAGAAGACACCAAAGACCAGACCTACAGAGGGCTTTTCTTGTTTGATGTGGTTTCAGCTCCCACCCCAGGAGGCAAAAGTGAGACAGGGGGTCCAAATGTACACTCGTTTTTTTGCTGAGGAAGGTTCCTGACTGGAGAGGTTTCATTTATTACCTACTTCAGCACAGGATACGCTTGACTATTTCTTATCAAAGAGAAAGTGGTAATGCCATCCCACAAAGTTCAAAGCTTCGCTGAATTATTTACGTAAATTCACTCTAATTGGGATTTCAACCACTGTAATTTGAAGACAGGAGAGTCCTGTCCTCATATTACAGTGGTCACTATGAGCAATCAGTCTTAATTGACTAAACTATTGCACTTAACATTTCTTTTATTGTTTATTTATAGTCTAAAATTACAAGTCTTTATAATTAACTATTTAATGTGAACTGTCTACATGGTTTTTCTTTTTGCTAAATAGGTTTCAAGAATGAAAGATAGTAAGAAAACATGGGTCAAAGTGTCCTTTTTAAATACCTCTCGAACAGTTTCATCCACATCTGATTTTCTTTCTTTTCAGCATCGTCATACAATTCAATTTTATTCATAGTGTCTATCATAATACAAAGTGTCTCTAGGCTCTTTCCAGAGACCAGAGCATGACCCCCAAGCAATTATTAAATAAACAATAGCAGGTAAAAACTCTCCTAGCAGGAGTTCAACCTTAAAGTCAAACAGTGGCATTAAAAAAAAACCCTCCCCTTTAAGAGGAAAGAAACCTTGAGCAGGACCTGGCTCAAGGTTTCTGGCCCCTGTTGACGGCCAGTTGGCAGAGCAAGAAAAAGGAGATAGAAAAGAGATGATGAAGAACAGAGAGAGAAGAGGCACAGATATATTGTCAGTGGCACATAAGACAAGTTATATTACAAGTAGTAATTATCCGTTAGCTGGAGAACTAAGAGTTCTGTGTACATATGACTGATACATGGTTAGCTGGTGTACTACAGAGATGACTATAGAGACAGCGGTAGACAGCAGACTCTGGGACTGCAGGTGAGCATGCAAATCCAGAAAGTCTGGCCTGCAAACATTTACGAAAGAGAAAGAGGGGGCAGAGCAGCACAACTACAAAAACAATGGAGCCCAGTTATGCTAATGAGATAGTCCTCATTAATAACTGGATTGAGGTGAGGGGCACTGCTCACTGGATCATGTTAGTGTCCCCCTGCAGTGTCGGACTATAGCAGCATATCTACGACAAAACTATGTGTTTAAGACAAGTCAGCTCTAGCCTTGTCTGTAGCTGCAACTATGACTGCTGGCTCTAACACATTAAAGTTGAGACTAACTATAGGCTTTACTAAAAAGAAATGTTTTAAGTTTGTTTTTAAAGGTGGAGGTGGTATCAGCCTCCTTAACCCATATTGGAAGTTGGTTCCATAGTAACGGTGTTTGACAGCAGAACACCCATCCTCCAAATCTACATTTGGATATTCTAGGAAGCACAAGTAAGCCTGCACTTCACAAAAACAGAGATTTGTTCTTTTTCTCGAGGTAGCAAGAACAAAGTTCATCTTGACCAGGAGATTTCACACTTGATGGGAAACTCGAGTGCAGAACTCCTCATTGTAGAGGTTCATTAATGTGTGCAGGAAGGATCTCCTGTAGCGGTCTGTGTTGCAGCGGATCTGAAGAAGCCTCTGACTGAAAACACTTTGTTGTTGATTCACTGTGTTGTGAAGAGAATGCTAAGGGGTTGTCGATGATCTTCATGTGACTGCCGCGTGTGACCATGACCCCGAGGGCTTCTGCAAAATGGAAAAAAAAAATTGCGTGCTCTCACTCTGGTGGCTGTCAGTGTGGCTCACGGTAACGGTTCAGTCCATTTTAGCCATCAAGGGAATGTCAACCCCTGAAGACCTCAGCTGTGTGGAACACTTTTAATTAAGTGATGACAAACTGGCAAATGAACTCCTTCCCTATTAAACCCCCTCAACCCCCACCCCACCCCACCCCTAAACTGGCACACAAGTTTTCTTTTTTCATCTACTTCACTCCTGTTGTGGACTCTTCAGTCAATCTGACTCACATTAACAGTTCCTTCAGTCGGTCTTTGACCAGTCCTGCTAAAGAACTTTTCATTATTTATATTGTGATCCATGTGAGGTATATTAATTAATGTTGTTATAATAAACATTAAACATAGTCAGATTTGTCATTGATAGCAAATTTGGGAGCGTTTTTTGTTTTATTTTTTCCCCCCATATACAAAGGCAAGGTTTTGCAGTCAGTAATGAGGCAGTAGAATGATTTTAAAATATCTTACCGCAACCAAAAACAAATGGTTTTCTCTAAGGTCTGACGTTACATGCTGTAAATGGCTTTGTTTCATCATGTGTGTCATTTTTGCTTTTCTTTTATGTCATCAATGCAGGACTCTGAAGAAGCAAATCTCTTTGAATTTTAGCTGCGTACACCTTCAGATTTTCCTACATGAAGGAATAGAGGTTTTTTTGGTAAAAGAACATCATTATACACATTTTGCCTTTGTGTACTGATGAAGCTGCTGTTATTTGGAACATGTATGCTTTGAAGTACGGTGCTGCATGCATTTCCTTTGTGTGTGTGTTTTGTTTTGTTTTTTTTGCTTTGTGTTATTGCTATTTCTCTTCTACAATGAAAAGTCCTATTATATCCCTATTTTGTCCTATTTTTGTTACACTAAAAAAAAACATTACTAAGCCAGCAATGTTTACACGAGGCTGTTTGCATTTCTAGAGACATTCAGTGTCAGACTGCTTCATATCTCAGCAAAAGAATTCTCTTGTCCAGCAGATTCAAAAGCACCTGCACAGAAACCACTGTGCGTTTCTGTGGAACGCTTTGCTCAACACAACTCGCAGCACTACTGACTGTCCTCATCTGAGTATGTTCAAGCTGTGCATTTTCTGCACCACTCTACGTCGCCCGTGTCACCTGGTGTTTCACACTCAAACTCCAGACCTCAGAGACACTCACCTCTCTTACCTCTGAAGAATTCTAATCAATCGGTAATCCACAGGCCAGCACTTCAGGAGTTCTAGCTTTCTTAACAAGGAAGAAAAAATAAATAAATAAACTCAGTCTGCTGGGAATAAAAAGGAAATACTTAAGTTGAGGGTGAGCACCTGAACTCTAATTTCAGTAGACGGAATTCAGATGACATTAGTGCTAAACTCAGTCCACATTTTAACCCCCCTGGGTTAAAATGTGGACTGACAAATCAGCACTTTCACAAAATGTGCAGCTGAATGATACAGTAGAAGGGGCAAACATAACACACATTTCCTTCCTGCAGCAGATACCTACTGAAATATCTCCAGAGCTGCCAGCAGATGATTACAGTAGAATACCCCATTTCACTGACTTGATGGCAAAATCAAAAATTACTGTGATGTTCAGCCGACGAGTCAGTCCAAACCAAGCATCAAATATCTAACTGCCAGGTTGAGGCTCATGTGGAGCCAAGAATTGTTGCAGTTTATCAACTCACCACTAGATACAGGCTCCAAAAGTGAGTTGATCGCCCTCGACTCCCATGTTAAAATGTCCATCTTCAGAGCAGAAATAATCACATGTAGAGACTGGTTCAAATAAGTATAAAAAGTTCTGGACAAATCCCCCGTGATCTCATTCATGGCTTTTCTGAAGTGTCAGGTTTAAACTTAGTTTGTGGGCCAATCAGTGGCACCATATTGAGCTCGCTCTGTCCAAGCCTAATTAATAAAAAAAAATGAATAGATAACAGTGCAAAATGAACAGGCCAATTTTGTTTGTTTTATAAACCATATAAAATAGCAGGTAGATGGGCCTTACGTCACCACATCCTAGCTACTTCAGCCTGGCTTAGCTCATGCTAAATTATGATGGTTCTTAGTGTCTGTTTTCTTTGGTTCTGATGAATGTAGTACAGCTGACAGTACCGCTGGACCCAGATCAGATGGAGCTATGGCTGAGTTGCGTTGGGACTGTAAACTAGCTGATGTTCAACAAACTAATTGCAGCATGGACATGTTGCAGCACACTTTGGGTGTGAGCAAAAGCCGTTGCTGCTTGCTTTTTACTCAGACCCTTCCAGTCCAAAACCAGAGCCAGCCACCATGGTCTGGTACAGTTAACAGCACAACAACCATATTATCTTCAAAATAAGAGTAATGATGCTATGCTTGATCTTTATTCATAGATCAGAAATTAAGTTCACCAAAAGCACTCAGTGCTATATAGCTAAAGCAAGGCATTACTATAATAAACTATAATAAAACTGTCAAAAGAAAAAACACACCTCACTTATGCAGCCATACATAAATTTATAGCTTTATATAAATTTACCTGAGGTACATTAAAATTCTTCTTACCTGCCCATGCTTTTAAGAACGTCAGAACACAATTTGTCCTTTCAAAGTCACTTTAACAGATACATTTGCTGGAGAGTGGCTTCTAAATGTCTAAATATGTAGTTCACTGATATGATATATCCAAACAAGAGTGACATTTGAAAACTGTCAGACTGGCCATTCATGTGATTAAAGGAGGTTACTGCTTCAACTTGTCTTTGCTTTATGCTCAATTTGACTAATGAGTGAAAGTGAAGAGTGGGCTCAAACAGGTAAATTATTACAACACCTATCTCTGAGTCTGACATTTATAGTCAGCAGCAGATTTAGGTGAGAGCCAAATTTAAAATAGAATATTCTGGAAACTCACATGGCTGGAGTGAACTTATCCAAACTGCACCTCTAAAAAAGGGGATCAATTATTAAATAGTGGGAAAAGGAAAGAAAAATATAAATTTGATATTGTCCTGTTAAAAAGGATTTTTAAAAAACACTTGTAAATCTTCACACTGGCTGAGTCTCCCTGGTTGTTCAGCTCAATGTTAAATTCGAGAAGCTCTGCTGACATCAGCTCACCTTCATCTGAGACAGTGATGAGGACAGACACTGTAGAGAATTCATCTGCAGGCGAGTAGGGAAGTTCATCACTCATGGAGTCCGTACTTGTACTAAATGACCTTATCATTACAGATTTTAAATTGTCTTCTCCATAATGACAAAATGATCTCTCTCAAATTCAGTGTCTTTTCTAGCAAAGAGCAGATTATGTGTTTCATTCAGTGCAGCATGTTCAGAAACGTTTTAGGTCAGCCCACAATAAAAACGTAATTTCAATAGCCAGAATACGGAAGTATGATTTTGAACATGATAGTCCCTCAACATCAGACAATAAATGTAAACATAAAGCAGTCTGAATTAGTGTCCCTTGTTTTCAGAAGAGGTCTGATAATATTCTACAGAAGACGTGCGGGTCTGATATCTAACGTTTTGTTTACTCCCTGGGGAAGAACCCTAATTTTTCCTATTAATTCACTGGAGCACAGCAAGGGATAACGAATGTAAATGTAGGAATCCTGAGATATCTCTGCAAGCAGATGTGGCGCTGTCTGTTGTTCAATTATATTGCGGGATTACCGCTACCTTTTAACTTGGATCGGATTTAAATAGATTTCATTTTGTGCATGTGAAGTAAATGGCCCATGATGTTGTTTATCATGCCCCTAAGTGTGTTTAGCGTTCAGCTGAGCATGATAACTGTATTTTTAGTCAAGCTAATTCACTCAACATGCCAGTAACAAACGATTGTTCTGCATGAGCACACGCACCAATGATTTCCTCTGACTGCTTGCCCTCTCTCTCTCTCTCTCTGTTTCTATAAAAATCAAGCGTAACCAGTGAGCAATATCTACAATTGCTTAAAGGGATACAATTTGGTCCTGAATTTGGTAGATTTTTGCAGCATTTCTGGAGACTTTGTCAATATCTACTCACCATGAATATAATTTAAGCCGAACATGGAAAGAAATAAAAGGGAAATGGATCTCACGGAAAACCAAAAGACAAATAAAACCTATACACGTATATTTATGAGAGTGAAAAAGTATAACCTATGAACTGTGAGGTTTGCACTCAAGGAGAAACTGAGGACAACAGCTTCCACTTTGCATAACACAGTCATGATTCAGCTGCATAAAACTGGGCCAAACTCAACTTTTAAACTCAACATTTTCCCACATAGATACAGCGTCAGTTTAAAGTATACACCAGGTTTAAGCCTTATAAATAATTGTAAAAGAACGCCTTCTAAAAAAAGTAAATTTAACACGAAGGCTTCCTATTATTAAATATGTTTTGATATCAAGACCAAAATCTTATTTCAATACAAATTCCTGAACATTATTCAGTACCATACAGTAAAATCCATTTCACAATACAGAAAGTGACATTAGTGAGCAAACTTTCATTTACTTTTGAAGTAGTTTGAGAAATAAACCAGTTACAGCATTTGGTTTTACTTGAAATATTTTCAGTCCTCATTTGGCACCAAAGGTTTCTTCACAAATGTAGGTTTTTAAAGCAGAGAGGTTTAATTAAGGAGTGATGGACCAAGTCGATATTCTGAAAACAAAAAGGCCAATAACACCTCAACAGCAGTTGTCAAATCTTTCTACCTGATTCTGTTGTTTTGATTTGTAATAATTCGTGTTGAACATAGTCGCTGGCCAGGTCTCTGTCCAAACATGAGTCATGAACAAGTCTTTTGCTTCTTCTTGTTAACAAAAGGATGCAACTCAAGAAACTTCCAATGTCACCATAAGAACTCAGCACAAAATTCAAAGTAATTTCTTTCCTTATTCTTTATCAAAACAAAACCCCACAGTTTCACAAAGGGGAAATAATACTCAAAAATAATACTCAGGTTGTTTTTTTTTCAGTTAAGTTAATAAAAAGCTCTGTTCAATCCAGGAAAAACAAAAAACCTTAGCAATTCAGTTTTGGTTTTATTTTGGACCTCCACAACAAGTAGATAGAATCAAAAACAACTGTTTTTCATGTATTCTGCATTTCACTCCAATTCACCATTTACAACATTTAAGCAGTAGCTACTCACAGAACCAGAGAGTGAACTGTTAACCAGACAGATATACAGACTTCAAACCTCTAGAAAACAGATGGCAGAAGCTGAATGAAGCAACAATTTACTTCTATCCTGAGTAAATCTACCCCCATATCCAAAGGAAGATATATTGTTATTTTAAAACACTCAGCAACATAATTAAGTAATTTTCCACATTGACTCTCCACTGTGGACCCTTTCTAGAACGCTGTTTATCTGGAACCCTGTTTATTTATAACCCTGTTCAAACCTTTCTGGAGTTGACTGCAGCTCTTCACTGACTGTCAGACTATTGGTGTTGAAATGAGGAACTGAATGACACATTTCACTTCTCACTTGTTGATGAGAATACGGCATTGCGATCGATACTATAAATGCATTGATTTCCGATACTTAACCCTACTTACACTACACAAAGTTGAGTATTAAGTGTCAGTGGACTGGAAGTTAAAAAATAAATACCACTAAAGAAGTTTCATCTTCACTAATCTTAAGATTTCCAATCTTACACATATACACACACACATCTATAAATAATTTATGATCTATCTGCACTATTTCAGTGTTAATCATTTTAAAAATAAGCAAACAATTTATCCATCATGGACATGCCAGTTCCAGACATCATCACATAATCTTTGCAGCCCAAACACTGAGTCATTACAGTACAGAATGAGTCTGCTTTAAGGAACGATAAACTGTTTTTCTGTGGAGACCTCTATTATGAATATAACCAATACTGTAGCCTTTATCTTATTTTAGTGAGATGGATGTGCTTAAAGTTCCAACATACAATATTGTAAATCGTAAAAGATCAGCAAACGGCAAAGCGAGAATATAGTGCTGTAATGATTTTCTTATCACGGCTCCTCCTAGACTGTTTTGGCTGTCCCCATGAGTCATGCAAGCTCACAGGATTGACCAAATTTTCCAGACTCATCCTATCGCTCCCTTCTGAATGATAAGCTTGCCTTTATTTTTTTACCTGGACAACTTTGAACATGGTTGCATCAGCTGAATGAACTCGAGACATAAAAAGACAGGAAAAGAAACTTCTTCTCCTACAGGATCTGATCCGCCTCCACAGACTCAAACTGTGATATGGTGATAACTGATTCTAAATGGATATTTATCACTGCAGATATGTAGCAATACTCATCATAGAGAATATTTCATTTAGGAATATGATCAAAGTGCAGTAACAAGTTACAGTCTGCACATTTTCAGAAATTACCAACCGCTCCAGAACTTTTCCTCCCTCCACATCGAACATGAAAGGTGACAGGGAACTGACTCACATCAGCTCCTTAGATCGGCACAGAACGCAATATGCAAGGTGGCAAAACAGCATCGTTTTTGAAGTGTTGCAAGCAGGCAAAACGGGCATTCTCAGTGATGTGACAACAATCAGATTGTGAAGTCTATGTCACCCATTCAAAGCATCCCCAGAACAACAAGGTCTGTGGGGTGTGCGGTGGTATTAAGTTGCGAGTGATTGGTACTCGCCAATCGATCACAGCTCAACTACTCAAAGATGCATCAAGAGTCTTGCCTTCATAAGTCCATCACCACACACATACATAGCATATTGAATATTTGGAGCTTTAGCCAATCCTACACAACAGCTACAGACAATGAGAGCTCAAAGCAGGGGTGGGGGTCACAGTGAGAAAAAAAAAAATGAAATGAGTGGGAGATGCTATACAACATTCAATAACGCAGAAATAGCAGCAACACTGCAACCAATTATCACACAAACAACTTCCACCACTCATTTCTTACCTCGGTCCATTTTAAAATAAACAACTCCCTGTGTAACGAGAGATTTTACCTCATTTTCTGTGTCAGTACTTTTGTTTTTGTGACAAAGCACAGCTGGGGGAGCAGATAAAGTCATTGGCTCACTGAAACATTGGCTGATTTGGAAACAGCACACTACATACCGCAAACATAATGCAGCTGGTAAATATATAGCATACTAGTACAGCGGCTCCTGTTATGCCACAACAAAAGAGAGAAGATTACAATTTGTACATTTCATTTGTTGTTTTAATAGAGTCCACACTTTGTCTTCTCTGAAAGTTTTTGCCTTGCTTGTCATGTTAAACTTTAGGGACAGGTCACCAGAAACATGGACAGTCCCTCGGGAGACCTTCGCTTCAAGGGCTTGGAAAGATTTTTGTGAACGTATGTCACGAGTCTCACACTGTTTGATTACTTGATTTTGTCTTAAGTAGATTTCACACAATTAACCCTGTGCCCCTGATTTTTTTTTTTTTTTTCCCTTGACATGATCCACATTGACTGCATGTACAATATTGTCAGGATGTCACCAAGTCAGCTTCCTGGTATGAAATTCAAACAATTTCCAAACATAAATAGAGCAGGTAATCATTAGAACTGATGCCGCACATATGTGCTAGCTGATACCAGCTGTAATGCTGTGCTTTTTCCAACTTGTCTGTATATTGCTTTCCACTCGGTATTGAGTTTATGTCCAAGAAGATGTAGGACTCTTGTCAATGCTGAAACAGTTCTCACTACAGGTAACTTGGTAGTCTTGTCTGTCACAGCAATTTCCTAAGAAAAGCACTGAGATTGCCTCTCACACAGATGTGCTCTTAGTACGCATTGAAGCTGTGGAAAAATTCTAAGTTGTGAGTCACTTCATTTATCCAGGGTTAATGTGTCACAATATTCCAGGTTTTTAGTGCGGATAGGGGGGAATGATAACCAAGGAATCAGTGTGTGTGTATAACAACGAATAACAACATTACTTTACTTTACTACACTCCATTACTTTCATGGTCCTCCTTTAAGATTGACCTCTATAAAAGCAAACATTTTGGCAGATTACTGTCTGGAACATTCAACTGTGAGTTAACAAAATGCCAAGTGGGAGAAACATAAGCAGTGGTCTTAGAGAAGCTGCAGATCAGTCTAAAAGGGGTTATTATATCACTTCCAAACAATTAGTAGTTCAACAGCCCAAAGTAAGAGCAATTATTTCCAGGTGGAAAGCTTTTGAGACAGTTGCCAATCCCAGGAGTGGCTGTCCCATCAAATTTACCTCAAGGTCAAACTGTGCCGTACTCAGAGAAATGCAAATAAGTCCCAGGATCTACATCTCAGACCCTGCAGGCCTGACTGAGAATTTTATATGTTCGAGTTCATGATGGCAAAATTAAAGAAGACTGAACAAGTACAATTTCTTTGGAAGTGTTGTCAACAGAATGAAATCAAAATCAAATCAAACTTTATTTAAATAGCCCCTTTAGTACAATAAAATGCAGCAAAAAGGCTTAACAGTAAAAACAACCCTTCCCCACCAACCTTAATCCATATTGATGAGCCACAACCCACCCCCCAGGCAGGGTAGTGTGCCAAACACCACCCCTGTAGGATGGATGTACAGACCCCACCACAAGGTCGAGGTCCGCTCTTCCCCCCGCTACAGCAACCGAAGTCTACATCCTTCCCAAAGCAAAGGACTCCCATTGAGGAAACGCTGGAATTAAAACTATGAGAAATAATACATAATGACAATAAAATAAAAATAAAATGTCATAGAATTCACAAATAGGTAAATAAATAAATACCATAATAAATACGAGTAAAAATGGTTAAAAAAAAACTGGACTGAAAAGAAAATCAAAGAAAGAAAGTCTAAAACAGATTTAAAAAAAAGATAAGGTGACACTAGTTAAAAGCCATTTTAAAAAGTTAGGTCTTTAGCCTGCTTTTAAAAACATAAAGATTCTCTCCGGTAGGCTGTATTAATAATGGGAATTTTAAAAAGACCAGTGCCGGAGGGCCTGAGGGTCCATGAGAACTATTAAGATAAAGGCAAATCAGTAAGGTAAGGTACAAGACCAGTAAGACTTTTAAAAACCATTAGGACCTTAAAAATCAATCCTGAAGAACACAAGCAGCCAATGCAGTGATTTTAAAACCGGCGCAACGTGAGCCCGTTTTCTGGTTCTTGTCAACATGAGAAGTCGGGAAAGTGTGCTTACCAGGAGGTATGACATGTCTGTTGAAATGCTGTGTTTGGCTTTCACCAAATATGCCACTAGGCATTAGGGTCAAACATCTGTCATCTGCCCATAAAACAAAACACAAACAACCATTTTGGATTGCTTTGCAGCCGTAAGACCCGGGCACCTTGCAGTCATCTACTCGACTGTGACCTGTTCCAGAGGTAAAAGTGAGGCCATCATATGAGGCTAAAGCCTGGTCAAAACTGGATAAAGCAAAAGGACAATTATCCCAAACACACCAGCAAATCTACATCAGAATGGCTAAAAACGAATACTAATTCTAGGTTTTGGAATGGCTTACTCAAAGTTAAGACTTTAATTTGATTCAGACCTTGAGCTGTGTAAAAGCAATTGCCCCAAAACTTCAATGAACCGAGAAAATCTTGTAAAGAAGAATAGCTTCATTTTGTTGAATAAATAATGGCACAATGAAAAAGGGTAAATTCTATTGTTTGTCTGTGGTTGCCTAACACCCACTGTGTTCTGATTATTTTTTATTGTTTATACACACACACACACACAAAACAGAATGAAAGAGGGAGTACTAAATACACTATCAGTTCCGTATACTATTTCTCCCCTAATGTTGACAATCTTAATGCTATTTTGATGTGTTTAGTTGGCATGAGTAAGAAGGAGGCATCGGTTGAAAGGAATTCATAGACAAGAGGAAGAACAGTTTAGTTTTGGATGTGTCTGGTAGATAGTTCTGGTATAATTAAGTCAGCTTGGCATCTGTGTCTGAGCACTGGAAGAAGTGAAACTGAGACCCAGGCCTCCACTGGGCCTGTTGAGTGGGTGCGCTCTTTATAGCTGTTGATTAGATTTGCAGAGTCACATCTTGGTTTTGAGAGCTAATTAAAAAGTTTGTTGCAACATATTTTACACGTTAATCATGGTGCGAAGATTTCCATAATGTTGCCTGTGAAATTCAGTGTGGGCATCCAGTAGGAAGAAATACCCACACTTCATTATAGTTTTCTTTTTTTGAAATCATAATTGGCTCAATCTGCCCGTAAAAAAGTTAATACTTCAGCCCATCAATAGATAAAGCTCAAAGCTCAGCTCCAAACTCCGAATGCGACCAATTAATATTCTCCTTGAATCCCTGGATTTCAGAAGAGTTTAGCCCTGTCCAGTGCTGTAAAAAATTGATGTATTTTAAACTTTAAGCATCAATCTTTCAGAGTGAAATACAGCACTGCAACAGGAGGGCTTCACAAAAAAAGTCTTCAATTCATAAATTTCCATGAACATTAATTTGCTACCACTGCAGAATCATACTTGTACTTCCACCCAGATACTTAAGATATTACTTGGATCATGCAAGAAAAAAAAAAAGCAATACCAGTAGATATTTAGATATATGGAGGGAAAGAGGCTAATAAAACCACTGAACGCCATTTCGCAACACTGATCTAATTAAAAGACTCCTGCTAAATAATGTTCGCACACGTTGTCGTCAGCAGCAATCAATTACTTTCCAAGAGGGTGCAGTCTATGTGGAACATCAATATCAACGTCTGGGAGAGAAATTGGTTATGGCCATTTCACCATCCACAGAGCGATGCCCTGCAAATCAAAGCTTTTTTATAATCATCAGTACTGCGAGGAAGTTTATCCATGTAGCAACCACGGTTGAAGTGCTGAAGTCAGTATCGCACATCAATAAATTCACAACGCTGCATCATTTGTCATCCATACTGCCCGACCCATATGTGCAGTCAGCAGCTCTACAAAAACACACTCTTTATGTAAATGGCCCTCTGGTATTATTCGCTATTGGGAAACACAATTAGTATAAGTACTGAGTGTGAGACGGAGATTCATTTGTTAAGGAAACGCTTTATGCTTTTAATGGCGCGTTAAAGATTTTACATCATCACAGAACACTAATCAAATACATGTATATTCTCCACTTAAACCAGCATAAAAGCAAGTGGAAAGCTTAAAGCTGTGTGTTTTTGGAAGTCAGCTCAACGGTCCGTCGCTGCTGCGAAGCTCCGGTTCAGATGATGGTCGAGTATTAGTGGGCTCAGACACCAGGGTGACACGTGGTGACAGCTGTGTCCACTTTGGACGTGAGCAGTGATAAGAATTCGCATCAACTCCCCCCGGGGCATTCCCTTTTGTCCACTATTCTAGCTGCTCCTCTTGTCATCTTGGTTCAGTCATTTTCCTTTGATCACAATGTCAATATCTATTCTGAGCCCATTTCTCAGGGTGACCAGCTGCCATTTACACAAGAAATTCATTCAGAACGTGATTAACGCTTGATCATAGGGGACTTGTGCCTCGGATATTTTTGCACATTTCCTGAACATCCCTAAAAGAAAAAGTCCCCCAAATTGTAATCCTATTGGCTTGTTGTTGATGAGGGTGTGTTCCCAAGCCACAACACAGTTCAAATTAAAATTCTTAGACCGAGCTCGGGCTGAAAATGAAACAGAACCTGAGAATATTCAACATACCGACTGAAATGTTGACGCTCAGAGGAAGCCACCCACCATGTAAGAAAATAATGTTAAATGTATTTTAAACTGATACATAAGTAGTACAATTACACGCTGCAGCAGCCAATTTTCCTGCACTCAAGATGCTTATGAAACACAAATACAGAAACAGAATTGATAAGCAGCTCACAGTGCACAGAGAGGTGCATCAAGTGTAATCTTAACCTGAAACATGTGGGTGTCTAAGTAAATAAGTCATCATACCTAATCTATATGGTAATAAATTCTCTGAATATTTTTTTTCCATTTTGTAGCCTGATTGGAAACCTTGACTATAAAGAGCTTTGCTACAAATTCACCAGCACAAAGGCAACAGAAGCATATGGTCTTTTGTACAGCAGGAGGTTTTTGTAAACTTATATTAGTTTTGATATTACTGCTACTGGTAATTTTAATGGCTCTTAGAGAATAAAACAGGAGCCCTGTCATATTTAGAGATGAAGAGAAACGCGTTAGCAGCCATAATTCAAAGGACGGATACACATACGGGTTAGGCCCAAATCTATTCATATCTGTGACTAATTCTGAAGTAAATTGTTCAATCAAAAATGATTTTTTATTTACTTGGCCAGCAGGTATGCTCTCACTGGGCTAAAATAAAAGAAAAAGCCATATTGTTGTTTTTGTCCACCTTAAATTTGTTCTACATATATTAACCCAAATTATTCGCTCTCATTACAAATTAGGGTAAAATTATTCTCTCTCACTAAAACTGAAAAAAAAAAAATTTCTTAACCACCAGAGGAATGCATTTTTTTGTGGTAACCACTATAAAGAATTTCACATTTTTCTACTGGGATTTTGAGCCGTTCTTTTTTAGCAATCTCCAGATCTTTGTGTCCTGGAGGCCCTCTCCCCATTATTCTATTCTTAGTCGGCTTTACTGTTTTTAAACAATCTTAATTTCCCAGAATTAGAAAAAGAAGTCAGATAGCTTGATGAATCTGAGTGATTCTATCACCAACGTTTTAACCCCTTAAATTCCTTTAATGAACATGTTGAAAGCATCAACATTGTTGCTCTCAGCTGACTTTGAATCTGGTGGCGTTGAGCGTTGCTCATGTCACACGCTGAGAAATGGTTGACGCTAGCATCAGCCAATCAGACTGCAGCCATGCAGCTAATGCTAACCAATATGGGGACAGGACTCTTTTAAAGCACTCAACTTTCTTGTGTAACTGGCAAGAAGGAATCTGATCGGTTTCTGGTATGATGAATGCACATCAGAAATACCCAGCATCAAGCTTTAACACCGCACATGCATGAGCGCACAATAAGACGGGCACACAAATTCTCAAAGCTTTTGATTCTGGTCATCAATTCCGTGGGTGGATGAGAAAAAATGGCAGTCTGGATAGAGGAATGTAAGTTTTTTTGTTTGGCAGGGACATGAAAAATAAAATCCTAGGAGAACCATATTCCAAGTCACTTATGGTCATGAGAATGTAACACTCTGAGGTCTCTTCTTAGTCACTGGACCAGGCAACCACATACTGAAAACAGCCTCATGAGAGAAGGTCACTATGAGATGACAGCAACACTTGAAACAGTGTGAAGAAAAACCAGACCTTGAACAGCATTATGTCTCATTACCACTTGGCTTTCATCAATCTCAATGAAAAATGGAACATGCCTCCTTGGGTTAAACCCCAGGAAGTACAGCTCCTGATGAATGGCTTGCTTCATATTAATTCTTGATGCTAGCATTTTTTCCAGCAACTTGTTGCTGCCATTGGAATGAAACTTCTTTTTACAGTCTTCTACATTTGCAGCTCCATCAGAGATTATGAAGATTCTTGAAGGAATGGATAGCCTTTAAGGGGAGTGTCATGAGTTATTGCTATGTCACTGGTTTTTGTATCTTTACTGGACTGCTTCAGCTCTGATGTGAACTGGTGGAGTTACATCATAAGCACACAACTATCATATACTCATTCACTTACAACACACCACACTACAAACACCCCTGCGTTATGAAACAACACACACCACATCCATCACTGTCTACTTTGTCCTTCCGTGCTTCAGTGTCAATGATTTTAGTCCTCTCTGATTTTAGTCCTGAATCAGTCTCAGGTCCTGGTAAAGTCTGTTCGATCAGGCTGTCAACAGAGGTGGTGAAGAACATGTTCACCGTCTCTCTTACATGTACACACACAAACATTTACATCTGCTGCAACATCAAATTGCATATTAAAAAGGGTTGTTTAACCCACCAAATATCTGCAGACAGCTGTTAAAAAAACAAAAAAAAAAACTGAAACTGATATTGATTTCAGCATTCATGCCATTTTTGTAATGGTCCAAATGACATAAGCATGTTTGTGTGAGCTAAGCTGGAACCCATAAAGATGCCACTGAAGTGCCTGAGACTTGGAAAAAAAAAGACAATAAATGAGTCTGTAGGGGAAGTCCTGTGTGATTCTGAAACTGGCTGAAATCGCAACGGAAGGGTGGGACCACTGGTGACTTGGCTTTATGCTGACTGAACAATAATATGCAGAGGATGCCCAAATGGTCAAATCAGTCACAATGACTGTAACAGACTAGCAGAATGAATGAAGGAATGCTTTTTATATTGATGGGTTCTGACCCAAACGCCCTTATGACCCAAACAGCTCTGGTCAAGAATTACTTAAAACAGAAAAATGTCAACATTTGGGAATGGAAATGCCACCCAGAATTGTAAGAAGAACTGAAGATGAGACACGGCAAAAAACTTCAACAATCTAGAGAACATCATAGACCAATTTAAAAAAAAAAAGTACTATTAGCTTTTTGTTTTGATGACAAATAAGGTGCTGTCATTCCTGTCATCGATTTCAGATAAAGGCTGAATTAAGTTTTTCTTTTTTTTGTAAAAATGTTAAGGAAAAAAGTGAAGAAATAGTTTTAATTTATTATGAACATCTGTTGTTCATTTTCTTTGTCAGTTGTATTTTTCTTGTCGCGTTTGCAGAAAATAAAGACCAAAAAGAATCTCTTAAGTTGAAGTTTTTTGCACTTTGTTGAAATAATGGCCAATTACTCATGTGGATGGACATTAGCGTCCTTCACAACTAATAGGCAGGTTCACCCAATCATTAAAAACTTTTTGCAACTTCAGAAACAAATTATATTCAATCTTTTCTTCTCGCTCCGAGTGATGACCATTTATCCACCTTCCGCTTATCTATCATACAGCTGCAGAATGAGAGAGAGAGAGAGAGAGATTGGAGGTGCAGAGCAAATGGACTATATTTCTCCTCCTGACACTCTCCTTTTAAAGCGATTTCACTGAATCTCTTAATCAAAGCCTCAGAGCGGCGAAGGATATTTAGGATGAATGTTTTGCACTAAAACTAAATGAATCGCATCTTTTGTCATTACGGATCCCTCCTTGGTTCCCCTCCCCCTAATGAAGCTTTTGATGGAGAACCTTGTAGAAATGCAAGAGCAATGCCCTCTGTCATGTAAGCCATTCAACTGCGAAGCATGTACCGTAGCCCTTTAGTGAATGACATATTCCACTGTCTTGCAGACAATGTCAGCTAATGATGAACAATCCTGTAACTGTCAAACCGTACTTGTAGCTTGTGCTCTTTTCCAATTGCATTCAAATGTTATTGGAGGCAATGAAAACAGCACGGCATAATGGTGGCTAATGGGGCTTTAATGGGGAGTGTCATGAAATAATAATCTAATAAGGAAAGCAGATGAACACAAAAGCCATCACTAATACATGTTTCTGCCACAATACGAGAAAATATTTTTTTTCGCAACAACTGTTAGATTCATTGGCAATTTAAGCTGACGCACACAAAAATGAAAAGCCACAGGGTTTTGAATTTAATTTGGATAAAGCCGTCACCTCTACAATAAAAACAGAGGGGAAATAAACTGGAGTCTCATTTTCTCTGCAGCGGCCATGTGCAGAATTTTGCCAATATGTTTGGAGCAGAATCTACGTTTTTTTATGTATGCCTCCTTGGTCCGTTGCTTCTTCAGACACGGGACGTTCATGGTGAATGTTCAGCAATGTGTAGGGCAAGCCCGGGAAAAGAAAACATAGCTCCGTCTGTGCGTTCGTGCCAACGTGTGGGTAGTGTTTTTCACCTCCTGCAAGCCAGCTCCCTGTGTTCCTGCAACGGGCCTGAGTCACTCACGCTGACCTGGATGTCAACTCTTCTTGAACCCTCGCCAGACATTCAGCAGGACCAGCAGACCATGAAAAAAGGAAAACGAAGGCAGAGGGGACAGGGGGAGGCTTTATGTGGCAAATTTAGGGCCAAAACCTTACTTGATGTGAAGAGACGTCTCTGTTTCTTTCCAAAAACATATTAAGACTGTGAGGAGAAATAAAACGTGACATCGCAGCCACAGCACAGCTTCCTTTTAAAATGTTGTTGCTGCTACTTGGTCTTTCTAAATGTTATGATTCACGAAGGAAGTGGCCCATGTTGCAGCACTGTGCCAAAACTATGCAGATGTCAAAGTCTACCTTTGACAGAGCAGTGCTGGCTTTACATTTACATATCAAGTTATTTGTCTAAACCAGAGACAACGCTTAGATCCTCCGCTTCCATAAAAAAAAGGAGCAGAGCTCGACAGTAACCTGATTGATTTTAGGCTCCCCCAAAGGGCCGTGCTCTAAGCAACTATGATGAAGACAGCAAAATTATTTAGAGTAGCTCAGATGAGCTTTTCTGTTTGTTGCAGGTTTGACTCCCTGGAGCACAACAATCAATACAGCGTCTTGTTGCAGATACTGAAGGAAGGGGAGTCCGGCCAGGTCTGCACGCAGGCTCTGTCGCCGCTCTGATTTCAGCAGCAGGCTTTGGAGATTTCTTCCTTTTTCACAGAAGTCAATAAACAATGCTATGGTAATCATTGAGGGAGGATGTGTTTGCTCTCTTTGTCTCTTGTGAAGATAATACACCAAATGAACAAAGAAGAAGACATTACATTGTGCAAGCTAGACACTGCGGTCAAGATATGCAATTCTGTAGAAGCCCTTCAGGATTTGTATTCATCTCCGCTTTTGTTGTGCAAGAGGCATTACCCTGGTGTGTTGACGGCTGGAGTAGGTGTTTCAGAATCATTTCACAATAGTATGATATATAAAAAAATAGGATGTGTTCCAGAAAGAATGGTTTTACAGAGATAGACATGGAAATACTTGTGGTCATATTCTGTCATGAGTAGATTTGTTTATATCTAATTGTGCAAACACCTGATTTTACCCATAGACAGAATATAAAATACTAACCCTGCCACCATGGCATCAGGAATTGATCGATGGACATCCATTTGGAGGCCTTGAGCATTTGCAGAAGTGACTTAAAAACTAGGGAACTTGAAGTGTCCTTGTTTATTGGTGAGCTCACTTTAAATGGTCTTCCAATTTACATGTAAACAAAAATCAAATAGAAATTGAAAACATGAAACCTCTAGTTATCACAATGAGACAAATTGAGAGTAAAACCCCCAAAAAACTTTGTTGATGCACAAACATTTATTTTTGTTAAAAATTTGGGCACTTTGAGTCAGAGGTACTGTTGCACTTTACAAAAAAGCACTTATAGGAGACACAGAGAAAGAGAGAGAGAGAGACAGACAGACAGACAGAGAGAGAGAAGGTTTACTGAAAAGATGGCCATAAAGAGAGAATCCTTGAATGTGGCAGAATGTGCTCTTGGTTGGAAATTGCATAACTTTATTCTTCCATCAAAATAATATAAACATTTAAAATAAAGAAAAACAAACAAAAATAATTTTAGCTGGAGACATTTTGGGAGTCAAAACACAAACACTTTTTTTGTTCTAGGCAGCACATATGTTTATTTCTATTGAAACTGTAGATTCTTTGAATCAGAGACACAGCTTTTATTTTGAAACTCCACACTGGCTTAATTTTTCAGCTCCAGAGGCTGCTGCTCTGTTTGGTTCAGTGTGTCTTACTGAAGGCAATCACACACAAGAAAGTTATATTATTTGAAAAAAAAAACTTTTCAGTTAGTGTTTAATTGTGTTGTCAATAGTAAAAGGTTATTTTTGCCTTATAAATGGTGAATGGTTTGAAATTACACAGTTCCTTTTTAACCTCGTCTAGGTTCCACAAAGCACTGCCAATGTGTCTCATTCACTCATTCAAACAAAAAAACTCATTATTACATGAAAGCACTCTGCATTTATTATGCAACACTTCTTTCTTTTTAAACCACACACCAATTTGCACATCAGGGGTAGCATGAAGGATTCAGTGTCTTGTCCAAGACACTTTGACTAGTTAGAGAATGACTTATTCTAGTCACTGAACTGATCATATAGCCAAGAAAAACTGAAAAAAAAGGAATAAGTGGTGGTGAAGGGTACACATTTGAGAAAATGGAAAACTATGCTTATTCAGTAATGTAAAAACAGTAGCATGCCATTTGACCTTGAAGAAATGAAAGCATGATGAGCCAAAGCAATTTATGGATAGGCGAAGACAGAAATTTAAAAAAAAAGAAAAGATTTAATTAAATAGAATAAACCTTGGCTAAGTTTTTCACATTTGAATTTGTTGAAAAACAAAGACCTCAGAGGGATCCAGAGTTGCTTGTTTTCTCTGTAACAGAAAATATACAATAGTGAAACAGATTCAAAATGTTGGGACAATGGCATTTGAGATTTGCAAGGCGAGGATGAAACAGCAAAATGTCATTGAACTGTCATCGACTTCCAATAACTGCTAATGAAGTGCAAATACCAAAGATGTTAGGTGACATTTAAAAGTAGTGTGACAGCTGTCTTCTCACAAATAACTGCTCATTTAAATTGTTCGTGACAGATAACTTCAGCTGCACAGATATCATGTTGTAACATGTTGTGCTTTATTTTGGGGGGTCAGGTATGTCTGTATTCTTGGCACAATAACTGCAAGCGATGAAAGTCTGAGCATTGTGTGATTTTCATAAAGTTATTTCATGTAAATTAATTTTATATACTTAAAACATCAGTACAATTTATTAGCTCTAAAGCTTGGGTAGAGGGCAGCACGGTGGCTTAGTGGTTAGCACTCTTGCTTTACAGCAAGAATTTTCTTGGTTCAGCTCCGTGGTTTGGCAGGAGTCTTTCTCTGTGGAGTTTACATCTTCTCCCCGGGTACTCTGGCTTTCTCCCACAGTCCAAAAAACTTGCATATTTAGGTTGATTGACAACTCTGAATTGCCCGTAGGTGTGTGAGCATGAATGGTTGTTTGTCTCTCCTTAGGGTCGTGTCAAGAAGGACATCCGGTCTCTCTCTGGGGTTGTGTCAGGAAGGGCATCCGGTGTAAGAATTGGGCCAAATCAATGCGTGCACTATGATCTCTCTGATCACAGGAATTTAGTCAAAATGTTTGAGAGAGCGTGCTTGAGTTGAAGATTAAAATGACTATGTGAAACTTTCTTTTTGAAAAGAGGGGAAGACATGAGACACAAAGAACCATGTGTGACCAACATGTCACATTAAGTCATGGCACTGAACAAAATGAGTAAACTAAAGTGAGAAAAGTACACAATGTGGATATCTTTTTTTTTCCCCTCACACAATCGGTTGCTAAAAACAGAGGTGTCACTCACTGGTGGCAGCAAATGTCACATGCAGCAATGCTTCCCTTAATGGGTAAAAGAAAGACACTGGGTTAAACTGAACCTTGAATGTATAAAGACAGATACGTGTGATCTGACCTACCATGGTGGAACAGTCATAAAAAATGTATGCTATAACTAGCTGATTGGATTTCACTGTGAGGTTATAAACAAGCAGTTATTTGATAGTGTACTTAGCTAACGTTGCTTCAGTGTGAACCCCTCACTGCACCAACCCCAAACACAGCCTTGAAAATTTAATGTCTGCTTATTTCAAAGCTCCAGATGCCACAATGTATTTTGCCCAGCTCTAGTGCAGAGCTGACTTCTCTATAGCGTGAACTGATATTGACGAACATGAGTCCCTTGTTGGGACATTACATTAGACACAAAAAGAAAAGTTTGAGTACACATGGATTAAAATAAGAAAAAAAAACATTCCTGATTTGCACAGGAATGAAGTTATCTGAGATCTGCAGTAATTTGTGATAATTACAGAGGACATCTGATTTTAATCCAGTGTGAAAGTGCCATATTTGTGGTTTTTCTAAATCAAAAATTTCCCCCAAAATTACCTACCACATTTCAGCAATCAGTGGTCATGAGATAATTTGAATACCATGCAAATGCATGTCTGTAATTCTGTGATATATGGGTAGGAAACTTTTTTTTTTTTTTTTATTCCTCTCATTGTTTATTCTGTCTCCCGACGTAATTATGGTAGATACAGTACACAGTGTGATGTAATATTACAACTTAACCCTATATCCATTACATACACTTAATGATCTTATATTTTTGGTGGAAAAACATAAAAAAAATTAAACAATGGGCGTTACACAGAGACGTTTAAAACAAGAAGTCTAGATCAGGAGAAGAACAACATTGGGATCATTTTACATGGCTACGTCATGCAAAAAGTACATAACCTTTATCGTCCATCAAGTACAAAGCTTCTCTGACAGTGCAAAACATTCAGGCTTCATCTAAAGCTCCAGTTATATTTGCCATTAAGTTTACTGTTACCATGGCAACTTAAACATAGATTTCAGTGATTACATGTTGGAAAAAAAAAAAAAGAAATCGGAAAATGGTGTATCAACCAAAGTGTCTATCAGACACTTTTGACTCACTATTTAAAAGTTTATGTTAAATAAAAAAGGTACTTGTTCACTAATTTGTGTATATATATATGCACTTAAGGAAATTGTTAGTGCAAAAAATGTAATACTACAATATTGATGTGCTTTCTGGGTGCATCTAAGGTGTTTGATGGAATTAACCATATGTTTGGCAAACTACAAAAACGAGGGGTTCTCCCCTGGTTTGACAAGGATATTACAGTTTTGGTCCTCCAGTCAAACTATGCGACTTAGATGGGGTAGAAGCATGTGTGCTCCTTTCCATGTGACTAATGGGGTCCAACAAGGTGGAATAATGTCACCTGTTCTGTTTAATTTGTATCTGAATGATCTTTCCAGACGATTTCAAGAACTTACAACAGGATGCATGGTGGGAAATGCTACTATTAATCATTTAATATATGCAGATGATTTGTTGGTGTTCTCTTCTTGTAGTGGTGGCTTGCAACAACTGTTAAGAATCTGCTCAAACGATGGTGTACAGAACGATACTACCTTTAACCTTACAAAAGTGTAATTATGATAGTTAAAACAAATGAGTATCAACAATTAAAGTTTCCATCATTCTTAATGTTGCATCGGGAGTTATGGGTGGTGAGCCAAGTCAGATACTTAGGTCACATAATAAGAGATGATCTTTGTGATGATGATATAAAATCCCAGTGCTGCAAACCATATGCACAAGCCAATATGCTGGCTTGTAAATTTTATATGTTTAAAGATGATGTTAAAACTGGCCTTTTAAAAGCTTACTGAACTCCACTCTACACAGCACATCTTTGATGTAGTTACAGTAAAGCAAAACTGATAAAACTTCAGGTGGCCTCCAATGATGCACTCAGAGTTGTGCTTAAGTTACCAAGATGGATGAGTGGAAGTGACATGTTTGTATCCCGTAGTGTACCTACCTTTCATGCTGTGCTCAGGAACTTTATCAATTTAGGTATCAGATAATGAATTCAAGTAATCTTATTATAAAGGTTTTACGTGGTCCAGCGTGCAGTGACATGAGATTTTATTCATGTTTTTGGAGACACTGGGAGAGATCTCTGTTTATATTTTAATTTTTTATAGATCTATGAACTTGTCTCTCTTAAAATTCTTTTAAAATTTTGTTTGTTTTTTGATATGGACTGAAGTCTGAAATAAAGCTTATCTATCTATCTAATGTACTGAACTGTTGCAGGTCCAGAGATCATTTTAATCCAGTGCAAATAGTACATTAGTCATACAGTGTCACGTGATTTGTCCCACGACTTGATGTTTTTCTTCTTTCATTTAAATGACTGACAAACTGCTTTTATGTTTATTTCATTTCTATCGGGTACAGTCTAGCAGCAACAGTCATTTTCCACCCTCCACTTCCTCGAAAATGACTAAATTCAGTATTTTTAACAGAGTGATGTTTTAGATGAACAGTTATGAACATCGGACAAATTCAAAAAAAAAAAAAAAAACCTCCCTCATATTATTTGCTAAATGTATGTCACTGGAAATATTTGTAATCAATATTCACTTGTCTAACCGTCTTTTGCCTGCCCTCTCACTTTTCAGATTATGGATCTGTCTGACTGTTGTACGGTATGTATTACATTCTTCATCGAATTCTTCCTCCACAACCACACCCTCCTTCACCACCAAGCACTTCTGCAAAGCACAGATCAATTACGAGTCGGCCTGCCAAGCGATCAAGTCTATAATAACACAATCTCTCCATCTTGTTCTGCTGCAGTAAATTACCTGAGCTGCAGGACAGGCTTCATCCTTCCCCTCCCTCACTCCCTCCCTCAACCCGTGAGGGATCTTTATTAATGCACGGGATTTGCATCAAATACAGTCAGATGTCCTAGTAATGAGATCACAGCCAAGCCTGGCCTGATTTAAATGTTAAAAACAGGTCAAAACCAAGTGATGACCTGAAAGTATTCCATCTGCTGGGTGAAATGATATTCCAGCACGTGATGTCACAGGAGAACAGCAGAATATCAAAGACAAGGTGTTTGGGTATATGAGTGAAATGGTGGTGTGGGTGAGAAAGAGAGAGAGAGTCTTTGTATTTAAGAAATCTGATGCAGATATAAAACTGTTCCCAATCTACCTTTACACATCTACTGTCTGTAAGACAGAAGCTGTTCCCTCCCCATCTTCTGTTATCCCCCCTGAATACACCAATTACTCAGGCTCAAGGCGAAAACGTGAGCCGTCTGAATGCTGAAAAGGGAAAAAGTAACAGATGAATAAGAAAACAACAAAGTTGTGGTAATTAAACATCAAGGCTTTGGAAAAGGGGGACGTGTTAATCCGTCCAACTCAGCTGATTCCACCATTCCAGAAGCATTTACACTTTCATTAAAGTGTGCAGCCAAGTAGAACAAAATCATTTGAAAGGCCCTGCATAAACACCAGAAGTGAACCTGTGGCGGTCTGTGCTGCACAGTTCAGAATACAATAATTAGGACGAGCTGAAGCCACGACCAGATATTCACAGCAAAAAACTTCAGAGAATAAAGGACGGGGTCAGATAAATTGTTCGGGTATGCACAGTGGTATCTAATAATAAAAAGGGTTTAATCTTTGTTGGTCTCCAGTGCACAAAATTAAAATGTTTTACTGTCCTGTGATTTAATGGATCATTATTTTACAGTTTTCTTTTACTTTATCTCAAATTACACTGGATATAAAAATGTGTACACATACACAAACATACATACACACACATATATATATATATATATATATATATATATATATATATATATATATATATATATAT